>NW_004624739.1:29027275-29141672 GCF_000247695.1 Heterocephalus glaber | reverse complement strand
TAAGTGAAATAAATAGGACACACATGTGTAAATACTGAATAGTTTCTCTAGTGTGAGAAACTGAAAGTGTAAATAAAGATGAAAATGATTAAAATGAATAATTGATAATTGGAAATAGGAAAAGGTCCAAAGGGGTAGGGGTGGCGAGAGGGGAAGGGGAAAGGAAAGAAGGGAAAGGAAAAATTATGAGAAAAGAAAAAAAATGGAAATGAAGTCCATGTAAATGGGGAAGGGTGGAGTGGGTGAAGGGTGCATAGGTAATGGGGAAAAAATAAGAACCAAGATATGTCATGTACAGGTACAAGCACCCAATGATAAATGTAAATGAACTGTATACCTAAAATGTACCAATAAATAATTTAAGAAAAAAAAAAAGAAAAGCATTGAAAAGAAGTAAATATAGGAATTATAAATACTTCCCACTTCCATTGCTGCCCAGGCTGTGTTCTCCCCAAGATATTTCCCTGCTCCCAGTACAAAGAAAGAAGAACTTTATTTTCTCTTCCAACACAAATTCAGTTGACATCTTTTTGGATTTCCTGTTATAGTAGATTTTCAGGATGCTGCCCCTGCTTGTTCACCTGTCAGCTCACCAGTATGCTCCACAATGTTTTGGCCTAGTTGCCTGGGCAGAGACATTTTGTTTTTCCTCTGCTATAAATGATCTCTCATTAGTTCCAGTCCCAATCCTCTAAGAAAACTTATCCATGGTAATTTGCACTTGTTATTTTCTTTGTAAATGATTAAAATATTTATACCACACATGTTTAGTTTCAAGTAAAACACAACAATTGGCCAATACTCTATGTTTCAAGTGACATCAATGTTGCTGCATAACTCAACAACATCTACTCTATCTTTGGTTTTGTTGTTTGTATAGTTTCCAACTCAGGGTTCCATTCTGTTGAGGTTTCCCTATGAATATTTCCATCATGGTGCAACATTGACATTAGCAGTACCAGCTTGTTTTTCTTTCCCATACTCAAGGCCAGTGTACCTCTTTCTGAAATCCAAAGATTGTACTATATAGTTCTCTGTTTTGAAATTGCAACATTTCAGTTGGAATTTCTGCTTTGTTCCTGAATACATTTCCTGCACTGGCCAACTTGTGCTCTGTTTGCAAATGTAACGTTGACTGAAAACTGGTAAACCAATTATCAAATGCCACATTCTGATTAGGTTTCAAGATATGAGTAACAAGTCTCTTCACAACATCATTCAGTTTATTACTATACAAATAAGGACTGGATGACTGAGTTCCAGGATAAATGTCTAAATTGAAAGTATAGTAAGTCTTCACATCTACAAGGATATAAATTTTATGCTGTATTTCTTTATGCCAAAGACCTATTGCTTTTCCATAAGTCTTTTACATTCCTGCAATTACCATGAGAAATCCCTGCTGAGCACAGCAGACCTATGAATGCTTTCAGTTTAACTAGTGAGATGTCATAATAAAAACATTTTTGAAGATGGCATATGCAAATAGAATGTTTTACTTGTATTTCAGCCTTTGTGAATTTCACATCTTGTAGCATTTCATCAGTTACAATTTCCAACATTGAATGACCTGACAGTGCTGGCATTCTGTCCATTAGGTTTCATCTCTGCCTAGATCCTCATATTTTTGGACCTAGTTCTAACATTAGATCATTGAATTTGGTTGCATGACCATTTTGCAATATTTTGACTAGTCGAATATCTACTCATATTGCTGTTTTCTTCATCATCTGAATTAAGGAGGTCTGCATTCCCTGTGTCTGTACCAGTTGAGTCTTGCTCCATTTCAGTGTCATAGGAACTTTGGCTCACATGGCCAACATCAAAATCGTCATCATCATCATCATCATCATCATCATCATCATCATCATCTTCATCCACCCACACCATTCTTCTGCTATAAGAATATGTATTTTACCACAATGGATTATCTTCATCATCCATTGATGAGTAACCTGATGATTCACTTTTGATCTACTGCAAAACTTGCAAATCTGGCTTTTCATGTGTCATTATACAGAATTGGGCTACTTCTACCAGAAAAATTTTAAAAAACTTAAAAAAAAAAATTCTAGGGTGATGCGGGTGCATTATACCCTCTGTGATGTTCAGGTAAACATATGCAAAACCTGTTAGGTGGAGCATCCTGGGCTGGCAGACGATATGTCCAAAAACCATTAATGCTTGGTGACTCAGTGTGCACAAACGTGTGTGTGTGTGTGTGTGTGTGTGTGTGTGTGTGTGTATGGAGAGAGAAAAGGATATTATGAGAATTTTATATTTATAGATTCCATGACCTGTTAACTGAAAACTAGATACCCAGGGAAACTCATGGTATAATGGAGAAGGCCAGACAACCAAGGTGTTTAGTGTTAATGATATAACTCTTGGTCTGAGTCCCATGGTTTGGGAAGTAGGATAGGAGATTGGGTGGAGGCTGGAGATGCAAGTTCCAGTCCAAGTCCAAAGGCACTGAAATCAGCAGCACCAGTATCTGAGGGCAGGTAGGAAGGATGCCTAGCTCAAGCAGAGAGGGAATTCACCTACCCTCATCCTGTTCTGTTCAGACCCTCGTGGATGGGTGGAAGCCCACCCACAGTGACAAAGGCAGTCTTCCTTAGCAGGGAACTGATTCATTGCTATCTTCTTCAGGAAACACGCTCACAAATCACATTTATGCCAGCCAAGCTGATACATAAAGCATCCATCACACATTAAAAATTGTGCCAAGTTTTTGTAGAGGAGAAAGTCTTAACTCTAGGACTTGGTGTCCATAATTGCTAAGAAACAAATATGGTTATCTAAGTGCTTTTAAAAGGTGATCTTGTACAGACGGTATACTGATAGCCACAGAGTTGTGATGGGAACTTACCGGAATTTTCATTTCTGCAAAAATGGTATATAGATAAGTAAAATGTTTAAAATTTAAAATGCTATTAAAAGATAAATTAATAAAAGAACTATTTTTTAATTTTCAAAGCTAAAAATTAAATTCTAATCCTTTTATATAATTTAAGAAAAACAAAGCTAAAGAATTGGTGATTGTGTCCAAGATTACAGCACAATCTAGATAACTGTTGAACTCGTCTTCTAGCCCAGTGTCTTTCCCACTGCCCCTCTTAACAATAGGAACAGAATTTTATTGTTACTTTTGGAAAGAAAGTTATTGAAGTCTCTGGTGCAGTACAGCTGAAATTCACTTCCATATTGAGCTGTCTTGGGACATGGATCTAATTGTCAACTACTATGTGCTTTCTTGTCTACCCTAGGATCCTACAGGCCCCTCTGACTGTGACCTCCATGGGTCCAGCCGCTGGCCTTGCCTGACCACATACACAGCCAGGTGTTCCACACAGACCCCAGGCCAGGCTGGCTTCTGAAAGGTTTTTCTTGCTGAAGACAGGAGGTATCAACCGGAAGTGATGACTACTTCTTCAAACATGCAGACATCAGTACAAGGCTGTGAAGGTCATGAAGAATCTAGGCTGACTCAAAAGGAAACTAACAAAGCTTCAACAACTGACCCTGAAGAATTGGGGATATGTGAACTGCCTGACAAAGACCCAGGAATTGTAGAACTGAAGAACGCAGTAATTAAAATGACAAATTCAATGAGATGCAGACATGAGAAAGCAGAGGAAAGAAGTAGAGATTTCAAAGACAGGTCATTTAAATTAAGCAGTCAGAGGAGCAGTAAGAAAAAAAGAATGAGAAACAGTGAAGAAACCCTAAGGTACTGTGAGCACCATGAACAGAAATAAATTAGATTATATTAATCTCAGAAGAGAAAGAGAAAAGAGCAAAAAATTAATGCCAATGGATGTAAACGCTGGGGAGAATGATAAGGAAATACAAACATGCACATTGTTGGTGGGAATATGAAATGGTA
This sequence comes from Heterocephalus glaber, assembly GCF_000247695.1. The sequence continues at coordinate 29,137,783 of NW_004624739.1, read as the reverse complement.
GAGTTGCTGTGGAAATCAGAGTGGAGGTTCCTTAGAAAATTAAAGATAGAGCTAGCACGTGACCCAGAATTCTCACTTCTACGTGAATATCCAAAACAACTGAGATCAGGACCTCAACTTCTATTTTCTTTGCAGTATTATTTATAATATCAAAAATAAAGAAACAGGCCATGGATTTAGCTCAGTGGTTCTGCCACCTGCCTTGCAAGCACAAGGACCTGAGTTTGATCCCCGGTACCAGAAAAAAAAAAAAAATAGAAACCACTCAGTTTTATAAGAAAAGGTGAATGAATAAAGAAGTTGTCCTCTATGACCACAATGCAGTATGGGTCAGCCTTTACAAAGAAGGGCATTCTACCTTTTTGGACAATTATGGAAGGCCCAGAAAGATGTTATGCTAAGTGAAATAAGTCAACAACAGAAGGACAAAAATAGTATAATTCCATTGTGTGAGGCATGTAAAGCAGTCAAAAGTACACAAGTTAACAACTGAATGGTAGTCACCAGGGGCAGGGGAGGGGGCATAGAAATCTGTTCTTTGGATATGAAATCACAATCATAAAAGGAAAGTCAGTTTCAAAGATCTGTTGAATACCACGTGCCTAGAGTTAGCAATAAAACACTGTGCACTTTAAAATATAATAAGAGGGCAGAATTCATTTTAAATGTATTTACTCTAAATACCTAAAAAGTGAAAGAACAGAAGGAAACTTTTGGAGGGAATGAATGTATTAATTACCTTGATTGTGATAATAACACAAGTATACACAAATGTCCAACCTCACCAAATTGTATATATTATGTGGTGTTTTGGTACACCCAATTATAGCTCCAAAATTGGCAGAATATTTAAATTTAAAAATTGTCAAAGATTAACAGGCATCATTGCCTGGGCTGGCAGACAATATGTTCACAGTCATTTTAATGCCTGGTGACTTGATATGCACCAGCACTCCGCATCCCACCAGGTACAGAGAGTTTAACTCCTCCAGCAGCTTCTGAAATGCACTGCATCTCTAGCACATTTCACAGGCAAGAAAGCAGCTTACAATGTGTGCTTGAATATTAGCATTGCTTAGAAGTTTCGCCAAGTTACTTTAGCACTCAGCCTATACCTTCATCACAAAGTGGGATAACACCACCTCCTCAAAATGGCTGTGATAAAGATTGATAAGATAATGTATAAATCATTAATACAGGGCATAGATAAATGGCAGGTGGTCTGCAAAGCTCTACCATTGCACCTCATTCTGGAACTGTCATGTGTTCACTCTGGTTCACTCTGTGTCCTGAGTTCTGGCTTCCTCCCTGGGGTTCCTGTTAGGGCAGCAAAGACATGAACATAAAGCAAAGATTTGCTCCTTAGGAATAAGTTATGGGAGTTTTTGATTTAGAAAGGGCATAGAAAGCCTTTTCCACATAATCCAGGGATTTTTCAAAAGAACTTACCTCTGAAAAATAGCACACATAAACCTTTAAAATCTGCTATTTTATAATGCCATTTACTACTGTCTCCACTAAGAAAATAATGGACACAGTCCTGGGCACATACTAAGCACTCATGTAATAAGGGGGTAGACTGAGTTTTGCTTGTTTACAGGGAGAAGGACCCCACTACAAGAACCTGGTGTACAGTTTTTTCTCCCCTTCCATGTGTTCCTGTCTGTAACCAAGGCGACTTAAAATTATTCTCATCTCATTTCTTCCCATCCTCTGAATGATTAAAGAATAGCTTGCATTGGGCCGGGAATTTAGCTCAGTGGTGCTGCCGCCTGCCTCACAAGCACAAGGTCCCGAGTCTGATCCCTGGTACCAAAAAAAAAAAAAAAAAAAAGAATAGCTTGTATTTATGAGCTTTGGGCACTGTTTAGGTCTGGTTTTAAAAGATAGCATCATCAAGTATTGTTTCCAAATAACAATACCACCCACCATTGGGAGCCCCACTCTGTGCTGACCTACACACCCTCTGGGTCCCTGTGGAAAGAAAGTACCACTGAAGAGCAGAGATGTGTGTTTAATTAACTGACAACCACTTCCACCTGGGAAATTCTTTCACTGGTTGATAAAGCATTTTGCTGAACATAACAAATAATCTTTTCATATTGTGCACAAGCTAATTTGTCTTGTAACCGTGATCGTGTTATTATTTGTAGTCATTTGTCTGATAATGACAAGTATGAAAGTATCTGAAACAAGGTCCATGTTGTCATGAGCAGAACTTCATTTAACTTTGTCATGTACGTAAATACCATATTTTTTCTTAAAGTCTTTGATCAAAAGCCATAAACCTATATGCGCTCTGACTCACTTTATTTTCTGTTCCTGTTTTAAGGAACACATTGATGAAATCATGACATTTCATTTTTATAGTGCTGATGTATATCAACCAAACCAACTGTTCGTATTTTCCATGTGATTCTTGAATGCCACTGTAGTTGAAATGCTTCATCCTCACAACACTACAAAAACTGGCAATGATACAGGATTGCTATGTAATTTGTAGTCATGGTAACCGCTACGAGATGCCCTCCTCAGCCATGAACAACAGCCTGATTTATCTCCAGGTTATCTTGACAGTTGCATAACATGTCATAATACCATGTCCCAAACACCAAATATTAATATTAAAAAATTCTGGGCCAAGATTAATTTTCTAAATGCCAGATATATTTCGAAGGCAAATACACAGGAAATGTGACCAAAATTCTAAGAAGCAAATAATATAGATTTATTTCCTTGGAAAGCACCCTATTATGTTCTAAAGACTCAGGTAATGGTGAATAAAAAAATAAATCTATAATGTCAATTGTACCTTGACTACATACATTTTTTTGAAAAAGTAATAATATTGCATATTTCAATGATTATGGTGTCTTCCATGTAAAAGTATTGGTTTTAATTAAAAAATGAAATGGTTGATACAGTAATTTTTGCATCATGGGTTTTGGTTTCGGTTTTGTTTTGTTTTGTTTGCAGTACTGGGGATCGAACTCAGGACCTTGAGTTGCTTGAGAGGCAGGCAAGGTGCCCCTGAGCTAAACCCCTGGCCCCTGGTGTAATAATTTAAAGACTCATTATGATAAGTATCTCAGATACTCCAAAGGCTCAATAATGAATGTCCCACTATGGGCAGCTCTGAGCTTGAGTCCTGAATGCATAGGGCACCTCAAGAACATGCCAGCTTACGTTCTCTTTGGTGACATTGAATTTCCCTTTTGTTCTAAGACAAAACTTAATCAGTTATATCTTGTAGACATGGTGGAATGGAATAATAAAGGGAAGACAAAGAAAAGGGAACAGAAAATCCTGAAAACTGTTTTGGAAATTTCCTTTAACAAAACTCTAAAATCTGTGACAATGGATCACATTATTTCCACGGTCTCAGCGCTACATGGGACCAGTATTAACCACAAATATGTGATTCCATCAATAATTTCTTTAAAGCCCCTTAAAAGTTTCGGTTGTTGGTTTTATACTATTCTATGGCTTTGCAAAAAATATAAGCTGGTCAGTGAATATTTGGCTGAAAAGTGAGAAGCATCGCTCAGTATTTTGAGCCTGTGTTCAATAGAACATGTGTTATTCTACAAGTGTCAGAAAGATCCACACCAACTCTGGAAACCAACCAAGGCTCCTAGGTGAGAGGGCCTGATGGCCCCTCTAGAGGGGCTCTTCTGTGAGTGAGATGACCCTGTCCTCAGGACCTGCAGGTTCGACCATCTTGTCCTATACGGAGGGGAAGGGACAGACAGGGAGGACCACTGTGACAGGCACAGCCAGGCCTCTGATGGCAACTGCAAATTTTAAAGTTTCCTACTTTAACAAAAGTTATGATTTTAGGAAGTTATTTATCATTGCGAGTCCAATATTCCCACCTAGACACCCATCTACCATTCAAAAGTCTTTCCAACTGCTCAAAGCTCCGGCGCTCCATCCACTCAGAGGGCAACACTCCAGTGGTTGCAGGTTTTTGTCAGTTCCTTTCTGTTCTCCAAAGACCCATACACTGAATCTAAAGGGACCTGTTTTACAGGAAGGTCTTAGAAATGAGTGCCACGAGTTCTATAGGCTCAGCTTAGCCACGATTATCCATTCTGAGAAAGAGGAAGAAATAACGTCTTTAAGCAGAGTTCCCAGAGTGGATGGAGATCTGGAATGTGTGTGCTTGTGTGTGTGTGTGCTTGTGTGTGTGTGTGTGTGTGTGCTTGTGTGTGTTTGTGTGCTTGTGTGTGTGTGTGTGTATAGAGTTTTTCTCACACTCTGCATTTGTTCGTATACTTGGCTTGGCTTTTGTCTGTTCCTATAAACTGAAGGCACAAACCCAAGGGTTCCTATGCCAGACTTTCTGTACATCACATTTTCGCTTGACATAAACATAGTCGATGTGCAAGGACAGGAAACGCCACACTGTCACCACTGCTGTGATGCAGAGGACCTTAATATTGACCATGCCCAAGGCAGGCTGTGAAGAGTGAGCCCCATAGCTGGCTTGTTCTGAGAAGCGAGTCTGGCCGAAGCCTACGTGCCGAAGTCAGGGTAACTCGCACCCAATTCCATTCCCACAACTAAACCTTCAGACAGAAGGACAGTGTCTCGATTACAGTCATGCATTTTCTCTATTCTGTTCCTAATTTGAGGATGCTTTGTCCTGTCCTTTATGAGCCTTGCTTACATTAATTTCCATAGAAGCCACATGTCACCTTTACCCTAATTGATTCCCAATAAAAGTCAGTGCCTGGGACTGTCCAGGCCTTTGTGGGGTACACCAGCATCCATCGTCCTGGCCCCCACTTTCTCCCCTAGTTCTGTCTCTCAGTGTATTCTTTTTCTCAGGCCTGCGTGGCTCCCTGGTCAAGTGGGGACTGGAACCTGACTGCAGGGGTCTCTCCCACTGGGGGACTCCACCAAGCTCACTACAGGTGAACCTGTCCAGCAGCAGGAAGGACCCAAGGAGAGCTCCTGGACCCAAACACACTCAACCCGATCCCAACTGAAAACTGATGCAGTCATTGAAATTACAAACCCATCGTTTAAAACTCAAGCAAAGCCTTCATGTTGTCCTTTCTCTCACAGCCATGGAGAGATCTCAATTTCTCCACTAGACTTGGCTTTTTGTGTTGCTTCAGGAATCAATCATCAGTTCTACGCAAATCTCTTTTGTAACACCTATAACTCGAGTTTTAAAATTTTACTTACCATAGAAATCGGCTCAACATATCCTGTTTCAAATTCTCTCTGCCTTCCTTGTTTCAGTAGCTGTCTTCCTAACCTTCACTGGTAGGAAACCCTGGGTCAGAGGCTGCAATCTGATTTTATGATTGTCTTCATAATAGTCCGAATATATTTAATGAACATATATTCTGTAAGAAATATTTTTGTGAGTTTTTTCTCACTACCAATAAGAATATAGAAAATTCAAATCATTTCAATGCTAAGCCTCCATATCGTAATTAGTAAAATGGATATATTTCAAAATACACAGATGATTATCAAATCAAATATTATTACTTAATGCTCAAGTTTCTGTGACTCTTCCTGGTTTTCCCTGATGATGGGTGGTTCATATTGCAGCCCCTTTGCTATTCCTTTGCTGGCTCACGCCTGGAATCCGTGTAGTCCAATAAAACACAGAAGCTTGCCAGGCATGGTGGCGCATGCCTGTAGAACCACCACTTGGGAGGCTGAGACAGGAGGGTCACCACAAGGCTGAGCCCAGCCTGGACCGCATAGTGAGACCTTGCCTCCAAAAACAAACATATGAAAAGTAGAGTTTTGAAACCTGAAGCACTTTTACATTTTATTGCATATTTTAAAATTAATATATGTTCATGGTAAAAGAAAAGTAATGCAGATAAAAGGTCTCATCTTTATAATTCATTTCTCTCCAAGAATACCCATTGTTAACTCTTCCATGTGCAGTACACTCTTTAAAAGATTTTTGTGTATGTACATATATGTGAGTATTTATATTATGTCTGTATTTATATAGCACAATTATGCTTATTAGCACACAGACAGCTATTTCATTTACTGTGTGTCACAGCAATTAGTGTAGTTAGTCCCCTCCAAGTGAACATTTCGTTTATTTTCTCTGTTTTGCTAAAACCAGTGATGCTGCAATAAACATCCTTGTATATGTGAACACTCCACAACCAATCCATGAGGTGAATTCCTAGCAATAGGCTTTCTGGGCCAAAGTATATGTGCTTGCTGAAATCAGAGAGATAGGGATACATTAGTATCTGAAAAGGGTTAGGCCACTTTACCTCTCTACCATGATGGTGCGTGAGTCTGTTTACACACACTCTCATCAGAACTGGATATAAAAAAGGATTCTGCATTACTCTTGCAATCTGTTTCTTTTCCATACATTCCATGAACAGTATTTCTCAGCAAGGATTAAATAAGTACAATTAATGGTCAAATTAGATAAGTAAATGAGAACAAAAGTGAGGGGAGGAAGGAAAACAATGCCATGTTTTTTTTCTACACGTAAGCAGGAAAATATTCAAGGTACAGAAATTGGAAACAAAATCTAAATCAGGAGCTTTCTTTTGTTCCACAAATGTACTGTAACAGGCACTAGTCAATAAAAATCTGTCTTGGAGAGCAGTGAATTTTTCAGCAGCAATAATTATGTCTACGTATTTCATTTTCTGCTTTGGGAAAAGCTTGTGATTCATGCAGAGTGTACACACAAGCCCCATGCAGTGGGCTAAATTACTCCTATGCTACGTCCTTTTATCTGGCTACTGCTGGGTCAGTCTCCTGGCATGCAGAAGAGCAGAGTGACAGGAGTCTTCAAAGGACCTGAAACTGAACTTGACCTCACAGTCCAGTTCTGCCATTGAGTAATTCAGTAAAGGTTTGCTCCAAGTACAAATGATATTGCTGATGACTTTTCATTCTGTGTCCTAAACAAGGAAAATAAACTACACAAAATGCTCTAACAGACACTCAGCTTGGTTAATCGATTTTCTCAGTCTTATTTTTAAAAATAAAAGTATGTGAGTATACGCAAAAAATGTGTACTCACCTAACAAAAGAAAATCAACAATATAAAAGGCTGTAAAATTGTCCTCTGAAATTCAATTATTGCTTTGTGTAAGCATTGTACACAAGACTGTTTAATTTATAAGAAAGCAACAGGACTCAAGTTATAATTCTGTTCCATTTTCTTTCAATGCATTTGACATGTCAATACGTAGTCCCACTATTTTGGCCATGTAACTGTTGCATTAAATTACTCAGTAACTATAACATTTGTTATTACATGTGGTAGTAATTTTTAGTATGAGTTACTCTGTTTTTTGAGTTATTCTGCTTTTAATTAATACATAGTAATCTGACACATATTTACAGACTACAGTGTGGTGTTTCAATATTTGCATACATTATGTGATGATGAAATAAAATCAAGGTATTTAGAACTTCTGTAACCTCAAACACTTTAGCGGTACCCATGCTGTAGAACATCAGAATTTATTCCTCCACTGTATCTAAATTTTGTACACATTGACCAAGTTTTCCCTGTGCCCCTGGAGCCCTCTATTGATCCCTGCCTCTAGTAAACACCATTCTGCTATTCTACTTCTGGGAGACTGACTTTTTGAAATTCCACAAAAAGTGAGAACATTGATGATTCTGAGTCCAGTTCCTGCCACTAATCTGTGTTGCTAAGTAGCCAATAAGCAAGATTGATTATGTCTCATTGTGGCTTTTATTTACATTTCCCCAAGCAGTGATATTAAACATTTTTTCCTACACTTGTTAACCATTTCTATGTCTTCTTTGGATAAATGTCTATTCATATCTTTTGCCTTTTTTAATTGACCTTCTTTCTTTTTCCTCCTGAGTTGTTTGTGCTTCTCCTATATTATGGATGTCAACACCTCATCAGATTCACAGGCTGCAACCCCGTTCTGGGGGTTGTCTCTGGACTCTACTCACTGTTTCGTGGTTGTACAGAGGGCTTTTAACTTGATGTTACTTCCATTTGTCTCTGTTTGCTTTTGCTGCCCATAATTTTTAATACTCATTCAAAAAATTCCTGCCCATACCAATGTCATACAGGATTCCTCTCATTTTTATATGTAATTTTAATTCTTATATTTAAGTCTTTGATCCAGTTTGAGTTGATTTTTATAATTGCTGAGCACCAGGGGTCTTGTTTCCTTCTCCTGCAGAGGGACAACCAGTTTTGTGATTTCTTGGCACTTTCGTCCAACTCACTGGGCCATAAGCATATTCCTCTGATTTTGAAGGTAGAAAATTACTGTAGTGCTGTGTGTGAATCATGTGTGTAATGCTGTAGTGCTAATCATTTTCACATGCTGGTAAAAATAAAAAGGGAAATAGAGAATTTTTTTCAAGAATATCTATACAGTTTATCAAAATTCATAGTGATTTTGCTTCCATTATTGGTTAACCAAAGAAAAAATTGGGGTTGCTTTGACTATAGTTTTAATAAATACAACTTACCATTTTACCCAAGAGGAACAACTGAAATGTTAATTGTATAGTCTCCTTCCTCCTTAGATTGGTATTCAAGGCCTTTTCAAATCTAAAGTAAACTTAACTTTTAATTGTTATTTCTGATTTCAATCTCTGAGATCTGACAGAACCTGCTGGTGGTGTCCTAATACCATTTTCCCTTCTATTTTGGTGCATCTTGTCTGGGCATGGTGTGAGTGGATATAATTACCACTCCTTCAGGCCCCTTTGTAACTAACTATGGTGCTCAATGGATACAAAGTCTACCCGCTGAGTGGTGGGCAGAGTAAGGCAGGAGATTGGGGTGTGGCAAACTGGCTGGGCAAGCCAGCATGAACTGTCAATTACAGCCAAGACATGGGGGCAGAGCTGCTCCTGAGCCCTGAACCTATGTCCAATAGGACTACACTATCTTCAACTCTTCTGGCAGGTTTTTGGCATATCAAACAGGCTTTTGACAGGATGGCCTAGAGCTGACATCAGAATGGGGGTATGAAAGAAGGCAACATTGAACTTGTGGCCTCTATGAGCCTTTGCACCATCCCACTCTGCAAGGTGTACTTCTTTTCTATTTCTTTTCCTCCATTAATTGTCTCACACTCATTCTGCAGAGCACCTTAGTTCAGAACACTTCTCTCTTCTTTTCTTACCTTCATTACCTTTACATTTAATAAATGTAAAACCTTGTCATGCTTTTCACTCATCTTGTCCCCTACTTGAACAGGACAATGTGAGCCTGGAAGGGACCCCTGAGAAAAGACCATAGCACCCCACTACCCTCCTAAGAGAAGCCCAGAATGGAGTAGCCACAACAGGTCATAAAGAATATCAACATGAAGAGTGAGATTTGACTGAGAAATAGATCCCACTTGCTTCCTGAATTATCTTCTTCCTTTTTTCTTTTCTTCATTTTACTCTAGATGTTGCTGTACAAGCTGGGAATCAAACAAGGAGAAAAATGGTGAAATTTTGTGCTCCATTTGGCTTATATCCAAAAACCTTTAAGATGCTACACAATGACTGGAGTCCCATCAACTATATCACACTATGAGGAGAATTTGAGGGCAGAAATCATGTGCATGCAGCAGAAAAGGGGAAGCTGTGGTCTCCAGTGAGTTCATGGAACATTAATTTAATCCATAACCTCAATCAGATTGTTACAACTTCTAAACTTCTTTAGCCTGAGAGCAGACTCCTTTGTGACTGAGCCTCTGCATTTAAGCCTCCAAAAGTAGCAACAAAACCTCAAAGTTCCTGATACCCTTTTTCAGCATGTCTCACATTTCATTTCCTCCAAATGATCTTCCTGTGGTCTTCCAACCATCTGCGACTGCTGTGACCTTGAGTATTCTACACCCTCTGAGCACTGACGGGCCCTCCTCTGTATTCATTAGCACTTTTTCCCTTGCCTTCCTGAATTATTGATTATTTTCTAATGTGTAAATTTTAACCATTCAAGTAGACTATACATGATCTAAGGGTAGGCGAAATGTCTATTTAATCTTGTTATTCCTCAGGGAAAATTTCAGTGTTCTATAATAAATATTTCATAAAAAAGTGAATGTGAAACTCCTTCTTTGTTGCCTGATTAAAGACTATAAAATGGGCAAATTTCATCTAAGAAAATTATTTTTGGGTTTCTGCTCATAACTTACCTTGGACAATGTCTGGGTGAGATTATTCTAATAGATTATTCTAATAGATGTTTATTCAATTCATTCAAGTAAGATATTAGCATCAATTTCACAGCAGTCAAGAAATGGGGTGGAGTGGATTCTTCCCTCAAAGATCTTGCAGGTCAAAACAGAGATTGATATTGAACAAATAGTCACAGTGAAAGGCTACAAAGTATTACGTCAAGGAAAGTGGTAACAGAAAGCTGGTAAACCACATTGAGTGTAAGGGAAGACAAATCTCCTTGAAGACATGATGTTTATTCTAAATTTAATAATGCGTGTTTTTAGTATCTTGACTCAGCCCTGCTGTGACAAATCAGATGCAGCCCAGCTTCCAGGGCTACGGGAGTCTGAGAACCACAAGCACATCTACAGGTACTGCATGTTAGGCCAGCAAAAGTGAAAGAACAGTACTGAAATGTGTGCGAGGTTATGCTGGATGTGTTTTGGATTAAAAAGTAGAAGGTGAGGGCTGGGGATGTAGCTCAGTGGTTCCGCTGCCTGCCTCGCAAGCACAAGGACCCGAGTTCGATCCCTGATATCAAAAAAAAAAAAAGGAGAAGGTGGAAGAAATAGAAGGGAAAAGAGAAGGCAGAGGACAGGAAAAGAAGAGAAAGAAGAGAAACAGGAGGGCGGGAAGAGGAAGAGAGGGAGAGGATGCAGGAGAAGGCCAGTGGCAGAGTTGGGGAGACACTTCAAAGCAGTCTTGCTAAAAATAAACACATGGACAAGATTCAAATGTCGGTCTCTGCCTTCTTCCAGATCTTTCATTGTCTAGATGTACTTATTTGTAAATTAGGAAACTAAGAAGGGTATTTTTTAGAAAGCTTTATTAAGGTTTAATTGATAAGCAATGACTTAAACATGCCTAATACACAATTTGATTAATTTTGACCTATACTTATTTACATGAATCGTTCCCTATAATGAGCTTAATGGACATATATATCATCTCCAAACTTCTTAGTATGCCTTTAGAATCCCTCATCCAGGTCCACAGGGAACTGGAACTCTTTCTGTAGATTCATTTGTATTTTCTAGAATATTATGTAAATAGAATCTCACAGTATTCCCTATTATTTCTGAAAAAAAATAGTTTTTCACTTAGGGTAATTATTCTTAGGTTAACCCAAGTTAATGCAAGTACCAATATTTTATTCTGTTTTATTCTAGGGTACTATTCAATTGTAGGACATACCATACTTTGTTTATTCATCCATTTATTGATGGACATTTGGGTTGTTTCCAATTTGAGACTATTATAAATGAAGCTGCTGTGAACTTTCTTACACGCATATTCACATAGATATATGTTCTTACTTCTCTCAGGTTAAGTACTCAGGAATGGCGTGGTTGAGTCTTACCATACATGTTAAACACTCTGTAGAGAATAGCAAACTGCCTTGCAAAATGATGATGTTGCTTCTTTACCTCTCACCAGCCTGCATGTCCACCCTTTCATACACCCTCCCTAAAGCTTGGTATCTGGTGGTAGCTCACTACGGTTTAATTTGCATTTTCCCAAGGGCTAATGAGACTGAGCATTTTTTAACATGTGTGCTTACCATTTGGGGGGAAATGTCTTCTCAAACCTTTGACTCTTTTTACTGAGTTGATTTCTTACTATTGAGTTTTGCATGCTTTCTGTATATTCTCAATACAGGATATTCATCTGACCTGTGATTCTTAGTAGGGCATATTTAAATGAATCATTGCCAGGCTCAAGTGCAGAAAGGAATATTTAAGATATCTTATGTTGATTTAAAATAACATTAAAACACAGGTAGGAAAAACAAATCCAGAAGAGTTTATGGGACATAAATATAGCTATATGAACATATATAAAGATCTACATAATGTAATATCTATAAACAAACCACAAACAAAAGTCAATGAGCCAGGAAGATATACCCAATCAGAGCCAGGTGCATGCCTGTAATCCCAGCACTTGAAAGGCTGAGGCAGGAGGATTGCCCAGAGTTCAAGGCCCTCCGGGGCTATACAGTGAGCTCAGGGGTCAGCTTGAACTACAAAGGGAGACCCTGCCGCAAAAAAAAAAAGATTTACCCAACCTTAGACTAACAAATGTGTCCAGCAAGAAGCTACCACTTCCCCTTGCCTTGAGCTGGTCTCCGTCTCCTCCTTCCAGTGGACCAGGGACGGCCGTCATTAGCTATTAATGACTTGGTTAAAATTTCCTGCTGTTCAACCCACGCAGCCTTCTAAAGATCCATTTTAAGCTCCTATTAAAGACAACACGGGAGAAAATTTACTATTTGTGGAACAACCTTGAACAACTTTTCTGGCAGCACTTTTGGAGCAGGCCCTGCCTCCGCTGTGGCTGCCCTCCCAGGGCAGAGTTTGAGCTCGCTGACTGTCCAGTGGGTGACACTGTGGGGAGAGGCTGTCCAGCGCCTAGGGGCAGAGCCTGCTCTGCTCAGCAAGGATGACGGGCCAGGAGAGAGCTGAGAGCCGTTCCTCACTAAAGGACAAAGCCACATTAAGAGACATCAACAACATAGTCATGAAAGGGCAACCATTAATTCAGACAGTTCTATAATCATTTCCTTCCTAACATAAAAATGAAAAAGTCCAGGAAAGTTTTTATTAGGAAAGAAATTTAAATTGACTATATATGCCACAATAAGGTTTATAAGCGTCTATAGAATGGAATTTAAAATTCCATAAAGTTACCTGAGAGATAGGTGAATCAAGAGACCTAACACTGAGTTTCAAACTCAGCTCCCAGTTAACACAGTTGCTCTCTAACAAGACTGGTCCTCAGCACCACACAAGAAATGGAAAGAAAGAGAGACAGCATGTGCTAATGAATCCAAGACCTCACTGTTGGAACTAAGACATTCCAGATGTGAGTTCCATCATCTGATGGCCGGTTGCACGTTCCACTTTGCATATTCCTCCTAAACAATGGGCACAGGTCAAGGAAGGCCAGGACAGGCATGGGACAAGCCCATGCCTCTGTCCCTCTTCAGCATGACAGAGACAGCTGGAGTCTGGCGTGCATCTCTCTTCCTGGCCTTTCTCCATCCACGTTCCCCCTCACAGTCCTCTCTTAAAGTTTTAAAATTATTTTTCAAGAACCACATGATCCAAAGAAAGGACAGTGTGCTGATCCTTTTCTACAAAAAATACTTTTTTATCTAGTAATATTTTCTATGAAGTTAAAAAAGTTCTCCATACCCCTTGATGGTTGTATATCTGCACATTTCTAAATTTGTCCTAAGATAAAAGTTTTTTTATTCAAGAAAAAAAAATAAGTTTGCAGTTTATATAAAACTCTGTAAATAGTTCATAAATATTTGTTGAAAGAATGACTCATGAAGAAACACATTGTAGTCAAATCATGAAAATCTAAATTAACCTTTAAGGCATTTGTGTTAAGATGAAGTAAACGCACAGAGAGGAGATACCTTTGAAGGGACATGGAGGGCCTGGTCATCGGTAGCAGAGCAGCTGGAGGAGCGAAGTCTGGGGAAGCGTGTGCAAGGCCAGCCCCAGAGCAGGCGGGATGGCCTCCTCACACCAGGGCCACCGGGCACCAGGTCCCTGGCCGGCAGCCCTGAGTGATGACCTTGCCCTGCACTGGCCCAGATTCCGCATCTACACACCCTCTTGGCCCTGCGCCCCTCTGCCTCCCTGCACCAGGTCAACACACACACTTTCCAATCTGGTTGTGCCACCCACAACAGAGACATAAAAATAACTATTTTTTGCTACATTGAAAGTTAATAAAATTTCATCTTTAATTTAACTGTGACTATAAAAAGTGAGTCTGTGCTTCTTGGATGAAAGACCACTTCTTTAGGCCGAGGCCAATCCCGTGGGCCAACTCACTCCCCGACTGCCTGGAAGAGACTGTTCCCCAGTAGCTGTGTGAACCCAGAGCCCCTTGAACGGCACAGCCCCCTGAGCCTCGCAGTTGCCTGAGCCGCACACCCCCCTGAACTGCACATCCCCCTGAGCAGCACAGCCCCCTGAACCACACAGCCCCGTGCCCTCTCTTTCCAAGTGCCAGCCCCTGCTCGGGGAGCCCCTCAACCCACTAATGCTCCATCCCGCGTGCCCTCCCAGTGTCCACACAGCAGCCTCCCCCCCGCTTCCAGGGCCTCTCTGAGGTCCTGCTCTGACCTGTGCCTCCTGCACGTTTACCTTTCTCTCTCTGCTGGCTGGCAGGAATGTGGGGGAAAATGTTCATGTGACCTTCAGAAAAAGGTTTAAACATTACAGAGATCAAACTTTTCAGAACTTAACTGCAGCCCTACCTTTTCCACATCTGCTGTCCCCATGTGAGTAGCCGAGTAGCCCAAGATTTTTATTTTCTCTCTGTGTTCATTATAAACTCCCGGGGTAGGGGCCAGGGGTAGGACCTCTACTGTATCTATTTCCATCTGCACTCTGGGTACATAATAGATGATCAGATAAAGGCTACTAAGAAGTAAAAAAGTCCAGATCACCATAGAACATTGTCATACTCATTGCAATGAACCACTGTATTTATTATTGAGTGCTTAGTCTAAAGAGGATAAATTACAAATGTAATCATTTAGAATAAATTTTTGCCAAACAAAGTACTATGTGAAAAGTTTATTAGGGAATTTCTTAACTCTTAAAATACAGTTCTTTGATGTTGTTACTTTGGTAGATTTCAGACATCACCATTTCTATAGATGCTAATCATTAAATACAAGTAAGCTAGCTTCACTAAAACAAATTATCTTCTCAAAAATAAAATGAACAGTACATTAATTTAATATTGCTGAATTATGTACTAAATGTAAAGAAACATATTGGACTGATAACCTCTTTTCAAAAAATACATATGAATAGTTTGCTTTACTGACTGTTAAGAGAAATTATATTTTCATTACAATTATATTCTTATTCCTTTATATACAAACCTTTTAAATCCCCCAATAAAATTTGCTGTATACTTACATTGTATTTTGTAAAGAAGTCCAGTGAAATCAAATAAATACCAAAGATTTCACTTACTACAGCTTTTGATTATATAGAGCTAGATGTCCTAACAAAAACATAATGACATGAAGTAATACACAGTACATGTTATTTATCATATCTTGTTGTGGTTGTATCACTCTTTAACAAAACAAGGATATTTAATGCACTTCTGGAATAAATTCTCATGAAGTCATTAAGTAGAGTACAGTTTGCATTTTTCTGGTAAGGAAGTAGATTCAGGAAACAAACTGTGGATAAGCAAAGTCAACTAGATTGCTAATCATCAGGTAAAGGGAAACAGCAGGGAATAAAGAAGGTATTTTGACTGATTAAAGACTGTTACCATGTTTCCGTAGAAAATGCAGATATGAGTTTAAACATCAGGGAAAGGAAGATAATTTTTAATGGAATAAAATTCAGAAGAACTCTAACATAAAAAGGTGGAAAAAGGAATGAGTAGTGGGTCAAACTGGCAAAAAATATATTTTTAAAGGAAAGAAAAAGAAAATTAAAAAAAAGAGAAAACAAATCTCAAACCAAAATAAGTACCTTAGTGAGATACAGGAATAAAATCAACTACATAAATTTCATACTAAAATATAGAAGGGCCACATTATCCTGCTAAAACACAAGATAGCCATTTTGGATAAACATCTAAAGCAAGTGATATACAAAGGCTAAAAATAGTAAAGTGGGCCAGAAGATACTCTGCTAATCCAAAAATAAAACAAAACTAGGTGGGTACTGTTAATGTCAGATGCCAAGATGGGATAGTAGGTTAAAAGAAGAAACAAGATTAAGTTGTAGTGTATAATATGAAAACTATCTTAAGGATGTTTCAGAAATACATTCACCAAAAAATATAACAACTACATAAAACTTATGCAAAACTTATCCAAAATATGAAAGAGTTGAGACCATAGAGAACATCAACAAAGTGATTTAATACTATCAAATAATGTCGGACTGCTGGTGCAACAGAAGTTGCAATAAAAATGTAATGACAATATCATTTAAAATAACAAGACTGTGTAAAAGATGGAAAGATCCCCAATTTAACTCAGAACAATACAGTGATAAAGATAATGGCAACATAGAAGCCCATAGACTGTTTCATTATTGACTACAAATGTAAATATTCTAAGTTATACTTAATAGATTTAGGGGGAACGTTTCCAACTCATAGCGATAACAGAAAGTAGCTTGCTTATGTCATCCAGGACACCATGATTGCAAAACAGCTCTCGATTTCAGTAAAGTGTAAATATTACATGCATACCACCTAAATTCAATGAAATATGTTATAAAATCCTTGGAAATAAAGCTTTTAAAAAGACCCAACCTTAAAGGAATCAAGCTGTAAAATCTTACTGAGCTCCTGGATACATCCTTAGACCTATCAGAATACATTTTTAAGTTCCCCAATAAATTCTACCATACAACCATGCTGGAAAAAATAGACAATTGATGGCAACAACACATATGTCCACTAAAAGAAGAATGGATGAACAAAGTGTGGAATACACATGCAATGGACTACTATTCAGCCACGAAAAAGAACAGTACCGATTATAGGCTACAAAATAGATGAATTTTGACAAGAAGCAGCTGGAACAAATGACCACATGCTGTATGATTCTTTTATATGAAACATCCAGGATGGATGAATCCACAGAATAGAAGCAGATGAGAGGTCACCCAGGGGTGCTGCAGGGTAGGAAAAACGGTCACTGAATGTCCATGAGCACCTTTGGGGAAGGGTGTAAAAGCTCGAGACCTAGAAGAGGTCATGGGTAAGGCGCTCGCTGGGTTCGCACGCAGGCCTGGATTCAGCCCGGAAACAGGAAAAACAGTTAAGTGTCTTTTAGGAGAGTTTCACCTCAATAGACACGGAGTGATATCTCAAAATAATAATTCCTTAAAAGTCAGGCTGGCCTTACACTCAGGCAGGGAAGGAACAGAGCAGTCTATGTCCACGCGACATTACTTCCGGGTCTTAGAGGTCACCCTCACATAGTTCCTGCATGCATGCATGTATCATGTCTGCAATGTTTCTAATAGGAAAAAGCATTGCTTACCACATGATTAGAGGCAAGGACTGCAACGCAAGGGTGAGGGCAATATGCGGTGAGCGTTTACCTGAGGAGTCCTTACAGTTGCCTTGGGCTCCCGCCAAGCTCGGGGAAGCCGCTTTCCCGCCTCTCAGGAGGCGCGGCCGGCAAAGGGAGCGGATGTTCTCCACTCCGGGTCCCAGCAACACGGCGCCCTACGGCCCCAGTGTGGGCTCCAGGCTTTCAGGAGAGGAGCTTCCACGTCTTCGTCCCCATCCTTTCCTTTGCAGGCGTTATTTTCCTGATCACTGCCCATGGAATCTAATACCATAGATGTTTTTAAATTATGATTTTTGTTTCCTTGCGACAGGATCTCACTATGTAGTTTGGACGGGCCTTGAACTCACTATGGAGCCAAAGCTGGCCTGGCACTTGTGGTGAGCCTCCTGCCTCAGCCTCTCAAGAGCGAGGGTTACAGGCGTTCACCACCACGCGCGGCTAATACCACAGATTTATGATCTGTTTGTCGGTGCCTGTATAGTGGGGACTTATACACAAAAATAGTAAGGTTCTTCGTCTACCCCCAAGAACCTTCCAGGAAGGTATGACTCCCGTCGAGAAGGCCTATGTTAAGGCAATATCACTGAAGTATTATTTTGTGATACCACATATATTTCTCTCATCCTAATTTGTAAAATAAAATTGAGATGCTAAATTTTGCTTTTATTTGTGGGAAGAAGTCTGAGACCACATTGATGGGACCGCTGTGGAGGAATCCTTTAGATTCACTATTGAGGTGGGCACCTGAGCTTATCTGGTGGGGATGATGCCCCTCCCCTCCGGTGGAAAGATGTTCCACGCTTTGAGAAATAATCCACAGAGCACTAGGAAGTCACTGCTATTGTGCCCACTCCCTGCTCTTATCAAATGTCTTGTTTCCAACAAAGAGCTGGAATGTCACAGAATCATAGTAAATCAAACAACAATTCTCCCGGGAGGCTGGGATCGGGCGACATTTGCATGTTCCACTAACTTACTTCAGTGTCCCCCATAGTTCTATGTATCCTAGTCCATATTTTGGAAATAAAAACAAGAAAAATACTTTGAACAGCTACTGGAGTGGGCAGACACGCACGTACAGCAATGCCCCCTCAGGCCTTAGGGAGCCATTGCATCCTCGGAAATGACAGCTCAGTCCTGTGCTGAGGACCACGTGAGGAGCTGCACGGGGCCCACACAGGCAGACCAGGCCTTGGCCAAAGTTCTGGCTGGGGAGGGAAGGAGCTCAAAGCCATGTCCTCGCTGCAGCCCTCTGCACCCACTTCCTTCACAGTGTGTCGCTCTCCTACCCACCCCAAGCCCAGTGAGCAGCTTCATCCCTCCAGCATGTATTCCTTCAGGCCACTTCAAGAACAAGATACAAGCCAGCTCTGCTTCTTTATTTATGCTTCATCATTTGTGCCTATTGTATTTTTAAATGTTTATTTTCATCCTTACCAGTGGAAAAATTCTCCTCTTTCGTATCTTAAAGGGAAGAAATCTGAAATGCAAATAAATGGTTTCGTCAATTTTTCAAACTGCCCTCAGCTGATGGAATGCGAACAGAGAGTCAGCCAAGTGCACAGAGCTGGGGATCCTGACACAGCTGGGCCTCACACTCCCACCGTGACCTAGGAGCGGGCTCCCAAAGCTCCGGAGCCCCAGTTCTGCCTCTGTACAGCTGGTTTAGCAATCCTTGCAACCTGCAGGGGTAGCTCCAGACTTGCAGGGCCACAGAAGAATGTAGGAAGACTCCAAGTACTGCTTGATCATGGGTGCAAAGGTGTACAGAGGACCTGGGCTGCTCAGGCCCCATCTCAAAAGAAGTGCTTGCTGTGATAACAGTAATATCATTCTCTTGGTTATTCTTTTATTACCCTAAACAGTAGCTGGCACCATGCCTGTACATAAAAAAACATGTAAGCAAATGTGTTAGGGAATTAATAAATTTAATTATATTGTGAGTCCTGAGACTGTGTTTACTTAAATATTTTCTCTCATTTTCTTCCTGTAACATTCTTCTTTAAAGTCAGAACTTTCACTATTCCTGGAAGTGTGGAGTTGAAATTACATAATTTTCCCTTGACTGTAGACTGATGCTCTACGCAGTGCTGAAAATTTCAGTTTAACAGTGAGAGTCAAGAAGGGAGTTACCTAGAAATCGGATGTCTATTCAAATGTTCAGTTACATAAAATGAAAGAGGAGGCCAGGGATTCAGCTCAGTGGCGCCACGCCTGCCTCTCAAGCACAAGGTTCAGAGTTCGATCCTTGGTACGAAAATAAATAAATAAACTAAAATGAAAGGAGCAGAGGCAGAGGGGCAGTAAGGAATGTAAGTTTTTGTTACAACAATCTATAATTTTTTATGAAGCTTATAATCCAAAAAATTGATCAATTGATCACATTTAAACCTCTGCTTCTCTAGCAATGACAGGCAGATGAACCTTGCTGTGCGGACCCTAGCCCAGGTGTTCAGAGGTGCTACCTGAGTCACGTGTGTGTGCGTGTGCATGTGCGTGTGCGTGTGCATGTGTGTGCGTGGCATTTTGATGACAAATGTTGCTGAATGAGCAGAGACCACAACAGATAAACAGAGACAAGTTATAAACATAACTTATGTGAGAACTGTGATCGGTGGGCTTATTTTTAGCTTTCAATAGCTAGCCTGGGAAGGAAAAAAAAGAATAGCTGTACTTGAAAAAGAGCTTTAATGTCAAATGTCAGCTTTAATTAACAGAAACAGTAGAGAAAAGAGGAGATGAAGGTTGTGTTAGAAGTCAAATAAATTGGGAAATTATTCACAATGTATGTGATAGACAACAGGTTAATCTTCTCAATATATAAAGCCATCTTAGAGAAAAGAGGTCCAGTTTTTAAATACACAAATGACTTGAACTGGTCACACAGAGAAGAATAGGTCCACATCTGTTTTAAAGATTTCCATCTTAATAATTGAATCATTGCACATTTAAGGTATGATGCCACTTACTCTTCACCTGCTTAATTCTGAAATTCAAATTTTCCTAATATCACCAAAGAGATGGTGAAATTGACAGTCACACAATCTGTTTTACATAGGTAATTTTTAAAAACAATTCAGTCATCAGTAACAAGGTTCTTAAAATACTCATGTTTTCAAGAGCATTAAGGATTTGCCATTTAAAACCAGTCCCGTCTGCTTGCGATGTGACTCATTTCTGGCCTTGGGGTTCAACACAGTCTTCTCCATCCTTGCTCCTTAAAGTAACTTTCCCGAAGCCTGGCTCCGTAGCCAGTGTTGTGGGCCAGGTGGCCTCGCATGCTCACCGTCCACTCTTTATCGGGCCACTGCTGCCTTGACCAGCTGCTCACCGGTGAATCCCAGCGGCGTGGAGCTCTGGTCCGTGCTGTGTGCGATGCCTGCATGAGTCCTGCAGTCTTCTTGAGCAGCCCAAGCCCTCAGCAGCAGGCGCCCAGAGATCCACCCAGCTGCTCCCAGGCCTGCACCGGGGACTCCCTGCCTGCAGCCACTAACCAGCGCCAAGCCTTGAGCCCAGTCCTCGCTTTCTGGCACGGGGATCGCTCCAAACCGCAATCCCCTCATGGGCCAGCAGCTGCACTTGCCAGAGCTCAAATCACCTTTGGAAAGGGATTTCCTCCTTTTCCGTCCACAGTGCCTCTCTGCAATCACAACTCCGAAGCCTACGAGTCCCGGATGTGCTGACGTGATGTCCTCTGCAGCAGAACTTCGGCTCCGAGGATTCCTTTTAGGAAGAAACACATGACCCCGAGGCCCGACTGGGACAGTCATCCGCCTCACGCCCAGGCTGCCATCTTGGCTACTTTTCACCAAAACTTTCTGTATGTTTTGAATTTTGGACCATGTGCATTTACTAATTATTTAAAAGGTGATTATAGAAAAATCAATTCATTTCATCACTATTATGGATTTAGATATCAATTTAAATTTATTTGTTTATATTTACTTAGGTGCTGACAATTGGATCCAGGGCCTCAAACGTGCCAGGCACATACTCCATGTCTGAGCTGTATTCTAAGCCTCTAAATCCTAATTTCAATATTTCCTAGGATTCTACAATGTAAATAAACAATAATTTATCCACTCCTTCTTCTGATGTTGGACATGGTATTTTTCCAGTTTTTGACAATATAGATTTCCTGTATTTATACAGCTGCTCTTCTCCCTGTGCCTCGGACAGCCATGCAGATGCATACTGCCATGCTCCAGTCATCCTGTCTCTGAGCTCCTCCTGTCCACTGACCCCGGGACTGGCCCTCCTGGACTGATCCCAAGGACTTGAAGACCTGTCCTCCTTTAAAATCTATTTTCTAATCACCCTGGCTCATCATCATTTTTCCTTTCATTTACTTTCTATGTATGAACATAGAAAGTATGTATGTATGATTAAAACTAAGGTATGTATTTAAAATTTTATTACAGTAAAATACACATTGCTATTAATCCCTCTCAAAATCCTCCTCACTTCTAAAGTACCTACCCCATCACTGTTGCCACTTTCTGGAGCAGTTCTGGAGGTGCTCTTTCCTGAGTGTCTTTATGATGAAAAGCATGGTGACAGTGGCTCCCTCGCACCATCCAACAGACAGGAAGCCTCATAAAAACACAATGGTGTGTCCTCATCCATCTCATCCACTGCATCTGGCAGTGTGTGACATTCAGCTCTTCCCCAAAGTCAAAATGGCCTTGAAAGAGAAATGTTTTAAATTTATTCCAGGCATGGATGCAGCCAGGACAGCACAACTAAAGACTCAGGAAAAAGGACTTCCAGAACTGCTTTAGAAAGTGGCAACCATGCTGGAATAAGTGTTCAAAGTCAGGGAGAGGACTTTCAGCAGGATTAGGCAATGTGTTTTTTACTTTAATAATTTTTTAAAAATGTAAGCATACATCATATATTTCAGTCATATTTCATATTATCATTCTGCCTCTACTTAGTTATGTAAAACAGAAAATACTAGTATTAACTTCCAAGTGTGTATATAAACATTAAAGAAAATTAATGTCTGGGAAAACATTATAAAGTGATTAAGCACCACAAAAATGCAAATGACAACATTTATACTGCACGAATATCTTATTGTTATTTTATTGTATTACTGGTTTGTAGTAATTTGTTGCATTAGTGTCACTGCTGTACTATTTATCACTTCGTGCAACTCCTGTCTGCATCAATATTATTCCCTTGGTGACTATCAGTGTTTCATAGAAGGATCCACTCCTTATCTATGCAGCTTCTACCCACGCATACCACGGGTGCCTTGTGCCTTGCATGTGAGAGATTCCCAAGGGCGCTGATGGACGAGAATCCTTTTATGCAATCGATTATATGCAGAATTGGAATTATGAACTGTTCTACATAGAATTTTTAAATTTAGAGGCCAAGGTGGGAATGACTATCCATCACTATGCCTATGCTCCAGGACAGAAATGCTCAGGGGCTCTCTGCCCTTGGCCTTTCCCCTCTGGTCCACCCCTGCCAATATAAATGCACACCCTGAAGGAGGGAGGCGGTGAGCCACCACAAAATACAACTCAGTCACACTTCTCCAGCAGTCACCAAACCTCTCTGATACAGCTGACCCCACTGTCTTTGACCTGATTTCATGCTGTCTCTTTCACCTCTAGATAGTTTTACCTCTTTCTCTGTGTGTAATAGTTTACATGATACTTTGACTTATTTTATAATGATTATTGGAAAGCCATATCCATAGATATTGAAGCTTCACAGTCCCACTTCCTATCACCATGCCTCGTGCAATGGTAAGTGTGCCTACTATGTTTGTTTTATTTTTATTTATTTTTATTTTGGGGGGTACCGGGGATCGAACTTGGGTCCTTGCACTTGTGCAGCAGGCGGTGAAACCACTGAGCTAAATCCCCAGCCCGAAATAACTCCTTTTATTTATTTATTTATTTATTTATGGTCCTGGGGATCAAACTCGGGACCCCGTGCTTATGAGGCAGGCAACAGCACCACTAAGCTAAATCCCCAGCCCCTACTTTGTTTATTAAAGTGTAAACAATTAAACCTATTTTGAAGAAATCAATCATTTATATGCTTCATTTTTACAAAAGTGGAAAGTCTTGGGAGCCAGTTTTACGGGAGGAAGCATATATGCATGTAAGTTTTAATTAGTAGTGTTTGTGGTAAACTTAATAAGGATATGGAAAGGTAACAAACTATCCTGAAGCACAGAGTTGGAGGTGAGAGAACTGTATGGTGCTGTGGAATGACTGTTGCCCCAGCGTGGCGTCTACTGACGCACGTTGGTCTCGTGCAGCGAAGCCCTCGCGAGTGGACCCCGCCCCGTCTCATGGGGACAGCCCAGCGAGCTCTCTTTCCCGCCATCCACTTCCAAAGAGCTGAAGCAGCAAGAGGCCCTTGCCAACCCAAGCTGTTGAGCATCTTGGCCTCCAGAAGGGTGCCTGTCAAGTGAGCCTGTTTTCTTTGTAAATTACTCAGCCCGAAATGTTATATTAAAACAACAGAAAATCGACTAAGAAGCAGTAACTACTAAATAGAGCTCTGTAGATTTCTTTTTGCAGTGCCATTAATTACTGTACCTACTGGCTAGAATTCAAACACAATCAGCAAATTAGCAGGCTGCATCCCCAGTGATGCCCCCATTTTCCGCCCCACGATGTAGTAACTGAACGGGCGCTGGCTATCTTAGTTAGAATCCTTCAGCACATCTGGATATTGTTTGTGGAGCATGAAAAAAGCTTCCCTCAGCTGTTTTACTTTCTTGCCTTTAAAAATAAAATAAATTTTATGTACTAAGAAAGCATAATAAGAGAAAATTGAAGTATTCTGGAGCAACCCAAACACAACTCTCTTGCTTTTCAGATGTTTGGTAGACTTCATACATGTAAAACTTCTCAGTTAAGACATTGAGACATTTTGTGTTCATAACTTTTTCATTAGAATTATTTATTGATGAAATATATTTATAGCTATAGTTTATACAATTGTGCCCAGGTTCTAAATTAGATATGTTGATTATAAGTTATTACATTTAAAATTGACTAAATTACTGTACATTTGTGATACATAATACTGCTGTAGTTACACTTGTTTGGGAGAATTTGTAGATATACATTTAATTTCTTGATCATTTTAACCTCTTTGACCCCCTCTATCCCTCCTTCCCTCTTTCCCCTGGTTCCCTTCTCCAAATGGTCTGCTCCCTGATTCCTACAATCTCTCCTTTATTTTATTCTTTACTTAATTTTGAGTTTCTCCTATAAGAAAAATCACGTAGTATTTAATTTTTCTGCATCTGACTTATTTTACTCAACATTATGGACTCAAGATCCATCCATTTTTCTGTAAAGAACCTGATTTCATTTTTCTTTATTGCTAAATTACGTATATATATGCATACACACACACACACACACACACATATATATGGATATATGGAGACATATGCATATGAAATTTTCTTGACTCATTCCTCTTTTGATGGATGTCTAGGCTGTCTCCAGAGTTTAGCTATTGTGGATAGTGCTGCCATAAACATGGAAATGCCTACATAACTTTAACGTGATATCTTTAACTGCTTTGGGAAGGTATGAAGGAGGTATGATGTAGCTGGATCAGATGGAATTCTTTGGTGTTTCAGAAATCTCTACACTGATTTCCATAGTGGTTGTACTAAGTGTCCCATCAACAATGTAGAAGAGCTCCTTTTCCCCCATGTCCTTACTAACTTTCGTTGTTTTCTGAGTTCTTGGTGTTAGCGATTCTGACTGAAGATGGTTCAGTACAAAAATAAAACCCACTGACAAGAGATGAGAACAAAGGAAAAATATAGAGTTGAGTGCATTTGTTACCCAGCCTCCTCTATTCCGGGATGCTGTTTGGCTGTAACATACTGCTGTTATGGACCAGCTTCTTCAATGGAGCTTCATTCCCACACCCTCAGCTTCCACCAGACTCTGACCAAACATCTGAGAAGGGCTGAAAGAAAGACAACATACTCACGAATCAGGGAACTTCTACCAAGTAACTCAGATGTAACACAGAAATGCAATAGAAGTTGGAATAAGTGTCATTATTATTTACAAATAGATAAATAAGATAAATACACTCATGGCCCACAAATAAATAATACGAAAAAATTGACAGTGGACAAAAATGAATTTAAAGATCAGAGAAATCCCAATTTGTTAGAAACTAAGAGTAACTAACAAGTCTAAAGTCAATGTAGCTTTTTTTGCTGTCACACGTAGACACACGCAGACTGGAGGGAAATCGGAGCTGTGAATTCCCAGCGGGGGTCTAGCAAGGGGACTCTGGCTTCTTCCTGCCTCACACAGAGAGTGCAGGGTGTAGAGAGCAAGGTTACCCCCTGCCCTGCATGAAGCTTGCCCTGCTGCCCTGCGTCAAGGTTGGCAGGTTTCACCCCCAGCCCAGCACCTGGCACTGGTTAGTGGGGTGGCCTTACACAAACCACTTCACACTTCTGAATCTCATTTTTCTCTTTGCTAAGAATGAAGAAGAACAAATCAGAGCAAACTGGGTTTGATTTTTTTTTTTTAGATTTAATTTATAATGCAAGTGAGATTTTAGCTCTGGGGCAATGGTTCAGTGCTCACTAAAGCATGGATAAGAGATAAGAGAATTGACCCCAGAAACTATCCAAGAGATGTTAAGAAGCATGAAGGTGAAATACAGAAGTTCAAGAAATACTTAAATGGAATGTCAGATGGGATAAAAGAAAATAACAACAATATTTGCAGAAATAATGGGCAGAAATTCTAAGAAATGCAGAAATATATGCAGAAGTATAAGAATCTACCTATTGCCTGAGCTCACAAAATGCCAAACAAAATCACAGCAGGTGATTCATAAAGCGTCAGACCTGAGCACATAGAAAAGTAGCTCCCACATATCAAGGACAGGGAAAATTCTGAAGCTGTCAGATAGAAAGAGAAACACAATGAAGTATAAATAATTGGTATGTTGCTTCCACATAACATCATTGTGAATTAAATCTCATCTGGAAAAAGAAAGACACCTCTGACTTGTGTGTAGAGAACAGATTTGAGTATCGACAAAAGTTGAAGTGACTTCATGAGTGTCTCTGGTAGCCTGGGAAATAGCGACTTTGGGGTTCCAAAACTCAGGGTGGGGGGAGACAAAGAGATTCCTGCCCTTGCCAGGTGGAAGGGGTGGCGGGATGAGTTGAAGAGACTCACACTGGGGCTCACATTTCTGCATCCTCTCTCGCTTCCTGTCCATGCTCACCACTCTCCTCCAAAGACCTGAACCTCTCCCCGATTTCTGCTTCCTGTATATCCTTCACAGTAGCTAGCACCTTGTCAACCTCACATTAAAAACTGTAAAATAAATGTCTATTAAAAAGAAGAGCAAGGGCTGGGGATTTAGCTCAGTGTTTCCATTGCCTCCCTTGCAAGTGCAAGGTCTGGAGTTCAATCCCCGGTACCAAAACAAAAAAACAAAAAATACAACAAAAAGAAGAGCAGTGAAGATGGAAGGTGGAATGTGTGAAAAAGCAAGAAGGAAAGAGAAGTTATATTGAGAAACCAGTTCAGGCCCACACATCAGCTATTCCACTACCTGTACAGTCACGAAGATCTATTACTTTATATTTTTTCTAAATAAGGAGTTGCCAAGAGTATGCAGTAAAGAGAAAATGTGTATTCTTCTGGCAAAGGAGCTCAAACAAATATTAAAATGTATATTTATCCAAGGGAAGACAATTAGCTTCTTGGCGGGTGTGGAAACATTAATTGTGTCCTTACTTTCTGTCTTCCCACTGGGGATTCACCGAGTAAATGACTGACAGAATACTGTTTATAAATATTGCTGTCGTTGATCCATTTCCCCATATAAGGACTTAAATTTGTCCTGAAGTGTTTCCAGCATAAACCCCACCCTCTTACACCCAGATTTATGATGTATTCTCTGTTCTAATAATATCTTAACAGTAATCTAACTTGAGTCTTAAAGAATTTTATTCCTTGCAGTTCCCCTAAACAGAGTCCACTTTGATCAGAGTCTTAATTCTCTCTGTTCATGTCTATAGGCCCAGAATAATGTTGCTGTATTCTTTAGAATGCTTTTCTCCTTCCTACCACTTAAATTTCAACCATTGTAAGAATTCTCTTTTCTTAGTGACTGTCGCCCCTTAAGGTCATGGGATGAATGAAGATAGGCAGAAATAGATCTGACTTCTAGAATTTCAATGATTTAGTGGGTCTAATGATGACCGTCACCAACGAAAGAGTGAGCACTACAATGGCCCGAGTTGTACTCTTATACAATGTGTAAGATCATTTTTTCCATTGTCCTAAAAGTTGAATCTTCTGCAATTACCTGTCTAATGCCACACCTTTGAAGGTCAATAGCCATTCAAAACATCTGTCCATACAGTTTCTCTATGTCAAATGTCCTTCAAGTCATTAGGATTCATCAGTGACGAAGGCACTCTCCACCCTTCCTTTCTGGAGCTAAAATTTTAATAAAAAAAGACAGAGCACTAATACGTAAGCAAGGTCATTTCAAAGTGATGTTTATAAAATAGGATGATACAGCAAAGATTAAATTAGACAAAAGAGAGACAGCTATAGCATACTGAGTTATCGGGTTAGATTTTAGGAGGTTGTTCTAAAAGACAGACACTCTTTCAGAGCCTGAGAGAGGATATTCCAAATATTAGCACCAAGAACAGAAACCTTAAGGTTGGAGGACAGTGGCATATCCGGGTAATTAAACAATGTCCAATGCAGTCACAGCATAGAGAACAAAGGACAAAATGGCGCAAAGTGATATAGGAAGGAAGGCAGGGACAAATCATTCAAGACCCTTCAGACAATGGAGTGCAATTTAGATTTTACCCTATTAAATGGGAGGCCAGTGCAGGGGGCTGACATCCAGCATTCATGTCGTTTGCTCTCCCTCTTCCATGGGAAAAGGAGAGAGGAGAGACAACATAATAATTCCACTTTGCTCAACTTCAGAGTAGGTTTTAAGCTTTGGAATAAAGTGGCTTTCAGTATCTACCAATGATCACCAAAAGTTCCTGAGGGGACCCATGTTCTCCTGACATCTTAGCACTAAATGCATTGCCTGAAAAGTACCTACATCTAACATCAGTTGATCAAATGACTTTTGAACATTGAAAACTTCTATGGCAAGCAGGGTAGAGCTGAATGAAAACCCTTCTAAGATTCAAATTACTACTGTACCAGGTGGATCAGCTTATTGGATAAGGGAGTAACAGGGCTGAAATAATGCTTACTGACAAAGGCAACAACCAGGGAAATTTTGCCTTCCAGGATAGCTTCCCCCAGCCTTATTTACTTTCTTTCTACTGTCTAAGCATCCTTCATTCTTCAAGGTATGGGATAGGTCCTATTACGTTTATGAGGTTTTCCCTGGTATTTACAAATAATATCATCAAATGTAATATGTTGTGATTCCTACAGTGCATCTAATTGAGTTTTAACTCCCCACTAAATTGCAATTTTATTTAGAATAGGATTAGAAGAAGGGTGAGCAACCAAGGTAAAATTTGGTAAATATTTTATGGATCCACTACATATGTGCTAATTAGACTTATATTCTTAAACTAATTTGGCTGATATTTAACAAAATATGAAAATACAATTTTGGTCAATTATTATTGTATTGAAGCATATTTTTGTCAATTATTTTGTATTGAAAACCATGCCTATTTTAACAACCCAGAAAGTAAAATTGAGAATATCAACAATTTATGTTTAGATTTGTATAGTCTCTGTCTTTAGAGTGTGCTGCTTCTAATGCAGAGAGCATTCAGTAAAAGAAGTAAGCAAAGTTACATCTGACTGTTCAAACATGTTTGGAAAATAACACAAGCCTAGTAGGTAATAAATAAGAATGCAGGATGACTAAGTTTGGCAAGATATTGGACACGAGGAAGGGAAATGTTGTGATTAGAGACATATGAGGTGTGATTACAAACTATAGTGAATAGTTAAATTTTCTTTTTAGGATGTGTTACAGTAAAAGAAACAGTGCTGTTACTCTCTCACTTCCAACACTCTCATCCCATCATTCTTGCCACTTTCTGAAGCAGTTCTGCAAGGCCTCTTTCCTGAGTGTCTCTAGTTGCACTGTCATGGCTGCCTTGATGTCCTGAATCCACTCAAAACACTTACCTCTCACAGTCATTTTGCCTTTGGGTAAGAGCCAGAAGTTGCACAGTGCCAGACCCGGAGAATAAAATGGACAAGGATACACTGCTATGCTTTTGTGAGCTTGTCTTTCCATTGGATGGCACTTGGCAGCAGCATCCACTCCATAAAGACCCGTAAAGAACCCATAAAGATACTCATAAAAGACTTCCAGAACTGCTTCAGAAGTGACAAGTGAAATGAGAATAGTGTGTTCAAACCAAGGGGAAGTATTTTAAGGGAAGCTAATGCCAATGTCTTACACTGTAATAAATTTTAACATTTACAGTTCACCATATATTTGATCACACCTCTCATAAGCCCTATATGAATTGGAACAGGAGATTAAGAAGAGCTAAGAAAACTAATTTCTACCACCAAAGGCTATTAGACTGCCGAGTGGGATGTAAGGAGGCCCAAAGAACATGCCTGTTGGAACTTACAGTGGATGTTTTGCATGGTTTTAGGGTTGCCTAGTAACAGGCTCCTACTTCCTGTTGGCAATTGATCTGCCTGTTATCAAAGCTCCATTGTGTGCAGCCTTGGTAGAGTGTAGGATCCAGCCCCAGAGACACTGAAGTGGGTGAGGGGAGACCTCTTGTCCCCTGCACCACAGCCTGCAGAAAGCACAACATCTGGGGCTCGTGGGCTCCTCACGCCAGGAGTCTTGATGATCTCATTCACTAATTAGAGTTTACATCCTCCGGAGTGGCAGTCACAACCAGCTTCTTATCAATACTACCGATCTTTGCACGCATGCACACGCCTGCCTGTGTGTGTGTGGGTGGGTGGGATGCTATCAGGTTTGAGCCCAGCACCTTCACCCTGAGCTAACTCCAAGCTCTGGTTTTCTCACTCTATTTTAGTTGGAGATAGGGTGTCACTAAGGTACTAAGTTGCTCGGGGGGATCTTGCTGCAGCCTCCCATAGTGCTGGTGTGGCAGTCCTGCCCCTCTCCACCCAGCATGTGGGTCTCGTGCTTCCATGAGCCAGGCTTCTAGGCTTCCCTTGCTCTTTACCCATGGACCCAATACAACTGGCCACCTTGCCACGAACATCGGCCTTCCCACACAGTTGTAATGAATATCACCTTGGGCAATATTTAGTCTTGTGTCCCTACTCCTTCCACCCCAGTCCTCCCTGACCTCTCTTCGTCCTTGTGGGGTTGCCTTCTGTGTGCTGCTTCTTCACCCCAGACCCAGCCACAACGATGCCATCTGCTACTTCTCCCTCAGAACCTCCTCTCGGGCTGCAAGATGATGGAAAATTGAAGCCCAACCTGGAGCAGATACTCTTACCCATAGAGCCTCTGGCGTCTCACACGTTGTGGGTTAAAAGTGCGGCCTCTGAGATTTTAAAGACTAAATTATTGGAAGGCCCAGAAATTTGTATTTTGCAAGCTTAACAGAGTCCTGCTACATAGAATCAAAAATCTACTCTTCCATTTGGTGTGCGTTGGACTCTGAAGAAAAAGATCCAACTGTTAGCAGCTGCATAGTTCTTTCCTCATCTGTCTCATGTTTCATTTCTGTCTCTTTCACAGACGGATGGGTTGAGCAATATGTGATTTCTTTGGCCTTCAGTGGACAGCTTGGAATGCTGTGTGTCTTTTGCACTTCTTGTTATCAAAGTTGATTTCACTGAAGTTTCTAGCTTTTCACAATCTATTTGAGAGCATTTCCAAAGGTCGGTGTAGTCACTGTTTTAGGAGACGGTGTAAGTTCTGCTGCTCAAGGAACCCTTCCTCTAAGACTGAGAAGGGTGAACCCTTCTCATTAGCAACCACTTACCTGAGTCCTGTTAGAAGCCGGAAAACAATGTTCCCAGATTCAGAACCTCAGAGAACACAGCAGTGGGAAATTCCTCTTTAAACTATCAAGAATGTCTATGCCAGAGAATGAAACACTTTCAGAACAAATTAAAATTAAATGAAAATTTTCTCTTTTGAAAATAGCCTTACATTTTATTTGCTTTTCTCAGTATAATTTTGCATAGAAGATGAAAATTTAAATATTTTTCAAGTTTCATATGTTTCAGATTATATAATTAAATAAATCATAGTTGGAAGTTGAAAATACACAAGTTGAAATTATAATCACAATGCTAACTTATAAGATCTTAGCATTTTTAGTTTCAAACTTTTAACATATTAGATTCATATAATTCTCTGTGGTCTGCTTATATGACTACACTAGAGGGTTAACTTGGTAAGCTGTTAAAAGTCATCAAAACAGAAAATACTTGTAAATACTACATAAATATTGTCACAGAAACAATACATCATTCAACTTCAATAGTGTTGAGGGATAACAATAACAATAATAGCTTATACAGGTTTATTTGTTTGGCACTATACTAAGCACTGCGTGTGTGTGTGTATGTGTGTGTGTTTGTGTGTTTGTAAAAAGAGACAGAGACAAAAAGAGGTACTAATTTAATACTTGAAAACATCCTGTGAAATTCATATTATTGTCCCCATTTTTCACAGGAGAAAGCTAAAGCACAAAGAAATGAATAACTTGGCAAAAGTCAGAGATTTCACAAATTTTTTGCCTAAGTGCAGCAAAAACAAATTTTTTCTACTTTTCAATTTTTTCGAGTTTTAATTTATCAGGCCATGTTTGCAATACACACACAGTGTTCACATTCATCCTGGGGAGTTGGCACATGCACTCAACACAGTTTCATTATTTTTATTTCCTCTTCTCCTCCCTTCCTTTCATCTCTTTGTCCTGAGATGGATACAGCAACACCCACAGACATCTTAGAACTGACCGTGGTATCCTGATAATGCCGTAAGATTACAGTTTTCTCCTTTTGAAGTTCATATATGTATCTGTGCTATGACATATATATACTGTGCGCATATATATCTCTCTCTATACACAGATATATATATATATATATATGTCTGTACTAGTCATGCTTCCCTTCCATATCTGAGCTCATTGCCTGCCTTTACGCAGACAGCAAAAGGCCAGCTGGAACACCGTGCAACTCCCAGAATTTTAACTGGGTGGGAAAGACAAGCACCAAAGTGTACCATGGGCGGAGCCAGACCGGGCACCGGAGCTGCTCTCTAAGCTGTGACTCACGGGATCCCCGCAGTGTGTGCATCCCAGCGGAGCCCTGCTCCGGTCTTACGGGTACCAAACTCCCACCGAGAACCATGCCTCTGTGTTCTATCCCTTTCTCTCAGATTTGTCTGACAGAAGAGATGCAGGTCATGCTCTTTACGTAGTACTACAGATTTCTGGTTGGTATTAGCTATGAGCTCTAATCACTCATAATGTTGTGGCAAATTATGTACCAAATTATATTATGATGAATATTTAGCAATTTTTTGGAAAAAATGAGTTAAAATTATAAAATTTGATTTATCTGCTCTTTAAAATTAGATAAATCCTGCTGCTGGTGCTTCAGTGCTGAGAATAGGAATCTCTTGAGTTCTAGGGAGTGCCCACGATGGGAGAGAAGGGACTCTCTCTGTTCGGATTTGCTGAGAGCCCATCCACCACGGCTTATCTGCGTTTATTTCCTGGGTTTACGCTTGTAGGATCGCAGAACTTCTGACCCTAAGCTTCTACCCCAGCTTGCTGATCCCAGAGGACCCTGGAACAGGAGCTAGGCAGTTGGGCACCTATGTGAAGGTCCTACGCCAGAGATGTCGGCCTGCTCTGGCACTGAAATGAGGGTGCAAGGCCTTGTTCAAGACAAGGAGGTCAAGATGAGGAAGCAGGACCAGGTGAAGGAGGGGCCACACTGCACTGGGATGTGCAGGGACCCAGGGAATTTAGTAGTGCTAGGAAACTCAAGCGATAGTCACTTCGGACTCATTGTACAGAAGGTGTCCAATCTGTACCAGGTTCTCTGCCCTAGAGCTGCTTTTTGTGGAGCGAGTTCCTTCATGGAAGTGTTCCCCTCCTCCCACCGTGCAGCAAGCACAATGTCACCTGGTTAGTGAATCAGTGAGGAGGAAGGAGCCACGCCCAGTTCTGAGACCGGAGGCCTCTCTCTTTCATACCTGCCTGCTTCTGGAGGGAGCTGCTGTCTAGTTTCTTCTCACATACCTAGTATACAGTACGTACTTTCCCTCCGAAGCCTGTGGTCATTCTGCTCTGTTTGTAAGTAGAAGAAATTGATTTATGGAGTGAAATATTAGCTATCCCATGGTGGTCCCACATCCAGGTCACAGAGTCTAATTCAGTCTTATCAGTAAGAACACCAGGATTAAATTTTCCACTCATCTTTCTCAGTCCTATAGCTGAGAGATGAAATGCAAGTGGATTACCTACTGTAAAACTAACACGTGGTAATTCCTTTAATTCTTGCAGCATTGTTTGTGTTGGTTTCAGTCTTGCTGCCATGACAGATTACCACAATCTCAGCATCTTTAAAGAATCCCAAATCTGATATCTTGTGGTTTCTGTAGGTCAGAAGCCCAGCATGGCATGGTCAGCAGGGCCAGCATCTTCCCCTGGCATCTAATCGGCTGAGAACAGTGTTACCTGAGGCTCTGTTTCCCAACTGGGCCTCAGGGTTTCCCAATTATGGCCAGATTTTCTCGCTTAGGGTTTTCCAGAAGAATTGTCCTCTATCTTCAAGTCAGGACTAGCCTATGGAGCCC
The DNA here is from genome assembly GCF_000247695.1 of Heterocephalus glaber. The sequence goes on along the minus strand of NW_004624739.1, from coordinate 29,103,708 downwards.
TCCATTTCTTTGATTTACTCTTCTGCTCCCTCACTCACTTTTTTTGGTGGTGCTGAGGGTTCAACCCAGGACCTTGCCCCTGCTCGGCCTGGCCTTGAAGTTCTTCAGTCACTACAGCGAGTGGATCTGCACAATTCAAGATAATTCTCTGAACGTCACCTCAACGTATTTGTACTAAATTATCCCTGAAAGACCCTCCCTCCCGTCCTGTAAATGGAAAGGTGTATGACCCCAGGGGCCCAATCACAGGGAGAGACCCAGGTTTCTGTTTACCACAGGTAGGCAGCAACACTTGCTTTTCAGAAATAAGAAATCTGAGATTCAGAAAGGCTGAAGAACTCACCAGCAGTCACAGAGAGTAAGTGGTAAAGAAAGAATTTCAGCTCAGTGCTTCTCCTGACCCTGAATTCCTCCAGTCCGGCCTGTTGTTCAAATCGTTCCCCTGTACAACTCTGCAACACGTTTCTAATCCAGCACAGTGGGGCGGGGCTTCTCCATCTAACAGGGGCCAGAGCAACCTACTCGCTGAACCTAGTAACCCCTCTCCTGCATTTTCATTGTTCTGTTTTCTCTTCCTTACGAAGGAGAAATGGTTACAGGGAAGGTAAAGGGAAATGAAAAAGCAGTAAATATGAGAGGCAAAAGTGCAATGGGGAAAGAGAAAGAGGCAGAAAGAGAGGCAAAGCCAGAGGGGGCTGAGAGAAAGAAGGGAGGGAGAGGAGAGGAGACACTGAAGCTCTCAGAAATAAACACTTCCTGTAATCTGGGGCAAGGCTTTGGAGACCGAGAAATGAGCTAAAACTGGCCCAGTACAGCCTGTCCTGTCATGACTTCATGGCTCCGGCTAACCTAGCGGCCCTTTTCGGGAGCACTGACCGCATGAAAAGCAACTTCCGGAGCTCTGTTTGCATTCCTACGCAGGGCCTCTCCTTGCTGAAGGTCCCCGGTGGAACGGCCAGAGCAGAACCCGGAAGAGTCTGTCACTGCTCTCACAGGGAAACTATCCGAGGGCAGGGCGAGCTTCTGCTGGAGGTCGGTTTATCCCACTTTGAGTCTCACCCTCCACCGAGCTCAGTGAAAGTCCCTCCCTCCCTCTCTCCCACGCTGTACCGACAGTACAGCTTTGCTCCTTTTATTCCCTCTCTGTCTTCTCCTCAGTCCTCAAAACTTATTTTTCCTTATTCACCTTTCCATTCTAGCTCCTGCAAGCCTTATTTCATTGAGCAAAATGCACCTCTGGTTTTTTTTTAACTGAAAATTCCCATTGTAGGCAGATCTCCCCAAATATCAATTCCTCCCGGGACTTACCATGTGGAGACACAGTTCCAGGTCCTGAGAAAAAGGACATGGTCATTATGACTTTGTATTAGGTAGTGCCTTGCTACTCATCATTAATTGGTCCTGAGAGATGCAAGCAAATTGTTTCGGCTGGACAGGGTAGCAAGTCATGCGACAATCAACACTGACAATGTCGAGACTATGTGTTCCATGCCACGTGAACCACGAGTGCCAGGACAATATTTTTGTGTCAAACTGTGTCAAGTACCAAACTCGATGAGTTTCCCAGTAGTGGAGTACCTAGGTATGGGTAGTAAGACTGCCTTTACAGCCAGCTCATTAACAGGACAGCAAACCAATGGGGCCAGTCACCGGCAGATGAGGCTCAGCCCCAGAGCCACCTGCCTATCCTTCTAAATGTCTGCAATGCCCTCCTTTCTCTTTCTTTCTTGGGGGATAATTTCAGTATCTTAACCGTTCAGGCTGCTACAAAATACCAACAACTAGGTGGCAGGTTCACAAAGATATCTGCTTCTTACTGTTCTAGAAGCTGCAAGGCCTAAGGTCAAGGGGTCAGAAAGTTGAAGGCCTGGCAAGAGCCCCTTCTCGGCTGACTTGTCACTTGTCTTTACTGGCGGAAGGGCTGTGGCAGCTTTCTGCAGGGTCTTTCACAAAGGAACCAATTCCCAATCCCAGACATGAAGGCTCCGCTCTTGTGGCCCAGTCACCTTTTAAAAGGCCCCAGCCCCACTTTTTATTTATTTATTTTTTCCCAGCCCCATTTTTTAATGCTTTTCACCCTGGAATTTGGGGTTTCAATGTAGGACCACAGACCTTTGGTCATCAACCTCAAGTTTCTATCCTTTTCCTGAGAATCCTCACTGCACTTCATTCTTCAAGTACTTAAGCGACCTCTGCTCCACATAAAAATAACTTTAATCATATCTGTCCTTTTCCTTCTCTATTCTCTTCTTGTCTCAGTGAAAGAAGTAACTCTCCCCACCACAGCAAGAATAATTCTTCCTCCTGTTTTTAGATTTCATCCCTTTTTGCTTCTCAGAAACGGAGAATCAAGCTTGCTGCCTCTTTGTACAACATTCAAACACTTATTTTTCAAACAGGGGAAACACAGACTTTGTGACATGCCCGAGGTGCTGCAGGATCGGGAGTCCTCGCCCCTTTGAAATGGACAGCAACCCTGCAGCTTACTCACACTGTCAGACTCTATAGGTGGACCTGGCTGACATCTAGAGACACACACGGAGGGAAAAGCAAGATTTCTGTCTTTCTTTCAACCAAATTGCAGGGAACCCTAAGCCTCCGGCCAGCCTGGGTTTGCGGTGCCAACCTTGGATGTCTACGGGTCCGGGAAGCAGGATGTATGGGTGCCTTGCACAGCCCTCTGCCCACACTGGTCCCTGGCCGGTGTGTCCCAGCTCCAAGGTGAAGTCCCTCACCTCTGCAGAGGTGAAATCAACTGCCTTGGTAACATAGAATACTGAGTGAGAGAAAGCCAGGAAAGGGCTCTCCTGGGTCCAGGGTAGCTCACGGTTGGCAGTGAGGTTGGGAACAGGAGTCAGTCTTTGAGAAGATCGTTTTCACGCTGAGCTTGGACGTGGCCTTTCCAAAAGTCCAGAGGGCAATGTAACTGTTTGGGGTAAAAGCAGTGTAAAGATACGAGCTGTGTGGATAGGGATGAGGAGGGTCTTGGGCAGAAACCAAGCCTCCAGTGTCTCAGAGACGTGTCCAGGAAGAGAACCAAAGAAGAGCTTAAAAGAAAGCAGAGGTGTTGGCCCCACAATTTGGTGTTTCCATTTAATTTGCAAAATTCAGATACATCACAGTGCTTACTAGTAGACCACCATGAATGTAACCAGGTAGAGACCTTGGTTGAAGCTGCTGTACCCGACAAGGCTTTTGCTAGGAGAGACGAAGCTAGCTGCTGGCACATGGCACCCCCTCTTTCCCATCCCCCTAAGAAATAGGATGAGGAACAGTTCAAATTCATGTGTGAGAGACAGGTGGACAGCAGTGTGAGACATTCGTGGTCTCACCTTAGGGCACTGTGGACTCTTCTGCTGCCTCCCATAATCTGGAGGATCCTGAATGTCCAAACGTTTCACAAAGCATGTATGTTATGGGACAAACAAGTGGTAAACTGTGTCGGAGCCTCAGTACATACAAGCATCCCTTGGAGAAGGAGGAGAAGTGAACCCTACAGTGCTTCTACAAGTGGGTACCTTGTTGTCGGGGTGAGGGACCCAGTGATCTTAGGCACGTTGGAACATCCCCTCCAAAATCCAGTGCAGCTACTGCACCCTGCACCTTCCACTGCAGATTAAGTGAGAGAAAGAGAGACAGAGAGGAAGGATGGGTCTTCATCACTCGTGGAAAATGTTGTAGAGCTGTTTAAGACTGGAAATCACCGAGTGCTATGGGACATTGCCTTCTCTGAGTAGACACAAGAACAAGACAGAGCTCTGCAGGCAAGAACAAGTCCAGCCTGGGTGAAACCAACCCTGTCATCCAGACCCTGCCCCAGGGACAGGCTGACGGTGCAATGTACTGTGGTGAGAGGAGACACTGTGTAACTGTCCAGCAGCCGCAGCCAGGAACATCTGCTTCTGAGCCTCCCAGCAGCCACATGACCAGTTCTCCTGAGCCACCTTCCGCAAACAACTCTAGCCTGGGGCACCCACAGCAATCTGGTGGGGGGGGGACAGGACCCCTGGATTGGAGCAGGACAGGCTGAGAGGACGAATGCACCCCAAGAGCAAGTGTGGGCACTGTTCCCTCAGCCCTGTCCCACAGTCTCATGGGAGGCCATTTACAGCACTGTAGAGAAAGGAAAGGACAAGCAGGACAGTGGAAGGGGCATCTGGCCTGGTTGAGACTTGTGACAGGAAATCCTCTGATGGCAGAGGTCCTGGTGAGGAACCTGGTGGACCATTTGGCTTGGAGAGAAATGTGTGCAGTGCCAGGTGTGAGGGCATCCTGAGGTGTCTTGCCTCATGCTAGCTGGGGCCCTGTGCAGGGCTCACTGTGCCTACTGCACACTGCATGACTCCGAATGGTCGCTGAGGGATGGAGTCACCTCCTCACAGGGCAGCCAAAGTGCCAGGGGCTCAGGGACGTGACCCTGTGCTCCTCACAAGTAACTCAGGGGCTGGGAGTCCAGAGTTCAGGGCAATGACGCTGTCTTACCACGCCCCATGGCCCACCTGACCAGAACTGGTGTTTGTCATCTGTACTGTAGACTCCAAAGGTCTAGAGTGTCCCTTTCCCAGGAACGGTATCACTGCGTCGAAGCTGACCATCGCCACCTCCTCCTGCTGCTCAGGAGCCCTTTGTCACAGACTGGCCTGGAGGTAAAGGCCTGCCTGGCTGCGGGACGCCCGTGCCACAGGAAGGGGAGAACAAAATTATACTCGCCTGCCCCATTTCTATTTTCCCGTTTTGGGGATACACTGTACAAGTTTTATTTTGTTCTTCTACATAACAATTATTTGTGTAGTGTATATTTCCAGAATTACAACAACTGTGTTCTCTCCCACAATGACATTCCACATTTCCTTGGCATTAATTTTATGTTCCAGTGGGTTACATATTTATAATGAGCATTTCAGTGACTTTTAATTAATGCATTATGCATATGTATTATGTAGGGATACATGCATAATATCTACCTTAGTACTGCTCACTAAAAGATGTCTTTGGCGTTTTAATGTAATATCACCTTTTGTGAAGCAATGTTTTCCCTCCTCAGCATACACTGCCATGATTTTTGATATAACATGTAAGATAACTAAGTCCAGAGGAGTCCTGGAAATGTGCAAATAATTAGCTTTCCTACATCCAATACTTAAAATCTAAATGATAAATCTTTTGCATTTGTGAAACAAAAGGCCCATTTGAAACATTTGAGTGGAACTAAAGTGTATGAAGTAAAAATATAAACTCCTCTTTCTTTCCTTCCTCTTGCTGGGAATGCCACCTCCCCAGCCACCCTCCCCATAGACATTTCTAATTTTATAAAATGTGATTGTCGCATACACATGATAATGAAATTTATTCATTCAATATATCTATCATAGACGCCTTGCCCTTCCAATTATATCATTTTTGTTTGGATTTTTATTATTAAAGAAGTGTTAAATTCTAATGTGGTTACATGTATGCTTATTATTTTGTGATTTCTTTCCCCAGGTATTTCTAATTGCTTAAGTGGAAGCTACGATGTGCTTAGTTATTACTGCAATGTAGGTCATCTATTTAGCTTATTGAAAGCAAAGAATATTGCTTTTTTATCTCCCTAAAATCCAACTAAGATAAGGATTCAAGAGAAAATTGTAAAGAACCCAGTGTTTGAAAGTCCTGTTCTGTGTAAATATGATTATCTGGTTTCCCTGAGCTACTGCAATCACTGACAGCTTCAAGGTCCCAGTTTAGTGTCATTTGTGAAACTGACCTTTTAGACCGGGGACACTCTCTGTTTTAATACCTGACTTTAAAAACAGTGCCCATGCAGGTGCACATGGCAGCTACGCTAACTAGAATCCTAGTGATCTGTCGCTGTCTCTCCACTGAACGCTAATGACAGGCTTGCTCGCTCAATATTTTTTCCCTCTCTTGATCCACTTATTGCAAATTTTGTATTTCTTTTTAATAAAATAGTCAAAATATGATCAATCATATTTTTGGGCCACCTTAGATGATGGAATTGGATCCTACTTCTGAAGGAAAATATAAATACTTGAAACATCAGAAAATTAATATCCAAAATATCCTGTCTTAATCAGATTTCTGTTGTGACTAAACACCTGAGGTAATAAAGTTTTAAGGAAGAATGTTTCTTTTTTTGGACACTGCTCTAGAACTCTCAGTCTATGGTGGGTTGGCCCTGTCACAAGGCAGAGCTACATGGCGCCCCCTGTGGTGGATGGAGCAAGCTGATCACCTCAGGCCTGGAAGCAAAGGGAAAAACAGGAAGAGCCCAGGGCCCGATGACATCACTTCCTCCCACGAGGCCCTGCCCACTCTTCCTAAAAGGCCATAGATTAGGCACTGGGCTTTCAACACATGGGCCTTCGGGGACATTCAAAATCCAAACTATTCTAATTCCATCTTATCTCAATGTCTAATTTTAGCCAGAAATATTCTTTGTTCTTTACTGTGAAAATGCTATCTCTATTAATTTATTAGTGGCGAACTTGATCCCACGTTCAGTCACTCAGGCTTTCTTCTACAGCTTTGAGTGAAAACATGTCCTCTTCACCTATGAATGTGTAACGATACACAATATATACACTGGGTGTGCAGCTAGACCTCTGCTCAGGAGCTTGCAGCTCAGTGTTGTGCATTGGCATTTTGTAAATGGGCCTTGGCAGGTGATCGAGTGCTCCATAATTTCTGACACATGATGATTTACAAAAGCACTTTTGCATGATGTCAGTAATCAACAGTAAATCTGTCTAGAGCAGTGAGGGGAAACCTTTGGACAAACGCCCAAACTGCAACGCAAAACCCACTTATTTATCTCAAAGTGCCAACACTGCAATTAAACTTGAATTCTGAGGCTTTAGTTTAGAAAAGAACAACTTGTACATCAACCTCCTTTGTCTTAAAAGAAAAGCAAATAACACGCATGCCATAGGTTTGCCACCCCTGGTCTAGAGACTCTCAGAGTCTTTAGTTTTGTCCGATTGTTATACAGCTTAAAACAGTTCTGTTACTCTGAAATGCTGAGGTTGCTCTGGGTAAATGATTAGTCCTTAGGGCACATTCTCCAACCAGTGGGACTGCAGCAAGCACACTCTTTCCTTCATAACAGGGCTTTGGTAAGTGCAGGGATCTTCTTATTGAAGAAGGCTGTATCAGGAAAAACTGAGGTAAAGCTGAGATTTTGCAATCGTTCAGAATTGATAACAAGTTCTCCCATTGGCTGATGATTTAATCTGGAAAGAAATGTAAAGAATGTTGGATTTTCCTGTCGGTCTTTGAAGTTGCTCTCAAAAACCAATTTTATTTTTCTTTCATCTTTCAGCCAGTGAAGCATTCAAAGGTCATGCCGAGGAAAGGACAAGCCATGCTCTGCAGTCATGGTCCAGGGGAGCCGTGTGTGTGGCCTTGGGCTCAGCACAGGGCCCATCTGCATAGCCAGGTCTTTCCCAATTGAGGAGAAATCAGCTGATTCTTTAATTTCAAAATTGCGTTTTCCATCTTATGGATGCATTTCATATTTATGATTTCTGTGATGCATGAGATTAGCATATATTTTTAGAAATAAAATATATGGTGATCATTACGTTTTTGGCCCTTAAGCAGAATTTACTTTGTCACTAGTACAAATGATAATGGTGACAGAATATGTGCAAAATGTGCAAAATATACCAAACTTGCTTTACAGCTTTGTTCGGTAAATCACGCAGAATGAGAATTCCTTGCTATGCCGTAATTTCACTCATCAGTGGGCCTGAGAAATGTTGACTTAAAAAGTAGAAAGAGTAACACCAGGACCCAAGGACCTGTTACCGTGGCATTTAAATAACTTTTTAAAGAAAATTATTTTATAAAAAATATTATTAAATTCCTGACCTAAGCTATATTTGATATGATTAAGGGATGTGGTTTTTTATTTTTATTTTTATTAGTACATGTTCACAGGCAATAATAATGACATTCCTTTTGGGGAGACGGTCCATGTACATAATACATCATAATTCTTTTATTTCCATTTCCTCTCCCCTCTCTCCCCACCCCCCTCCTCTTGGTCCCTTTCCATTTGCAAGAGTTCTATCCCCCTCTTTCCTATTACCCGTCTTCCACTTTGCACTTTAAATTATTTATACTTTGAGTTTGTCATATAAGAAAACCAAGTAATATTTAAGCTTGTGTGTCTGATTTATTTCACTGAACATTATGGTCTCAAGGCGCATCCATTTTCCTACAGATGACTCAAGTGTCCTTCTTAGTGACAGAGTAATACTCCATGGTGTGTGTAAATACCACATTTTCTTCATCCATTCATCTGTTGTCGTGCAGTTTTTTATAAATAGATTTTATTTTTAACAGGATCCTTGAACTTATTTGTGTGCATCTGAAAGATTGGTTATCAGACTTGACAACCAAATCCAACTTCCTCAGCCCAAACTTAGCCATAGGAAAAGGGTCATTTATAAGCTAGTCAAAGTTCCTAGAGAATCTGAAGAACAACATCACCTAAAAATACTGAACTAGCATCCTGTGCCCACATACACTGACTCAGCTTCTGAGGTAGGAGAACCCAGCTATCCCAAGCCCGAATTCCACTGGGAGATGAGCAGCTGTCTTCAGACCTCTCGCTCGCTGGGGACAGCAGTGAATCCTCAGATTCTCCTACAGGTCCTCTTACCGCATATGCCTTACCCTGAACGTGTGGGTTTCCTTCCTTATTTGAATCAGCATACAATATTTGTTTAAAAGATGTTTATGCATACAGCATATTTTGAGGAAATTCTTCAAAGCCATATATTTATGTGTTGTATGTACCTCTATGTCATAGTTTCTTAATTTTTGTTTCCCTTTTGGTGTCTTCCCAGTCCAGAGGTGTGAAATGAAAAAGACTCCTCACAGCTCAGTGAACAACAGAATAAAATAAGAAATTAAAGAATCAGCTCTCCAGCAACAGAGACATCAGAATTTCCTAATATTCTCATTTCCGAAGTGCTTCATTCCAGGTGTGTCCAACCTGCAGCCTGCAGGCCACTAGCCCTCTTGTTATTCTTAGTGGTGCAGTCAATAGCTATAAGAAATAGAGGAAGTGTTGTTGCTTCCATATGCCGAGAACATTACACACTGTCTGTGTGGCCCAAGACAACTCCCATTCCCTGGATGGCTCTGGGCCATCTGGGACCAGCACGGGCTCTCTAGGGCTGTCCTCTGGCCAGGGGACCTGCTGAGCAACATCCCCAGCAAGCTCCGTCAGACTTGACACTGCATGGAGTGTGGACTGGGGAGCAGAAGTAGCCACGTCTGGATCTCTGTGTGGACTCCCTGGGTCTCACCAGACCCACTCACACCCATGGGCCCAACGTGAGGATGGTTTCTAAGCCCCCTGTCCTGATCCACTGAGCCAGAATCCCTGCCCTGCGGCGTCCTGTAGCGAGTCTGTGGGTCTGGTGAGCAGGGAGAGAAAAGCTTGTCCTGCAGGACCCAAGGGCACTGACCAGCACCCCATTCTGTGGCCTTAGTTTCCCTCTCCTTGTCAGCTCTGGGGCCAAAGCTACAGAGCTGGAGAGGACATCAACGCTGAGGAAGCCATGCTCATACAGGAAGCTTGGCTACCAGAGAAGCTTTCCCAGGTGTGGCTTTCACTTTACCCTTCTCCACCCATTGCTCATCACAGTCTGCAGATCTGATCAGTTCTAACACAGTCACATGGCCTCCCCCAGAGCAGCGGGACCCATGTGACACTCCCATCTCCCCAGCAGCATCCCCGGCTCTAGTCCCTCAAGAGCACTCTGACACTGAAGGTTCAGTGTCCTGAGCCTCAGGTCCTCTCTGTCCTCCTATCAGCAGGACACACACTGTTCTCTATCTTGGACATCACCCCTAGCACCACCATGCTGTGCTTCTGCTGTTCATTTTATTCCCACACCTGGCATAGAGCCTGTATGCAATGTGCTTTTAATAAGCACTTCCTAGACAGGCATGGTGGCCACTCCTGCAATTGCAGCACTCTGCAATCGCAAATCCAAGCCCATCCTCCTGAACAAGCTCTCCTGAGCAGCCCCTGCCCAGCCTGTCAGGACAGGACAGAGAAGAGCCAGTGGGTGAAACAGGAGGCTGTGCAAAGACTGAGTGACCCAGAGGAGCCCATTGCTCACAGGACTGAGAATGGCCCTGAGCTGCCCCTGCCCAAGGTCACCACAGCAACGGTAAGGAGGCCGGAGGTGCGCAGAGAGAGACCCCCAAAGCTGCTGGCTGAAGACCGGCCCAGCTCCCACAAGATCAAACTCTACCCAGACTTGGCAGGGCTACGCAGCACAGTTCTGGGACACGACCTGCTTAGGACTCTACCGCAGGACTGTGGACTCCAGGGGAATTTTAGGGTTTGCTTTTTTTTCATTTTTCTTTTTCTGTTGGTTTTGTTTCCTCTTTCTGTTTTCTTTCTTTTTTTTAAGATTTTGCCTTTATGTTTGTCTTGTTCTATTCATCCTTCTCTCTTTTCTCATCTATCTCTCTTGAGGTTATGATATTTTCACCTGAGAGAAAATCGTCTCTTGTCTTTCTGATTCACTTCGATATTCTTATGCTTTATCCTTCACACTTTCTCTTCTGCCCTCTTCTCTGATTACCCAAACCTTGGGTGACCATCTGTTGTCCTCCAGTCTTGCCTCTACTACATCTCCCTTCATCTGTCTCTCTGTTTCCCCCCCTATCTCTCTTAAATCCCCCACCCCCAGGGTAAAATCCCCCCAGTAAGAGAAAACTCATGGCATACAAGCTCCTGATTTATTTTGCTTGTGTTATGTAACTGTAGATATTGCTCCTATGGTTAAAGGTACCAAATGAATAGTTACCACACTTTGCCAGTTTCTAAGCTATGCTTGAGGCTATTGATGTTGCTAATTGTATACTTTACCCAGGATGTCCTGCTTGTAATTAGTTGTTCCCCTTGTATAACAACACTGATATTGTCTTGAGCCTCAACCACCGCTACAGTCCAGTACCAAAGGACTGAGTGCTGAGCCAAATAAATAGCAACTTCTGATCCTTAATAAACTGGGAAGGTAGGGGCTTGGGACAGACCCAAAGAACAAAAATCATATGCCAAGAAGATATCTCTGAGAAATAGACATTTCCTAGGGAAGCCTTGATACTGGTGATAAAATGATCTGCCATAAGAAATTGATAAGCATCAACACATAAAATAAAGTAAAATAAAATAAATAGAAAATGACAAGATGCAGAAGCAAAATGCAATCCCTGACCTCCAGCCCACCTAGGACAAGTCCAGGAGACAATGAGATAGATGAAATCAGAAACCACTCACCTGATTTTCCTGAGACAATAGAAGCAGAGATAAGAAAACAAATACCTGAGATTATAGAGAAAATAACCTCTCAGGTTAAAAAAGAAATGATCAAAATGAAAGACATACTCAATGAATCTAGAGTATATACAGATAAAAAATAGAAGAGATCAAGGAAAGGATGGAAAATATGAATCCCCAATGGAGGAAAAAAATGGATTTCATGAAAACAGATTCAAACAAATATTGACAAATATTCAAACAGATATTGAAGAGATTAAAAATTCCATTGAAACTATATGCAATAGATTAAATGTCAGTGAAGACAAAATTTCTGAACTAGAAGACAGGAATGCAGTTAACAATCATGAAAAGAAAGATATCTTAAAAATTCCAAAAAACCATGAAACATCAATCCAACAATTGCAAGATGATGCAAGGAAGAACAATATTAGATTTATTTGGATCACTGAGAGAGTTGGAGATAGTGCAAAGGCCATAAAAGCCTGTTCAAAGAAGTATTGGTAGAAAATTTCCCAAACATGGGAAAAGAATTTGATATGAAAATAAGTGAGGCATATAGAATGCCAATGAGCCATGACCAAAATAAATCCACACAAAGGCATATAATTATCAAGATCTCAGAAGTTCAGTACAAGAACAGAATATTAAAAGCTGTTAGAGAAAAGAAACAAATCACCTACAAAGGAAAGCCCATCAGAATTACAGCAGACTTCTCAACACAAACCCTTAAGTCAAAGAGAGCTTGGAGTGAGGTATTCCAGGTTCTGAAAGAAAACATCTTCCAACCCAGACTGATGAACCCTTCAAAACTATCTTTCAAAGTCAATGGAGAAATAAGATACTTCCATGACAAAGAACAACTGAAGAAATTCATGACCTGACTGCTAAACCAGCTCTACAAAATGCCCTGAAGGATATTTTAGAAAGAGATAATGAAGACCACAACTCCAAGAACATCAATAAAAAGAAGCCACCAGGCAGGCCAAACAATTAAATAGAGGGGAAGACAGGGAACCAACAGCAGGTCAATAACATGACAAGGATAAGCCAATATATTTCAGTTGTAACCATCAATTTAAATGGGCTCAACTCACCAATCAAAAGAAACAGACCAGACAAATGGATCAAAAAACAAGATCCAACAATTCGCTGCATACAGGAAACACATTTAACCCAAAAAGAAATTCATAGATTAAAAGTCAAAGGATGGAAAACAATACTCCACATGACAGAAAGAAAAACTCAGGGATAACTATATTGTTTGCAGACAAAGTGGATTTCAAGCCAAGACTGATTAAGAGAGACAAAGAAGGTCACTACATCCTTGTAAAGGAAACAATTCAAGAGGAAGAGATAACAATCACAATATATATGTACCAGGTATCAGTGCACTCAACTACGTAAAACAAATGTTAATGGACATCAAAAATCAAATGAGCACTAACATGATTGTGATGGGGAAATTCAGTACTTAATTGTCACAAATAAACAATCAAATAGAAAAAAATTAACAAAGAAATATCAGAACTGAACCAAACCTATGAACAAATGAACTTAGTAGATGTCTACAGTGTTCCACCCCACAACATCAGAATACACATTCTTATCAGCTACACATGGGATGTTCTCAAAAATAAGCCCCATACTAGCTCATAGAACATGCTTAAGTAAATGCAAAGGAATTGAAATCATTCCATGCATATTATCTGACCACAGCGCAATGAAATTGGAAATCAACAGCAAAAGAAACCACAAAAACTGCATAAACACATGGAAATTAAGTAACACCCTCCTAAACAATCAATGAGTCACAGATGAAAATAAAGAAATTAAACAGTATATACAATGCAATGATAATGCCGATACAACCTTCTAGAACCTATGGGATGCAATGAAGCAGTCCTCAGAGGAAAATTTATACCATTAAATTCTCACATCAGGGAAACAGAACAAGCTCAAATAAACAACCTAATGTTGAACCTCAAACATCTAGCAAAAGAAGAACAATCAACCCCAAAGCTAGTACAGCTAGTACAAAGGAGGAAACTATAAAGATCAGAGTAGAAATTAATGCAATCAAGACTAAGAACACAATACAAAGAATCAATGAATCAAAGAGTTGGTTCTTTGAAAGAATAAATAAAACTGATAAACCCTTAGCCAACCTTACCCAAAAGATGGAAAGAAAAGACTCAAATTCATGCAATTAGGAATGAAAAAAATGAAGTCACAACAACCCAGCAGAAATCCAGAGGATCATCAGTATCTACTTTGAGAACTTGTACTCTAATAAGATGGAAAACACAGAAGAAATGGACAGATTCCTAGATATATATGAATTATGAAAGCTGAATCATGAAGATATAAAAATTCTAAATAACCCAATATCAGTCAATGAAATTGAAAATGTAATTAAATACCTACCAACAAAGAAAAGCCCATGCCTTGACGGTTTCACTACTGAATTCTACAAGAAATTTAGAGAAAATCTAATGCCACTATTCTTCAAACTCTTCCATGAAACTGAAAGCGAAGCAATACTCCCAAAATCACTCCTTGAAGCAAGTATTACCCTGACACCAAAACCAGAGAAGGACTCAACCAGAAAAGAGAACTACAGGACAATCTCCCTAATGAACATATGCAAAAGTCCTCAATAAGGTACTGGCAAACAGAATGCAGTAAATCATCAAGAAGATTATACGATATACAAGTAGGATTCATCCCAGGGATGCAGGGATGTTTCAACATATACAAATCAATAAATGTAGTACACCACACCAACAGAGTCAAAGACAAAAAGCACATGATCATTCCAATGGAGGCAGAGAAAAGCAGTTGATAAAGTCCAACATTCACTCATGATAAAAAAAAAAAAACTCTACAGAAAATTGGAATAGATGATCTTTACCTAATCTGATAAAAGTCACCTATGAGAAACCAACAGCCAACATCATACTAAATGGTCAAAAGCTGAAAGGTTTTCCCCTTAAATAAAGAACAAGATAAGGTTGTCTACTATCACCACTTCTATTCAATATAGTTCTGGAAATATTAGCCAGACCAATTAGACAAGAGAAAGAAATTTTAAAAAAAATAAACATAGGGATGGAAGAAGTTTAATTATTAGTACTTGTGGATGATGTGATACTTTACATTGAAGATGCCAGAACTCCACCAAAAGACTTCCAGATTTAATAACCAAATTCAATAGCATAGTTGGATACAAAGTCAACACTCAAAAATCAATAGCATCCCTTTACACAAATAACAAACTTGCTGAGAGATAAATTAGGGAAACAACACCTTTCACAGTAGCATTGAAAAAAATGAAATACTTTGGAATCAATCTCACAAAGGAAATAAAAGTTCTTTACATTGAAAATTGCAGTACTCTGAAAAAGGAGATCAAAGAGGATATCAGAAAATGGAAAGATATCCTTGCTCATGGGTAGGAAGAACCAACATAGTGAGGATGGCCATACTCTCACAATTGTTATACAGATTTAAAGCAATCCCAACCAAAACACCATTAGCATACCTCACAGAACTAGAAAAATTATTCCTAAACTTCATCTGGAATCAGAAGAGACCTAGAATAGCAAAAACAATTCTGGTCAACAAAGACAAGGTAGGGGACATCACAATTCGTGGCTTGAAATTATACCACAGAGCTACTGTGATAAAAACAGCATGGTACTGGCAAAAAACAGACCTGAAGATCAATGGAACAGACTAGAAGATGCAGAAACAACTCCAAACACACTCAGCCACCTCATCTTTGACAAAGGAGCCAAACACCCTCATTGGAGGAAAGATAGCCTATTTAATAAAGGGTGCTGGAAAAACTGGCTTTCTGCATGCCAAACACTAAAACTACTCATCACAAGCTAAACTAAAATCAAAGAAGATCAAAGATCCAAATATTAAAACAGAAACACTGAATCTGCTGGAAGAGAGAACAGGTAGAATGATTGAGGACAAAGGAGCAGGCAAAGACTTCATGAACAAAACCCAGGCTGCACAGGAAATACTACAAAAAATCAACAACTGGGATCTCATCTTATTAAAAAGCTTCTGCACAGCAAGACAAATCACTATCAGAGTGAAAAGACAACCCACAAAATGGGAAAAAATTTTAGCCAGTGGTTTCTTAGACAAAGGTCTACTATCTAAAATCTATAAAGAACTTAAAAAAATTAGTCCACCCAAATTTAAAGACCCAATTCAAAAATGGGCATCTGAAATGAATACACACTTCTCAGATGAAGAAGTAGAAGCAGCAAATGAACATCACTGTTCATTCCAGAGATGCAAATGAAAACAACACTGAGATTCCACCTCACCCCAGAAAGAATGGCTGCTATCAAGAAATCAACCAATAACAAATGCTGGTGGGGCTGTGGGGAAAGAGGAACCCTGCTCCACTGCTGGTGGGAGTGTAGACTGATGCAACCACTGTGGAGATCAGTGTGGAGATTCATCAAAAACTAGGATTAGAGGTCCTATTTGACCCAGCTATTCCCATTCTGGGTATCTTCCCAAAAGAATGAAAAGCATCATACCACAGTGATATGTGCTCACCCATGTTCACAGCGGCACAATTTGTGATAGCTAAAACTTGGAAACAGCCCAAGTGCCAATCAACTGATGACTGGATAAAAAAAGATGTGTTTTTATATAATGGAGTACTATTCAGCCATAAAGAAGGATAAACTCAAGATATTTCTAGGTAAATGGATGTACCTTGAGAACATAGTCTTAGGTAAAATAAATCAAATACACATGTAAATATTGCGTTATCTCTCTGATGTAACTGAAAGTGAAAATAAAGAACAAAAAGAATAATAAATATTGTGAAATAGGAAGAAATTATTCAGAATGATACAGAACGTGAGATACTTCAGGATACGTAAAATGTTTTATGCAAAAACGTGTAGTATTACTAGGAAATGAGCTGAGAGATCAGCAAATGAAAATATATTCTCTTTGGATCATGATACACAGTGTATTTACCATTGGTATTCTCTAATCATTTCTGTTATGAAATATTATTTTTCATAGAACGGCTTTTACATTTTCTTTATTATATTTTCCTTAATATCTATTTGCATTATATTAAAATGGAAATTTTGTTTAAAAGAAATGAACCTTGGGCCAGGGATTTAGCTCAGTGGTTTCGATGCCTGCTGCACAAGCGCAAGGACCTGAGTTCGATCCCTGGTACCAAAAAAAAAAAAAAAAGAAAAAGAAAAAGAAATGAACCAAAGACAGAAATCAGTGAGGTACTCGAGTCAGGAGTGAAATGTGCGTGTTCAGGGTGCTAAGCTAGACTACAGCCTTGGTGAGAGGCCTGCTAGGGAGGAGGACTTTTTCCTCAACCAAAACGACGCTGTAATCCTTTGCTTCCTATCGTTTAGGAAGTATCTGTCTTCCAGCAAAACACTTCAGAGATGGTCTTGTCTTATTACAAAAGTGCACACCTCTCCATCTGTCGGCGTTCTGCACTCCGAGCTCCTCCAGGACTGGATCTGCAAGAGGGGAATTGAGGATTCATACAAGGTCTTTGCCTGGTCCAGGAAGCTTTCAAGGTGCTGGGGGAAGTCAGGGAGATTTCTTTAATGCAGACATAACTGGCATCTATATTATGCTAATGAGCATTGTAAGCTACCAGAAAACAGTAAGTATTTCTTTGAAATGTGGAGGGCAATATCTGCCAGCATTGTCAGTGAAACAGTTTATGAAACATGAACTGAGATGAGGTGAATCAGCAATCAGCAGGAAAACTGAATACGGACAGGTGAGTGTTGGGCAGGGAGTGCCTCAGGCATTCCTCCCCTGCCTCTCAGGAACTGACAGCTCAGAAACCCTAAATGTCTGTCACCAGCTTAACCAAGGAAACCTACGTACAAGTGACCAAGTGGCATATCTTCCAGGCACCCTGAAGTGTGCATTAAACACAGACGGCTCTTCCTCTAAGTGCACTTACTTGCTGAACACACAATAGACTGTAGCACATAGGTGTTTCGATTTGTAAAGATTAAAAATGGATAAATATAGCAATTTCAGGGGAAAATGTAGCGATTCAGCTGAAGTAAACATGGAAAAATCAACACTGCAACGGGAGTCTAGATGGGCTGGGAAGGAAAATCACATGAGACTTCGTTGGTGTCCTGGGAGGACAGGATGAGCACTTCCACCCTCGAGTGCATTTGTATTTCAGGACTTCCAGTTGAGTGGTGTCCACAGCAGGTCACTGAGATGTGAGCGTGGAGAGAGGAGCCTGCATGACCAGACTAGAACTCAGGGAGCTGGCGCTTCTCAAATTCCTGTTGATCCAAAGCAAATTCACCTCAGAAGGGGAGAGCGCACTTACTGCCAAGGTTTGAGTTATCTCAGAAAAGTGACTTTCTGGACACGTTGGGGTACTTAATTCTAGAGCTTACTAAATAGCCCATTCTGGCAAAAAGGGAAAATTTAAGAGCGTGACAGTGTTTCATAGCTCTTTCGTAAATAGGAAGGGGACTGAGAGGTGGAGGGAGGACCGATGGAGGGGACGGGCAGGGGGCTAAGACAGAACTGAGATGTGCTCTGTGCACGTTCCAGCTCCACACGATGAACACCATCAGTGTGTACAGCAAGCACAGGCTAATCAGCCTCACCTCAGAGTAAAGATCTGGCACCCTAAAGTTCTCATATGTGGGGCCATGGAAGTGTTTAGTGTAGAACCCCTGAAGTCCCTAGTGGGTATCGTCTGTGTGTGTGTGTGTTTTAGTACCACCATTCGCATGGGAGAGCTTTTCCCCTGGCGTGCTGTGGGCCCTGTCAAGCATGTAGTCCCGCTATCTCAGCCCCAGGGCCAGGCTAGAGGTGACGCGGCTGATCACAATGCCCTATGTCCATACTCAGGAGCACCATCATCCCAGAAGTGGACCTGTGACCCACTCAGGACCTGTCTGAGTCCTTCTTGAGATTAGACAGGCACCGAAAGAGAGACAGGCTCTTTTTGTCTTGGTTCATAAGCTAGGAACTGAGACTGGAGAAGTCGTCTTTTGTTCATGAAGGGAAAAAGCTTCTGTACAAATAAAGTTAAGCCAAAAAAAGAAGCCAGTTCCAGAAAGGCAGAGAAACAGTATGATGACTTTGTTAGAAACCCTGGAAACAGGATATGTTCAAAGTCCACTCCAGGTTTAGGCCTGTCAGTGATATGAGTCGATATTTTTAGTCCCTTATTTGCTTACTTATTTAAGCCAGCTTGAATTTGCATTTGGTTTCTTTCACAGAGAAGACTGTGACTCACACCTCGAATAGACCGTCTTTCTTTTTGCAAGGAGGAGGCCCGGAAGGATGTCTCACTGGGATCTCGGGGAGCACATGAGACAGCAGAGGCACCCAGGAAGAGGTGGGAGAGGTGGGTGAGCCCAGATGTGCAGGACTCACAGGGCTTCCAGCACAGCCAGCAGGGACCTTTATGTCCAGCTGCCCTACTGGGAAGTACAGCAATAAGTCATGGGCAAAAGTACATGTACCACAGTCACCTGGGAAGGAGGGGGTTGGGAACAAATTCTACATGGAGGAGCTCTCCTTGACATGTTGTTCCCATGCAGTGGTGAAGTAAGACCAATGAGAAGTACATCGTAATTCACTATAGCAAATGTTAACCATTTCTGGAAAAGGGAAGTCCTGCCAACTAACTACTGGTGCAGCTGTTAAGCTGGGTTGGTGGAGGCCTGTAGCTGCTGCAAGGTAAGAGACAGCTGCTGAGGGACTATGGAGAGAAGGGAGGGGCTGGTCCCGAGAAAGGCAAATGCTGACAGTAAATAGCAGCTCACTCCCAAGGCTTTGAGCAGACCAGGCTGGTGGGACAGGGTGAAATTTCGGAGACTTTTGTGAGAAGTAAGACTGCTTAGCTATAGAGGGATGAAGTAGGGTGTGGCTTGCCAGAGAAGTTTAACTCAGATTCAGCATGAAATTGGAAGCAGGAGAAGGCTTCTTCCACCACCTCATAGAATGAACTTAGTGTCCCCTGGCCCACAAGCTCACCTCTTATTTTCCCTTCAGGTGTTTGTGTTTTCAGGTTTCCTTCTACAGCATGAGGGCCCCTACTTCCCTTTCTGGATGCCCCTACACTTCAGTAACTCAATATGGAGGAGATTTCTCTGCTCCCAAACACCAGCAGGAAGAGAGAAACTGTGAAGGCAGTCGGTCTGCATCACAGTTGTTGTGGTCACCCCCGCACTGTGTCCCTGTCCACACCATGCCACCCATGATGGCGTGGCAGCCACTTTTCACCTGCAAGGACACCGATCGTAGGTAAATATTTATTTTCGAAAATTGCTTCCTAAAACAGGACATGATACGGGACTGGCTGGGTTTGAGCTCAAGCTGACTCATGAGGAAGCAAGACTAACATTTTCCTAGAGGGTGAACTCAAAATTCCACAAGCTCAGCCTCCCACCGTCTGAGCACAGTGCAAACTTTGCTATCCTCCTGAAAAGTTGGCTACAAGTTGAACAAAACCACATGTTCTTGAAGTTGTGAATGAACTGCAAGTTTCATAAAATGCAGGTTGGAGTATAAATCACCATTTTCACCTTGAAAAACAATTTCATATCTAGCAAAGTCAAGGTGAGAATATTTTTGTGTGCCATAATTCTGCACTCTAACTCTGCTCAAAATGAACATGTTCATGGCAGTTTTGGCTAAAGAAAGGGAAATGACTGAAGAGTCTGGAAATAGAAAAATGACTAAATAAATTATGATACAACCCTGGACTAAAAGTTATAAATAAATGAAGAACAACACCTGGCAACATGTGCAAATCTCACCCAAAAATGTCAAACAACTAAAACATCAAGTCACAAGAAAATGCCTAACGTTTGAGGGCATATATCTAAAGTTCAGAAGTACGATAAAATATATAAAGGATGTGCACATTAGTAAAACACAAGGGAATGATGAACAGAAACTTCAGGGTCCTGGTTACCGCTGCGGGGACAGGGAGCTGTGGTCCGGTAGATACATAAGAATGACAGACACATAGAGGAATCCTTACTATGTGCAGGGCATGTGCGGTGCACACCCGCTCACACACAAGATATTCTTACAAAGACTCACTTAACTGGGCTCCCTAATTATATACATGTAACTCCAGTTGTTCAGCCTTCTTGGTGCCACCTTTCCATCTGTAGGTATCTGGTGTGTGTGTAGAGGGGGAACATCCTCATTGAGCAGATATAACAAATCATTTTCTGTGGCAGCAGGTCCTAACAGAGTCTTCAGACTTCTAAGAGGCTATAGTAAACTGCTTATTTCCAATTTTGTTTGCTAAAAGAAATTTACTGTTCTCCAAACAAAAGTCTTGAATAAGACTGTTCAGTGGAAGAATATAGAAAATGCTGAGACTGAATTTGTCCAAAGAATGTTCTTGCAATGCAAGGATCAAGGATAATTCTGCTTCTGCTACACTAATATATTGGAGTGAGACATTTTTACTGAATTCTACTTCTACAATGAATTCATTGTTGATGTCTCTATTACAGATTCTCTATGGTAAATGTTACAGTTGTAAGGCAAGTCTCTCTCCACACAATCATCTTTCACATCTTGCTTTCTCCCTCCCAGTGGAGCAGCTACACTGTAAGAGACACTGTCCCAGGGCGTGGGACATGGTGAGCAGTGTAGACACAGCTACTGCCTGTACCATGCTTAGCCGTGTGCAAGACAAAAGCATCATTAGAAATGAAGCACCTATTTAGTGCACTTATTATAACAGTAAATAAAACAAAGAACACAATTTATGATGGATTTAATGTGATTTTTCTTCCTACTCTTTTTTTTTTTTGAAATTGTTATAATTCCATTCAAGTAAAAGTCTGGATTGCTAAAGTCTTAGTTACTTTTCTTGTTGCTGAGACAAACTACCCAGTACCCAAAGTTAAAGGAAGAAAGGTTTATTTGGCTCACAGTGTGTAGAGGCTTCAGTCCATAAACAGCTGGCTCCAAGGCAGGGTGGCACGGCAGAGGGGCATCATGGAGCAGAAGACAAGCAGCAGCCATAAGAGCCAGCAAAAGCATCTTTCTGTCCTTTATATCTTATCCAGGCTACCACTCTTAGGGCAGGCAGCACTCACACCCTTAATCCCAGCAGCACACACCCTAGATCCAGCCACCTCTGAAAAAGCCCCACCTATGACGGCCTGAGGCTTTGGGGAAACATCTAGACACAAGCGATAGCAGGTTATTTGAGTATTTACCATGTGAGTTCCCCATAGCATGAATGACTGCAAAGAAAAGTCGTACACTGAGTTATTAATGGAAGTCCATAGCTCTACCCGTGCCAGCAATTGTCTTTGCCTGTCCAAGCTCTTATTGCTTTTGCCTTGTATGATCTGATGCTTTATACAAATATGATGAAACTATGAAGTAAAATTAGAAACGTTACTTTGAATGTGGGATTTAATGTAACTAATGAAATTAATGTTGATCCAGTCTCATAAAGAAATGAGGATGTCATAGAATTACAATCGTGTAAAACATGAAGAAAACTGTAAGAAAGTGATTATTTGGAGATGAATTATTAATAATAGTTATGTGTAGTATTATTCAGAAACCTGGTAGGCACTCAATATATTTTCAGAAATAACTCTTTATGATCATTCCCTGAATGACAAAAATAAAGACAACCATGCTCTGTCCTTTTTAATTTTAATTTTATTTTATTTTATTTTGTACCAGGGATTGAACTCGGGTCCTTGTGCTTGCGCAGCAGGCAGTGAAACCAGCTCTGTCCTTTAAAAAAAAAAAAAAAAAATGATACCAAAAGAGTCAAGTTGCTCTACTCTTTATTCAATAAATTACAGCACATTTGAAATTATAATTTAAATCTCATTAAACATAAGATAGCCCAGTTATTTTTAGAATTTTAAGTTTTACATGTCAAGCAAATGTGTAGTCCTAACTTTATTTATCATTAGGCATAATAGATTTTTCTCCTTATTTTAAGAGAGTTTAGCTTAAGATCCTGCCATGACCGGCTGTATTGGGTAACAAGGATTTCCCACATGGGAATTCTACTTTAAACACAGATCTAAAAAGCCTCACTGATGTTTCTGAGCCCTCTTTTCCCAGTGAATTTCTGATTCTGTTTTGGAAGTTGCAGTTAGCAGACTTAGCTGTCATCCTAAGACCCTTCAAGTATTTAATCTTTCATCTTGAACAGGATGGCTTTTGACTCTAAACATTGCCCTTGAGAGCAGAGCAATCACAGTAATGCATCTCTGTGGCAGGGTAGAAAAATGATTCCCCAGTGATGTCCCTGCTCTTCTCCTGAGAACTGGTGGCTGTTACTTTACAGGGTAAATGGAACTTTGGAGATATGTTGGGCGTTAAGGCTCTTGAAATCCGCGATTATCCTGGATTATCCTCATGGCCCCCAGGAAATCCCACAGATGCTCTTGCAAGGGAAGGAGGAGTGGAACGTGGTGGATACATCCATGCTGAGGACAGAAGCAGCCTCAGAGCCCGGAGGCTGGGTGTGGGTTCTGTAGACAGAACAAGGGTTGTGGACCCAGGGACCCGGACAAACTCTAGAAGCAGAAAAGCAGAAAAAAACCCAAATCCTCTCCTGCAGCCTCCAGATGATGCGAAGTCCAGGTACCTAATTTAGACTTCTGAACTCCAGAATTTAGAAGGATAAATTTGTCTCCCTTTAAGCTACTGATTCTGTGGCAGTTCATCACAAAAGCAGTAGGAAACTGAGAACAGCTTAGGAATTCTGTTTTCTCCTTGGCACACATCTCCCGGTTTCAGGAGGAGCTGGGCGAGACAAGAAGAGAAGTTTCCCCTCTCTACCCCATCCTCTGGTCAAAGTCCCTCACTCCACCAGACTCACGCCCAGCTGGGCTCTGGGTCCAGGCTGCTCCTGTTCACAGTGATTCGGGCCCATTCCGAGCACGATGGGGTGGAAATAATTACGCTAGTCCCAGGACTCTGATGGCACACATGATCCCCGCTTAGATTTCCACCAGTGCTGACTCTTTCTGCCTTGAATTACGGCTGATTATACCATTTTTCCCTTCTCTTTCCTCTGTTATTCATAATATGTTCATCTTCATCATCATTGCCATCCTGAAACTGAAAAGAGTGAAGATTTCCAGCACGCTGTGATGTTTCACTTTAACAACCGCAGGAGGAGGATGTGATGTTATCTCCATTGATGGAGACACTTTGGAGACATGGAGAGGTTAAGAAACTTTCTCGAGGTCATGCAGTAGGAGGTGGCAGCCCAGGGTTCAGCTTCAGTCCAACTGCCTTTTCACCAGTGTTCCTGCTTTGCTTCCCCAAGTAGGATTTTCATGGAGAGGGTGCTGAGTGGCACATGAAACCCAAAGACATCTAGGCTCGCATACTTACACACCTACTGCCAAACACTGCTAGACAAAAGAGTTCCGGACACACAATAACGCCTATGTAACAATTTGTTTTTTATCCAAACTTGTGGCAAACTAAAAAAGAATAAAAAAAGCATCCACACAAATTGCCCCTGGTTGGGCTGGGGATTTAGCTCAGTGGTTCCACGAAAGGTCCCGAGTTCGATCCCGATACCAAAAAAAAACACCAACAAAGAACAAATTGCCCTTGGTCTTTTCAGAGCTAAATTAAAATTATCGAATTGTTGTAGGAAAGTAAGTTATTGGGAGGAGCACATGTGTTTTTGAAGTTGCTTTTTGATCAGAGCTCAACCACAGAGTCTACAGGTGGAGTGGGCAGCTGTATTTTCCTTAACAGCTTAAATGCTTTCCAACTGTCCTTCACAGTAACTAAACAAAAGGGGCATTGCTGCCAAAGGCCCATGGGAAAGAGATAGCCTTTCATGAGAACAGACAGCATTTGCACCATTTCTTACATGAACACTTTTGCTAAATTTGAGACAAATGCTGAAAACAGGTCAGGCTGGCCCGGCTGGCCAACTGTGTAAAGTCTTTTGCTGCTTAGTGAAGTGGACAATGTTGATTTTGATTCTCCATACACTCACGGCACCAGAAACTATAGCCTGATAGGATGAAGCTGGGCTCAAAAAGCAGTGAAGTAGGGTTGATGCTGCTTGTCCATGGAAAGAAAGTGCTGCCTCCCACGTGAGCCACGATGCACTGAAATAAACATAAGTACACCCTACTAATTCAGTGATGTGAGAACCAGGAATAGTGGAATTACCTAGATAATGACAGGATGTGTATAAGCCTGATGATTTGATAAAGAAAAATTAATATTTCATACATTAGATCCTATTAAAAAAAGATGGCTATAAATTTAAATTTTAATGCCTTTATTAGACATAATTGTTCAATCAAATGACAATCACACTGATATAGGCCTCTACATTTTCTTCTTCATAACTATTAGAATGACTCAATCAGGCTTAATTATTTGAGAAGTTCCAAATATTTTTTCTAAAATATGATAATTTTGACTAATTATAAATAAAATTATTCACATCTTCTAATTTAGTTTAATTCATTGGATGCACATTGTGCCAAATGGAAAGTTGTCAGTTTTATGTCTATCTATACAAGTTACTAGAACTATCTATAAAGGTTACTAAAACTGCTTCCATATGAGTAGGAAGTCTTCTCCTACTGATGAAGTGAAGTCATGAGAGAAGTCCAAGCCGCCAGTCCTCTTCATTTACAGAGTAGCAGGTTGGATTTCATGGACCCTTAAAGAGCAAGCCAGTTGTGTCCTCTGTCTTTATCCAAAGTCAAAACATGCACCTAAGGCCGGGGTGCTTCACCCCATCCTCTCCAAGGTCCTGCAGAGCTTCTCAGTCCGGCCCTCCTCCCCCACAGTTCCTGCAAGCTACTCTTTCTGAAAAGTCGGGGAGCTTTTTTCATGCCCCACTGCTCAGCCCAGTCTGTGGGAGGTGTGGAGGGACAGAGGAATTTGGCTGGGGGAATTGAAACATACAAAAAAAACAACCACCACAAACGCAACACAATAACAACATTAAGAACGCAAATGATCTCTTGATTTGGCTGAAGAACAGGCAGAGCTTGGTTTGTAAACCAGGGCTTAGTAATTTTCCAACACCCTCTGGGTCTACTCCTACTACAAGATCGGCACTAAAAGGTATTTCTAACTCCAAAGCTCACTTCTGGTGTTTGGATTTTCAGATGCGCAGCTGACCCTCTTATCTCAGCTGACATGGTTAAAAGTGAGAATGGATGGATCCCGTGCAGGGAAGGCCCGTGACATCAAACCCAACCCTCGCCCTCAAAGTGGAATAATCCGTACTCTCCAAAGGAGTCTCTGATGGTGATTTGATCCGGACCTCACGGATCCACACTTTGGCTTTTTATCTGTTGTGTCCTCATTTCTCAAACTTGGAAATTTCCATGCAAACAGAGCTGCAGAAGGAAAAAAAATGTGTTCCAGTTTGCCAGTAGAAATACAATGCAAGACACATGAGTAATCATGTATCTTCCAGGAGCTGTGCATTAGAACTGTAATAAGAAACAGGTGCTGTTTTAAAAATACATTTAATTTAGCCCAGTATGTCACAAAAATACTATAAGTTGAACAAGTACGTGTGTACAGTGTGTGTGTGTGTGTGTGTGTGTGTGTGTATAAGCCTCTGTTCTCCTGTAGTAACCTCTGGAAAGACAACTTTAGGCCACTGGATTTTGAAGAGGCGACTAACAAATGACACCACTCTGGACTTCACTCCCGGCTCTGCTCTGCCACTTACTAGGTAGCCAACATGGTACAAAATATTAATTGCTTGCAATTGGAACTATGTTGTTTCAAATGTGTACCTAGAAGCTGTAGATGTGCATCAGAGGTGGGGCTTTTGGAGAGGAAAGGTTCTTCCACCTGGCTCCAAGCTTTCCATTCTGCTTCAGCCAGAGAAAATCTTTATCAGATTTAGATAACCTTCGTTTTGAGGAAAAAGATTCATACTTAAAATTAATTTGCAGTTTACTCTAATAGGCAGTGTAGGACTAAACTGTATGCCTAATTATGAAAAACGATTTATGTGTTAGGGCTATGTTGTTTTATGACGTAGGGCACTGGGAGACTTGGTCACTTCCGGAAAGGTCATTACTTACTTTGGAAATGAGGGGAACATGTTACACTATCATGGATGTGGCGAAGCAAGTCCTGCACACATCATACCGGTGAATTTCCTGTCGGACCCTCTGTGTTCCACAAGCCAGAACACTGACAATCTTATACTCTGCTTATCCGGTGGAGATGCCCAGGTGCGCACAGGCAGCCCCACAGTGGTGTCAGGAAGGGAGGCCCTGTCCTGAGAGCTCCAAACACAGAGTGGGTTGGGAGAGGGCCGCCCTCTGGGAGGGCCCGCACAGTCTCAACCAGATGAAGTGCGCTTCGTAACATTTCAGGTCATGTGAAACCCAAGGAAATAAAAGAAACCACGACAAACACAAAAGCAACCAGTTATTGGTTAAGGAAAAACTCCTCAGGGATCAGGCCAGTGGAGTTGTGAAATCTAAAATTCTTGCTATAAATGCATTTCAACTGCTAAAACAGGGTTTTGAAAAGCAAGTAAAAAAGAATATTTCTCAAACTAAGTTGAAACATGAAATCATCTCTTTTGGTTTTGGCTACATTAAAATGACAGAAGTGTCCTAAAATTGGTACATTTTTCTGTCATTCTTGTTTTCCCTTATCGATATCAAGGTCAAAAACTGGGAAGTTTTAACTATAAAGATGAGTATGACACTTGTTTTAAGACATTTCATCCAAAACCTGTATCATTAACAACGCATGAACTCTGATTATGATTTTGTAGGTACTCAAGAGCTGGGCGTGTGGGATGCATTTATAATCTCAGCACCCTGGGAGGCTGAAGCAGGAGGGTGGCAAGCTCAATGTCAACCTGTTTTAAAAACAGTAACTAAAAAGAAGGCTGGGATGTGGCTCAGTACAAAGGCCCTCAGTTCAATCCTCAGTACAGCCAAATAAATATTCTTTATAACAATGACAGCAAAACTTATGGAGGGCTTAACACATGCCATACTCCCTTAGAAGTGCTGAACATGCACTGTGGACTTATTTAAGACCAACAACAACCACTAAGGTTAGTAATCTGACTATCTGATCCCTACTTTTCTCAGATGATAAAAAGGAAGCCGAGCAAGGTCAAGCAGTTACCAAGAGAGTAGCCAAGACTTGAAGCCAGGCCGGGCAGCAGAGCCTAGGGCTGTTACATCATTTCCTCCTCTCTACACAGTGACCACGGTGACATCTGGGAGGTGATGACATCATTCCGCAGACTCACCACACGGCCACTGGGGCTGACTCTGCAGACATAAAAAGTTTGCCAAAATGTACAGAACTTGCCTTAAGTAGCTTCCGATCTCATGGGCATTAAGAAGTCATAAATGGCTCCAAGGCGAGACGTAACGGGTAGCTTTTAAAAAAACTAAATGGATGCACCTTGAGATCATAATGTTGTGAAATAAATCAGACACACAGCTTAAATATGCATGCTTTCTCTCATATAAGAAACTCAAATTATAAACAAAGAACACAATAAAATACAGACACCAGGAAGCAGGGGGACAGATCTTTCTCAAGGGGGAAAGTGACCAAGAGGTGGAAGGAGGGCAGGCAGGTGGCCAGGGGAAGGGTCCGTCAGCACCCAAGGCGGCGTGTTGTGCTGTGAGGCTGTCTGCAGACCGGAGGCAGAAGGCCTGGGCTGGAAACCTTCATCAGCGCAGCTCAAACTAATTCACCTCTCTGCGCCTGCAGATCGACCTCCCGTTACTGCCCGCATCAGGAAGAGCACTGAGCAGGACTGAACGGGGTCACGGGTTCCAGTCACTTTGCAGAGGGATTCTGAGAGGAAGTGGGTTCTGGAACCCACAGGAGCTTTAGGGACTCAAAGAACAGAGAGTGGGCATCTGAGGGGCTCAGGTTAGTCACCTGCTCAGTGACAGGGGACAAGGACTGGGCAGGCCTGAGCCTGTAGCCAGAGAAGTGAGAAGAACCAGCAAACCTACAGGGCTCTGAAGCTCCCAAAAGAGCAGGTGGAAGAATGGATGGCAGCAGAATCCAAGAGAGACACCAGGAACAAACTACTGATCAGCACAGTGACACCAGCACATGGGATCCCAGGCACGTCATACACAGCTTGAAGGAGAGTGCTTTACGGAGAGCCCAGAGATGTACGAGTGCTGGCTGAATGTGGTGTCCAGGAGCGGAGGAGTAAGGAAGCAGCTGGGGTGATTAGAAGCTTTCAGCGGGTGGGGAGGGAGAAAGAGCCACTGCAAGCACTGGGAGAACAGCACAGTGAGTCAGTGCGCGTGGAGATGAGGGATGCGCACCCTTCCGAGTGGCTAAGAAGTTCCCAACCGATGGACTTCAAGATGATGGGGCTTGGTAGTCACATCAGTCAGCTTCCTGTCACTGTAGCAACATCTGAGATACTAAACTTGTAAAGAGAAATTGTAGGTTTCGGCCAGTTTTGGAGATTCTCGTCCATGAGTGGAGTCCCACAGTCCGGGGTCTGTGGGGAGGGACAGGAGTACAGTGGATGCCCATCCAAAGCAACGGACTTCGCCAGCCAGGCAGCAAGCAGAGGGAGGGGAAGGGAAGGTTCCCACAATCCCCTGTGAGGTCACAACCCTGCGACTGCTCACCAGGCCCCACTGTCTCCCACAGGGCCATGCTGGGAGCCCCGTCTTTGGCAGTGGGCTGCAGGTGCCTTTCAACACCCAGACCATGGCGCTGGCTGACATGGCAGAGCGAGGGCGCAGCTGCTTCCTGGGGAGAGGGGTGCAAGATGTGGCCTGGAGCATACTGAGCTGGCGCAGGTGACAAACCCTCCGAAGGGGAGGTGAAGTCAGTGGTTCAAAACGGGCACCTCATGTTTGCACGAGAAAACTTGGGGCTGAGAAAACTGAAGCTCCTGAACTAGGTAAAATGGCGAAGAGAGCCTTGTGAAAGAAGAAATGAAGGTATGATGGATGGTTACTTACACGGCAGGGCAAACTGGGCGAAGCCAACAGGTTTGTAAAATTTTAAAAATTTAAATTTATTAGGATTCATTAGTAACACAATTACACAGAATAAAGTTCAGGAATTCGTCAATGATGGTCACCAATATGTGCTTCCTTGTGGCTTTTTAAACCTTATTTCTCATTCAAATTTATTCGTATTACAGCTAAATTTCATACAGAGCTCACAATGCGGATCTGACAGGTCTTCCTCCGCTAAAATGAATGAACGAGTATCTTTCATGAAAGGCACATAAAGAATCTAAACTAACACATTTAAAGAATTTGGTAATTTTGAATTTCTTCACATTACAAAAAAGAAAAAAGCCCCCAAGCAAACAGCTGTGAATGTAGTGTATGATTACCCACACACACAAATACACATACACCAACAAATATACTTTAACAAAGGGGTGACTAAACTTGTAAACTACTTACCAGTGATGCTTACTAAAAGAATGTTTTTCAGGACGAGTAGAAAAAGGGAAATAGAGTGAGGAACACTGATCATTTTGTTAAAAGAAGATCACAGAGACAAGGTAAATAATCAAAAGTCACATGATTCTGTCAAAGTTGAGTAAGTAGCTGACATGTAACACTTATTTGCACATACGAACAATCACTGACTCTGGTAAGTACTATTACTCATTTTCTAAGTATAATTGTCCATTTAATTCTCAAAAATAATAGAATAATTTAAAAGAAAGAATATAAATTCAAGCAAAGTTGAATATCTAAGGGAAAAATTTTAACATAATGTAATAATTAAGTTTGAAACTAGTTACATATATGAATTTAAAGCTTGCATAACATCGGCAAGAGAGTATTCAAAGATCTTTCTTGGTATCTTCCAAACAAGAAACTATCATGTATGCTAAGTACAAGGGATTTCCCAAAGGAAATACACAAATGAATGTCTCAAAATTCATTTTGCTAAAAATTATTGTACCCACAAAAATGCTTCCAACATCTACCCAAACTAAGTTACAAATAAAAATGTAGTTTTTTAAAGTGTATAAAAGTAATCTGGCATCACCTTTAAGGCAATGCACAAATACCTTCTGGATACTAAAATTCAAAGTGAAAACAAACCAAATACAAATTAAATGCCTGTAAGACAGAATATTCTCAAAAATCTGAAATTTTAGTTTTTCAAACCAAATCTAATGTAGAATCCAGAGCAGCACGCACTCTTTAAAGAAAAATTAAAATGCATATAACTTTACATTGATCCCAAGGAAGATACACTCATCCTCTTTAAGAACATTTCAATAAAACATTAAATTTAAAGACCAAATCATGTATTAAAATAGTCTGTTCAATGTTTGTACAAATAACATTTTTATCAATATAAGTATACATACAATTCATGATAAGAGCTGTGACATTTCCTAATGTTAACCACTGTACCTAACAATTTATAGGACATGAACTTAAATAAAGCTTTTTAAAACTGGCAAACACAGCAATAGACTCATCCAGTACAGCATACTTAACATTAAATGTAATTTCCAAAGCTATCACACCGGAGTTGTTAGCCGCCGCGCCTAAAACCTAGAAGTCATGTGGAAAACTGAAGTCATAAATACACTATCCGCACAGGTGCATATTTACATGGACACAGCCACCACCCGTTCCCTGGAGCCCAGCCACAGCACGGGCCTTCCCCTCCTCACGCGAGGACCGCCCTTCGAACTGAAGAACAGCTCTTCTGTGAGCTTTAGCTAAAGAAACAGGACAGAGCAGCTTTGCTGGGGTTCCGGGTGCTTGGGCCACATGCTACATTCGTGTCACTGCAAGACTCTAGTCTAGAGAGATCCATAGATAACTACTCATTTGGTTTGAAAATGCACTGTACCATGACTGCAAGACTTAGAAGAGACCACAGTCTTTTAGGTTATTTTTTATGATGACGTCGGTCACGGCATCGAACACGAACTGCACATTCTTAGTATCGGTGGCACATGTGAAGTGGGTGTATATTTCCTTTGTGTCTTTTCTCTTATTCAGGTCCTCAAACTGACACTGAATATATGCAGCTGCCTCTTCATATGTGTTTGATCCTGAGGTGTGAAAAAAGAAGAAAATGTAAGGGAAAGAGTTCAAATACATACACGATGAGCAAAACAGACCTTGCAATACTGAAGTCAGTTTCATGCATATAAAAAACATGGCGTCCATAGCTGTGTTCTTCCGCCACCGTGAGAGAAGTGATTTCCTCTCCATGCACATGAGGCTGCACCTTGTCTTAAAATTTAAACATTCCTTTGTATGGGTTCCCGTGTGTACCTGGGTGTGACGATTCCTGCCTACGTCTCCACCTGTCAGGGCTCCTCTGTTCCTTCCCTCCCAGCACACACACCCCAGCGCTCAGCTCCTGACAGCCGCGAAGCTGGCCGCAGGTCCCCGCCCCATCCCAGAGGTGGACCAGGAGCACTGGAGGAATGTTGGCCAGCATTCTGATTTCTTGCCAGTTTACACATTAATTGGCATATCCCACTCCTCCTTTTTTCAGAAACTGTACAGGGGTCTGCAGTGTGGGTGTGGGTGGAGGCTCGGAGCTCACACAAAGCCCGAGACATGTTCCTGCTTTTGCCTTGACTCAAGAGCTCCCCAGAACACACACAGTTCAGAAACTCTCCGCTCTTCTCTCAAGACAATCTCGCAGACTCCCACCTGCCACCCAGTTTCCGGGTGAGAACTATTACGGAGAATGTCAACAGCAACACCGCCTTCGCTTTAGGAAACGACCTAAAAAGTTCATCAACGATAGCTGGCTGATAAACCCATTTTCCACAGTGAGCAGCCACTCGGAAGGGAGCAAGCCTGCTGCTACGCTACACGCAGGAACTCGGGGGAGTCTCATTAACTCTCTGCTGAACAAAAGAAGCCAGCGACCGAACACCAACCGATGTTTGAAAAACAACCTAAAGGAACTGAGTGAAGAGAAAGTTAAGAGAATGACTATTCTGCATGTGTCTGGGGCAGGGGGAGCGTGTGATGAGCTAAGATCCTGAGAATGCATTCAGCTCACCTTCACACTGAGATACATCCCCAGCCCTTTAAAAAAATATATTTTTGATGCAGAGTCTCGCTAAGTTGCCCAGGTTGGACTCAAAATTTGCCGTCCTCCTGCCTCAGCCTCCCGGAGTGCTAAGATTGCAGACATGCACCGCCTTCACCTAGCCAGAATGTTTGACTTCTTGACCTGAGTCATGGATGGTTCTTCTGCACTTTTCACTCTGTGTGTTCACTTTCGAAAATTCAGTGAGTCATACTTTTTCAGGGTTTGTGCATGCGTGTCCATGTATGTCTAGGCAAATACGTACATAATGTTGTCACGAAATATATCAATGTGTGTAACATATGAAACATTTAAGGGAAACGTCCATCGGAGGCCTGTTTACCACCCTCTCTGCAGTGGCCATGCAGAGCTACCTGGCCAGCTTGCTTGGTCCTCTGCTGGCCAGCACCACCTCCAGGGCTCTCTCTGCGCCCCCTCCCCGCCCCGTGTTTCTCTGAGCGGAGCGGCTTCTCGCAGGCTCCGACCTGCACCCCACAGCCTCCTCCCTGTGCACAAACCCTGCGCGTCTCCCTGCCTTAGACTCCCCACTCTGCAGATGCTCAGGGAGCTTTGCTACGCTGCTCCCCAGGGCCCCGGCCTGTCCTCCAGCACCAGGTCTCCAGTCTACGCAGCAGCCGCCCTTCAAGTCCTCTCCTCCTCTCTGCGGCACAGGGCGCCCCAGGCAGTGCCAGGGACAAGGCCCCGGGTGTTGTCCTGAAGAGCTGCAGCAGCCTGAAGGAGGACAGGACTCCTGACGCAAGCACAAGCCACAGCCCTTGCATGAGTCTGTACCTCACTCTTAGGTGGCCGCAAATCATTTCAATAAAGCGGAACAGGGTTGGGGCTCCGAAGTGCTGAAGTAATGAAGTGTTTTGTTGGCCCACAGAAGCTGATGCAACCCCTAATGAAAAATATGTTTGAGAAAACCGCTTGCACCAGGTGCAGGGCGCACCGCACTGTTCCTTCCAGGTAGCTAAATTACTGCGCCCCAGGCTCCCGGGACAGTAAACAGCCTAAGGAGCTCATTCCTTGGGCTCATTTTAAGTCTTAAGGAGAGAACAGCAAAGTGCGTGCGTGTGCGTGTGCATGTGTGTGTGTGTGTGTGTGTGTGTGTGAGAGAGAGAGAGAGAGAGATGGAACTGTCCTGAACAAAGATAAGTATAAAGGAAACTAGGTTCAAGATTAGAGGACTAGGAAGTTGATTACATAACCACAAGAGAAAGAGAAGAGATTTGAGGGGAAAAAATAAGCTGAGTTTGATTGAGTATCAGGTGAGAAAAGCGCACATGTTCAAGAAGCAGCAGCTGCTAATGCAAACCAGAGGCTTGGGGAGAACCTGAACAGGATTTAACAGCGAGACAAAAAATGATTAGGGTTAGGACCGGCGAGGTCTGGGATGGTGGCCACACACAGCACCGAGAAGAACAGGACTGGGACATCGCAGACAGAGCTGGCAGGGAAGCCCGGAGGGAGCGAGGCCGAAACTCCCCAGGATTCTTCTGCGGGGAACCAGCGCTGAGGCCGAAGCGGGAAGCAGTGATCAACATGAAGGACATGCGGTGTGGATTTTAAGTCATATCTTAACACTGGGGTCCTGAAGGAATTATGTAATACTCTCTCAGTGCAAAGATTCTGGAACACGCTGCGCACGGTAAGCAAGGGAAGGCCTACCGAGAACATTCCTGCTTGCTCTGCAGTCCCCAGGGCTACATTAGCTGTGGATTTGTCTGGAGCCATGGGTGTTATGAATTGGTACCTAGTGCCCACTTCCCTGTAAAAACTGGCACAAAGAAAATGCCAGATTCAAGGAAAGGGAAACAGAGCCATCTCGACTGCAGAGAACTCCAATTTGGAAACTGAATTATAAATGGTCTTATTCCTAATAAGCACTAAAAATGCCGCTGAGTAGAGAAACTTCGGATTCTGGGACTTTCGAAAAGGAAGCAGCAGTTTTAAGTGAGACACTTTACGAAACCGAGTAGGTGCTGCATCCTGAGCATAGCAATGGTCAGCGAGCAGCCCTTCCTCACCTTCAGGCTCCAGTGAGGACTTGGTTCAGGGAGCGTGGCCCTGGCCTCGTTGGAGAGGCCCCGTGTGCCGACCCCACAGGACAGGCCAGGGCGGTCACCACATGTAGAAATTAGCTCAGCAGGGCTGAGGAACGCAGTTTATAATGGAAGAGTTCCTGATACTTCCTTCTATGGTAAAGAGAAGGATGGGGCAAGAGTAAATGACTAACTGACGTCTCCCGAATATCTAGATTTAGGGCCATATATACCCGTGGTGGTGTGCGCCCTGCCTATTTAAGGAATGTAATTCTCATTGCTGAAGGAAAATCTTACCCAGGAGCCCAATGTATGAAACATGGAAAGTGAGTTACTGCACTTTAATGAGGGACGAGCTTCATGGGAGTCAGGCGTGTGTGTGTGTGTGTGTGTGTGTGTATGTGCAGGCGTGTGTGTGTGTGTGTGGTGTGCACGGGTGTGTGCAGGCGTGTGCGTGCAGGCGTGTGCTTGTGTGAGAGAGGAGAAGCCACTCCCCCGTAGTCACACGGAGAAGCAGCCCGGAGCTGCTCCATGCAACCACACAGGACTCGCCCCAGGGCTTCAGCCCAGGGCTTCAGCCCAGGGCTTGACTTTGCCGATAGGGCACAGAATTCTAGATAAACTATCTGCCCTGCTCAACATCAGAGCTCGAAGTCAAAAAGCCAGGGCTGCACTGCGAGTCCGCTTTCCTCACTCCAGAGCATTTTCCAGAGCAGTGAAGGTGAAGCCCCAGGATCTGTCTTCACCTCGCAGTTTGGATTTCCCGTGACACCCAGCGATGCTCTGGAGGAGCAGCAGCCTCGAGGACCCCTCTCCTTTCTCCTTCCTGGCAGCCTGTCTCTTGTTACTCTGCCTTTGAGACTGGACAGTGAGCGGGGCAAACCTTGTTGATTGTGCAGCACAACTCACCAGGCCTGGGATCCGCCGACTGATGAACAAACCAGTATTTTAACCTTTGAAGACTGGAGCAGCCCCTGAAATTATCAGCAGCCTTTCCATGAAATGGACGTGCTCAGCCATAAAGAGCAGGTCCATTTCATGGAAAGGCTGCTGGTAACAGCTAAATGGATGCATACTGAGGCCACACTCTTAAGTGAAATAAATAGGACACGCATGTGTAAATACCGAATAGTTTCTCTGAAACTGAAAGTGTAAATAAGGATTAAAATGATTAAAAGGAATAACTGATAATGTGAAATAGGAAGCAAAGGTCCAAAGGGGTAGGAGTAGTGGGAGGGGAAGGGGAAAGGAAAGAAGGGAAAGGAAAAATGATGAGAAATGGAAAAAATGGAAACAAAGTCTTTGTAAATAGGGAAGGGTGGAGGGGGTGAAGGGAGGGCTAGGAATGGGGAAAAAATAAGAACCAAGATGCATTATGTCCAGGTACAAGCACCCAATGATAAATGCAAATGTAATTGTGTACCTAAAATGCACCAATAAAAGAATTTAAGGAAAAAAAAAAAAAGAAATGGACGAGCTATTTTCCACAAACTCATCCACACCTGAACAAATGACTTGTGCTCAAAGGCAGGTTGACAGATATCTCCAAAAAGTTTAAGAATTACTAAGCCAAGAGCGTGAAACCAACAACTGAAATCTTGCTGGAGGGAACGTTTTGCTTAGAAACGCGTGACTCCGTGACTTGCTAAGTTATTCAAAGGAAGTCACATACCTGCATATTCTGGATAGCAGATAGTGAGGGGGCTCTTTTTGATTTTTTCTTCGAAGAGATCCTTCTTGTTTAGAAAAAGTATAATAGACGTATCCGTAAACCATTTGTTGTTACATATGCTGTCGAACAGTTTCATGCTTTCATGCATTCGATTCTGTAATGAAAAACAACATCAGATTTTCGCTGACAGCCAGGACACTGTAGGATTATTTTAAAAACAACCAATGTGGCAAAGACAGCAGAGGTTAGTCGCCTGAAAAATAGGTGCTGTCTGTCAAAGGTCCGATTCTGCCCCTGGAGAACAAGCACAGCCTTGACCTGAGGTGAGAGGAGTGTCTCCTCATCACGCACGGCTGTTTGCATTCAGTGTCCCTCACCTGTCACCCACTGTGCCGCTGGGACTTCCGGCCATAGGAAGGTGCAGTGCAGGGGTGTCCAAGTGCGGACATTTGGTCAGGTAGGTTTTCACTGAGAGAGGAGGAGGCTTGACGGATTAATAAGTGCAACTGAACAGGCTGAAATCCAGTTAGGCCAATGCTGAGAGAGGCGGCTTTGATTGCTGTTCCCTGCCCTCTCAGGACCTGTGTTCCACAAGGGCAATGCACTATTTCCTTCCGGAGAAAGGAGAAAGGGGGGGAATGTCTGTGGGCTCTTGCCCCGCACAAAGGGCAGCACAGATGCATGTGCCTCATTAAAAATACAAAACCAATGTTTCTCCTTAGATTTTCTATTTTGTATTGAAGTTAATTTAAAATGACAGAATTTTAAAGTTCTATTTAGAAATATTTTCCCCAGGAAAACCTTAATGGTACAGGGAAACGCACGTGAAAATGAGCCTCCGGGGGCACAGCGTGCCACGTAGGGAAGGTGACTGGGCTGGCAGCACGAAGGGTGCAGACCATGAGCCCTGGCCTGCCACAGACTGGGCCCTCTTCCTCGCTCTGCGGACGGCAGACGACGCACACACATGCACGCATGGTGAGGCACTCGGGAGCGGGCCCAGACCGCTCTCCACCGTTCCCTTGTCCCCAAGATGGTCCTGTGCTTCCTCGCCCGCTTCCCTTCGCTTATGCACAAAGGCTGTAAGAAAGCGGGAACTTTCAAATATTTCAGGCAGGGGCAGGGGCGCGAATTCCTCAAGAGGTTTTCTCAGAAAGCTCCTGGCCAGCCCCAGGTCTCCATGCCCTGTGCCCCGCCCTTCCCATCCCTCCCACTTGCCATTTCTTCATCTTCAGCCAGAACCAGGTCGTAGTCACTCAGGGCCACACAGAAGATGATGGCAGTCACAC
Organism: Heterocephalus glaber; assembly: GCF_000247695.1. The sequence goes on along the minus strand of NW_004624739.1, from coordinate 29,066,301 downwards.
CCTCGAAGCAGTGGATCCACTTCTTCCGCTCGGACCTCTGCCCGCCCACGTCAAACATCCTGCGAGAGGAAAAAGCAGGAGCTGAGACCACAGCGCATGCTCCACCACTCTCAGGACCTCCGCGGGGGTAGGAAAACAGGCCCCAGAGAGCTGGGGAGACACTGCATGGGGAGAAGGGACAAGAGGGCTCCACGTGGGAGGAAAGCAATGTCGGGCTGGGTCTCTCCAAGTGGGGAGGGCTGCTGGTTTCTGTAATTGTCAACTCTAAGGTGGGTTTCTCTGAAACAAACAAACCAAGAACATCCTCCAGAAGCGAGGTATTCATTAGCATCTGAGAACTCTCAGGGCAGTGCAGCAAACACGGACAGCTGCACTGCGTGTGAGTAGATGAAGCTCCACATGGCACCTGGGAATGCCGAGATCATAGGATGCATTCAGCAGGACAGTGCAGTCCTGGGACCCTAGGGCTCCCTTCTTCCTACTACAAAACAAGCTCTCTCAGAAGCAGCAACCAAGACTTTGGTGTAAAGGAAAAACATAGCAATGAGAACAGGCAGGCCACCCAAATCAAAGTCAAATAGGGCAAAAGGCTCTACATGAGGAGGGAAAACCATGGGAATGGAAAAATGAGGACTGAATCGTGAAATAAGCAGTGGCTCTACTGAATGGCACTGAAATTTAGAGTGAAAAAAAACCCACCCTTTTATACAAGAGCGAACCACTGGCGTTACTGAAGGAGGTAGTAACACCATCAACAAAATAGCAACCGTGGCCTTTTCCTCTTTTTACTGGCATGAGTTTATAAAGTTAAGGAAAAGTTTAAATTTGCACAGACTACATTATGCAACCTAGAAATAACCACTTACATAATGGAAACACTAGGAGAACTGGTACATTTTTAAAGGCTTCATTTATCTAGACAATGCACTAATTAAAGTCCCTATTTAATTCCCAAGCAAAAAACATTTTCCCTGCAGACCAGTATTGGCCTATAAACTAAACCGGAGTACATCAACTTGTATCGTTACTTTTATCATCATTTAAGCTGCCTTCATTCTGCTTTAGCTGGAAACTGCTATTAAAGAACGTTAGAGAACCAAAATGACCCTTCCACATAAGAAACTGAAATGGGTAAGATACAACACAAAAAAGGGCACAATACGAATTGGATAAGATGGAAACAGCAGTAAGAGAGCTCAAAGAAGAACAGAGCAAAAGACAATGTTGGTGACTTGTAAAACTGCCTAGGAACACAATCTGAAGACAACCTGACCAACGGAACTTATCCGGGTAACTTCTGTGAGACCTAAAATGTCACATATCCCGTGTGCACCCAACACAGATAACAACCCGCCCCACACCCCACCTTTTCTCTTGTGATGGTTACTTCTGTAGCCAACTTGGCTAGACCAGGGCACACTCTTCTAGAGGTGCCACTGGGAAGGTGTCTTTGAGATGTGGTCCACACTAAAATGCATCCTGTAATCCCTGTACTCTGGGAGGCTGAGACAGGAGGATAGCAAATGCAAGCCTAGCTGGGGCAACTCAGCGAGACCCTGTCTCAAAATAAAACTTTATTTAAAAAAAAAGCTAGAGATGCAGATCAGTGTGGAGGCCCTAGATTCAATGCCTACTGCCTCTATTAAAAAAAAAGAAAAGATGATTCTGGTATGAGTCATGTATAGAATGTAGGTATATGAATGTTAAATATGCTTTAATTGAGGTCTTCAAAGGAAACATGTTACCATACAGCACAGGAGAGGCAATTCATGCTATAACGTGGTCACAACAGGCTGAACTGTGCTCTGACTTGTAAGCCCCGTGAACTTGGGCACATTTAGCTGGAGAGACTTTCAAGCCAAGTGTGGAAAGGAGCAGCCTTCTTCCTGACACTGATAGTAAAATGAGGGTGGGAAGGTAAACTGAGGAATGAACCAGTAAGTGAAAAGGACCATTTCACACACAGGCACAGACACACACACACACACACACACACACACACACACACACACACGAGGAAGAATGACACAGCTACAAGCCAAGAGCGCTGCGAATGGCCAGCAGCGAGGGAGCTGGGCAGGGGCAGGAAGTGGTTCCACAGCGCCTCCAGTGGGCACCGCTTGGCACCAGGGTGACTGCAGTCTGACCTTCAGATGGGGAGAGAAGGTCTCTGCTTGGCCACGCACACAGCAGGCAGGGTTCACAGTGGCCGGAAGACCTGCATTCTCTTAGGGTGTGCATGTGGGTACGTATTTTCCAGTAAATTCCACTCGGCTCTATAGCAATTATCATCTCCGAGATACTACATGTGTATTTCATCTCCACACAGAGAGGAAGACCTAGTCCCTCTCTGAGCAGACGAGTACTTCGTGAGTATTTACTGACCAACTGAACTGGGCGCAAATCGAATCAAATTCAATGGTTAGGTTCATTGCTGACCTTATGGGGAGATTTGACTCGGTTCTCGACCAATTCGGTTTGCACCCAGAACTGTGGAAAGAATTAAGTTTGTGAAGCGAGGCACCAGTGTAATTGATAATCAAGTATTTTGACCACAGAAAAAAGTTTTCAACTTATTTTCTAAATTTAACTATGAATGAATGGGGGCCCTTCATATATGGTCATAAACAAAGAACTTTTAGTCTAAACCCATGGTTTTCAGATTTCAGGTGAATCAGAATCGACAGGTGGGAGATGTTGATTGTACAGGTGTGGAGACAGTATTTCTGAGAATCAGCTAACCCACAAGACCATGCTTGGCAGAAGTATGGATCCTGAAGATGATTCTGAGCACATAACTGCAATCTCAGCCCTCTGAGAGCCTGGGGCAAGAGGACTGCAAGGAGAAGTCCAGCCTGAGAAATTTAGTGAGTTAGGAAGACGAGCGAGACAGAGAGAGACAAAGAGAGAGAGAAAGAGAGGGAGGGAGAGAGAGATTTTCATTGTTTCATATATCATAATTAAAATTTTTTAAATTATTAAATATACTGTTCTTTAAAACCTGGACTTCTATTTAAAAAAAGAAATACACTGTATGCTCTTTCTAAGGAAAAGCTGAGACTTTGAGCAGCATCAATCAGGGGATGAGCCTGGTCCCATGGGTGCTGTCTGAGGTGGGGAAGGGAACCCAGGGCACCCTAGGGGTGATGGCTCAACCTGAGAGCCTAAAACAGGACTGAGCATGACACACCCCGCTCAGCATACAGGGACACCCAACTCTGCACAGGACACTGCGCTCCAAATCCACCACCCACTTACACTGCTAGGAAAGGGACAGAAAACTGTCCTATGCACACCTTATAACAGAAGAGATCCTTTATGTCTGGCAACAAGTCCTGTAGATCCTAGCCATGGATGCCTGTTCACAAGGATGTAGCAGGAATTCTTAAATGCTAACAAATGCCTTGTCACCACATTTTGAATTTGTTACTACTAGGGGTACCAAAAAGGTGAAACCTGTTTTGCTCAGCAGTTAAAGTCAAAGATTTCTGACATGAAATGCACACGGATCTGCCAAACGAGGACACCCTGATGTGGCCCCTGCAGAATCACCCATGCACATCTCCATAGAAAAGCCACAAGGGACCGTTTGTGGTAATGACGGGCAATGGAGCGCAGTTCCAATGAGACAAAGCTTATCTGAAGATCTGGACAAACCTGTGTTTATCTCTTAAGTCAGCAAATCAAAACTGGGACTAAACACATCCAGTGAGGCTGCCCTTCCTCCAGCAGTCTGAGGAGGGTAAAATGAAGGACTGCTCAGAAGGGCTTGCTGCTGTCCACACGGCAACTCTGACAAAGGAGGGCCACATCCACGGGGCAGTGAGACGGATGTGTGGCAGTGAAGCTGTCAGAGGGTCTCCCGTCACCACTGAGGGGAATTTCACAGTCAGATCGCTTCTGGTACTAATAACTGATTCAACATCTGCCACTGCCATGGGCCACCATTCATAAAGATTTTCACCTTTACCACTTCTGTTTTAAATGGGCAGTAACTCGGTCATCTTCAAGCATCCAATGATGGGAAAGAACATGTAGTGTCTGTGTTAGGATGGGAAGGGAGTCTGTCCAACCGCTGCACAGGGCCGGGCTCCTTCCTTGCTAACCACCTCCAGGCACTTGCTGTCTGACCATACTAGCCACACAGAAGCCATCACCTGCACCGAACAACGTAAGCATTCTTTAGAACATGGTCTTTAAAACAAGGTGAACACAACCGTCTCAAAACAGAGCTCAAGCTGCACTAGGTTTTAAAAAGTGCATTTTCCATCTCATTATAACAGTGAATTAACTGCCTTTAAAGATAACTATGAACCAGTCCCCAGATCAGCGATATTGCATGGCCATTTAATATTCTAGAACTGTAAGCCCACTAAAGGAAGATAAGCGATTCAGTAAGCCAATACCAACAGCAAACTTCCGGTCGACTGAGAGTCTATAAAAATGAGGAAAATAAATTAACAGCACACGCAAAAGCCATACATGCATTAAAGCAAAAAGTTAGTACTTCCAGATGAACTGACTGTGAACTATATCTTCATTTAAGAAACCAGGGCAATGTTTTGTTTTTTGCAGGGGGTAGGGATAGTGAACTGAAATTGAACTTTTTTCCTCTGGAAAATTCAAGTTACATAAATCACTGATAAGTCACTGCCAATGGTGTAACAAAAGTATTGGAACTAAAATGTTTTCAGAAACAGTAAGAGATGTAGTTGTGCATTTCTAAGAGAGCTTTCAATTTGTAATAGTGAGCTTTCTTTAGGAAGTGAACTTACTAATCAAGGGTTTCCAGAGATTCTACTTTATTATGATTACCATTTTGCAGAACACTGGAGTTAACTGAAGCAGTCTTGACTGATATTTCACATAAAAGCCTTATTTAGAATGATTATCTCGAATAGTAACATCTTAAACTATAGTGATAAAATAGTTCCAGTAACATGGGATATACTCCATTTGCAACCCAAGTACAAATAAATTCATCTTTGACAGAGATTTAACAATTTGTTGTTGCTTTTCTTTTTCTAATTTCATTTTTTCTGCTGCTATGGAAATACAGCAGGATGATCGGTAAGCGTATGTGTACATATTCATGTAAAGTCAAACTCTACAAAAAGAATAAAGACCTCCACTAAACATAATTGGAAAAAACACATTGTGAATAGATAACAAATGACCTATCTCACCCCTCATAGTTATTTTTAAAAAGGCAACCTTAGAAAAACACAGAATATAAAAATTATGAAAATTTTCATAAAGAATAAAATATACCTTAAATACCTTTTTAAATCCAATTTTCTGTAGCAACAAGCAGAGTCCCTTGAACTCAAGTCTAGCTAACTATAAGGCCCTGCGGGTACAGACAGCCCTGACTATAGCTTACACCCAGCTGCAGCCCTAGCCTTCCTCTAAACTGCCTCTACCGTGTTGGGGTGAAAGCACGAAAAGCAACTCCTACCTGTTAAACCAAAAACAGAAACAAAACAAAACCCCCGTAAGGGTGCAGCGCATTTAACCCTGGTGTCTGTTCTTTTTCCCTCTGGTCATATTTATGTGGTGTGAAGTGGGTCCTGCCCCACAGGGCTCTGCTCGGGTCCCGTCTGCTGGACTTGATGTGTGACTGGCACTGATGCAGGGGAGTTTCCAAGCAGTATGAACATGGAGAAAGCAGCAGTTGATTAAAAAAGAATAATAAACTTCTGCCAACCCCTTCATGTAGCTTCAAAATATGGAAAGAGATAACATGAAGAAGGATAAATAGAACTACCTTTAATTTTTAAATCAGTGTATTTTGAAGATCAAGTACCACTGGGATTTCTCCAAAGACAGAAGCTTCGTTTCAGTAGGAAATCCTGCGATGTCACTCACCCCGCATATTTATGTATTTACATGAGAGACCCTTCCCCTTGACTTGACTGCTACCATCTCAGCTAGAAGGAGGTGGGTGAGAACAAATACCAGAGAACACACTGTGGTAATTTGGGCTGGGGAACCTTGGCGCTAAGAAGAGGGGTCGAGGGGCAGGGAAAGGGCGAGGGCTGGAGCGGAGTGTGGCGTCTGCCTGTGTTCAGGTCCCAGTGTGTTTCCCCCTGTTCTGAACTATGTCATTCACTGGAAAGAGAGGAATGCAACTGTGTAAATTTGAAAGTAATATTCCGCTGACCTTCCTCGAGCCTGGTGCATTATAAAACAAGGGCAGCAGGGGCTGGGGATTTAGCTCAGCGGTTTTGCCGCCTGTGCACAAGCGCAAGGACCCGAGTTTGATCCCCGGTACCAAAAAATAAAAAAATAAAAAAATAAAACAAGGGCAGCAGACAGAAGGGTTCTAAGACCGCTCCACGGCTAAGGGCAGTGATTCCGTGCTCGTCTCTTCCCACCTCAGGAAGCCAACAGTACACTGGGACTAGTGCTCATGTCAGTTTGCTGTGAATAAACATTTTCATGAGTAATTTGAAGGTCTTTATTTCCCTACGTGAGCATCAGTAAACCTCTTCCTCTTTCTACCTAAAGACAGATAGCAGTATTTTCCACAAATACACTATGGTTATGTTAGAGGAGGATTTGCTGTCTAGAAATGAAACTCAGAAAACTAGGTTAGTCTAAAATACTAAACATAGGCAGAACCTGGGCACAGTGGCTTAGGCCAGGAACCCGGCTTCTCGGGAGGCTGAGGCAGGAGGGCTGCAAGTTTGAGGCCAGCAACTTAGTGAGACCCTGTCTCATAATAAAATTATAAAGAACTGGAAATGTGGCTTAGCGGTAGAACTCTCTTGGGTTCAACCGTCATTCCATGCACAACAACCAAACAAACAATCAAACCAAAGCATTTGTCTGGCTGGCTATTTTTTCCTAAATAAAAACATTCAAAGTATGTGTCTTTTTGCCCTCTTTTGTGCAAAAATTCATTTGTTCTATCACTTGAGAAAAGATTTTCTAACTGTAATTTCCAACTATGAAAGCACTGTCAGCTTTTACTATTATTCCCCCTCTTCTCAAGCACTAGTGTCTTGTTTCTAAATTTATGGCTCTTATACTCGGAAGCTACTCACTTAAAATGAAGGTCTTTGAAAGTAAAATGGGTCTCAACAATGCCAGTTGTTTTCACCCTGGTTCTGAGAACGTCTTGCTGAGTTGGGATGTAGTTGGCTTGTGCTATTCTGTCCAGGTCGTTCAAATAGCTGGAAAGACAAATGACAGAACAAGCGCTAAGGGTGGATGTGGCTGATACAGTCCCCAAAACAAAGCCTAAAACATATTCGAACACATGCAATATTCAGAAAACACTGAAAGTTTTAAATTTTCTGTGAAATGATATAAAACCACTAATTTAAGACTAGATCTTACATAATTCCTACAGAAATGAAAATGTTGAGACTTCTCCAGCCACAAAATTCTTTGTTTTGTTTTGGTACCTGGAATCGAACTCAGGACCTTGCGCTTGCCAGGCAGGTGTAGCACTAGTGAGCTACATCCTCAGTCCTCTTAGTATTTTTCACGTGCCTTTCAAGTGAAAGGGAGTAAGTTCTTTAAGAAATACACCGTGCGTTTGTCCCTTAAATTTCTCCATCACACTTTTTTTGATGTAAGACGATGTCTGCATTCCACAAACCACTCTCTGGATGAAGGTTTTACATCTTCACTTCGGAGAGAGTAGTGAGGAAGCTGCAGGCCAAGTCTGAAGGAGAGGGCTCTGCTCAGTCCTGGGCTTCAGGGTGCTGCACGGTACGGTGCTCTGAATCACCCTCATGCTCATTTCCCCAGGCCATCAGCCACTCACCGGATGGTCTCTGCCAATTCCAACAAGTATGCTGTGACTTTAAAACGGAGCGGTACACACCGGGCAACGAAAGAAAGTAAACTATTTTGTACCGAGCTAAATGGTAGGAGAAAAGTTGCACAGAAAGCTGGGGTGTGGGGGGCTGCTGAGGAAGTGGGTGGAGAGTGACAGGCGTGATGGAAAGACACTCACGGGAGGGATTGGGACTGCCACCCCATAAGAAGGGGTCAGGCAGCGTGCAGACAGCCGCAGGCTCCTCTTAACTCAAGGAGAGGAAGCCCCCTAACAGGCGGGCTCTGCCTGAGGTGAGGCCCTGGGCGGAACCTGTGTTCTGCTGAGTGCTGGGAACAGCACCACTGTGTGTGTTCTCTGGGGTCGCAGAGTGACAGACGGCTCAGAAGATAAACTCGTGTACAGAGCAGCACCAGCTACCACAGCATTAAATGGGACTCCTCCTCCGAACATGCTGCTCCACCACTCAGAACAGGGTCTTGCAAACTAAAGGTGTGCGTTACTCTCACTGCTGTTGTTATTGCCGTCGTGGTGCTGGGGACTGAACCGAGGTGCCCCCTGTACACAAGAACAGCACTCTGACCACCACTCCTCACCCCAGCTCCTCGCTGCTGGGTCTGAGAGGGACTGAGCTGGAGGGTTATGCAAACACTGAATTAGCAACAGTGTTCTGGAGACAGGCAGGTACAGGTGTGTGGGTGGGTGACTTCCACAGGCATAGTATCCACTATGCAAAAAGTCTGGAACCAAAAACATTTCAGACTTTGCACTTTGAGGGGATTTGGGGCTTTTATACCTATGTTCCACCTGTATTGTTTTTACTGATTTTTATTTAAAAAATCCCAATGGTGATAACCCCTCCTCCAGTATTCCATCTGTCCTTTTAACCCCAGACATAACACTGTACTTACTGCAAAAAATTCTGATTTAACAAAACAAATCATAGCAAGATGTTTACTGTGCCTTTAAAATAGTATTCTTTGAAATGTGTTCTGATTACTCATAGATGCTTTTTCATTAAAACTGCTATATTCTAACAGTCTCTAAAAATAATGCACATTTATATTTCAACAAGACAAAAATGCGGCATTGTGAAAAGCTGCCATGTTTTAAATGATAGCTGTAAACTGGCAATTTGACATCCGTGTGAGCATCTGGCAGGACCCTACTACCTCCAGCAGAAAGCTCAGAAATCTAGGTGCCTCTACCCACACTGAAAACAACGTTGCTATGATTTCTTTCATTCTTGAAAAATGGCTACATCATTGTCTCTGAAGGTCTGAACGACCAGAAATGAAGGAATGGGCAGTGACAGCAGCACACTGCTCTCGGTGCAGCTCCCACGGCGTGCACAGGAGTGACGGAGACTGCAGTACGTGGACGAGTACCCGCGTGAGAGAGAAGACGTCAGTCCCCTGTCCCCAGGCGCCATGCCCTAATCATGAAGCAGCTCCTAGGCTGCGCTTAGCTGGGAGCAATCTTCTCACTGTGACAGTGATTCTGCTTACATAATTCTGTAGGTGCAGATGGTGGCAGGACAGATAACATGGCTTAAGTGTTATGCTCCTTCTCTGAGTAATTTTCTTTGCTGTGTTTTCTAGCCTGTGTGAAGTCTGGCTAATTTACTTATTGTTAAAAGCGATCACCTTGAGTAATGACAATAACAGTGATACGCTGTTGGTCAAAATCAGACATTATTGAAGCTACAGTGTAGGGGCAAGGACAGAAAATAATAAAAAGTCACAACCCAAATATAAATCAAATAACCTCAAAATAAGTGGGAATGTGAAGGAAAAGTGCTTTGTATTTATGAGTATCTAAGAGTAAAATGAGGACCTACTGTCCACGAAGGAGTATTTCTTTGTAGAAAGGATGACACTGATAAGACAGACTCATCATAAAAATGTTACATACACTAATTAAATCTTATATATAAAACTTTTAAAATGTAGATAAACAGAGGGAAAATATGCCTGTGGGTGGTACGATGATGTGCATTATTTATTTACTAGGACTAAGTCACACATCATACAGCACATATCACACAGCAGTGATGCGATAAGGTACTTTGGTCCACAACCCACTTATTTGTCTTTCACTGTGGAAAAATGAATGCATCTACCAACACCCGTCATCATCTAAGAAATCCTACTTTTGTCCCTGTAAGTCAACAGCTCTGTCCACAAAACAGAATATAGGAGAGTATTAAAAGTGCACAGTACACATTTTAAAGAATGATTAATGCAACACATGTAATGTCTGATATTCTTTAGTTTGTGTGCCAAATTATGAAAATAATATGTGCTTTTTAAAAAGTTATTATTGTTCTGTATAGGTCACCAAGCAGAACACTGGTTGGGTTTTATCACAACTTGTTTTACAAACTTTCTGGGGTTACCATCTGAAAAACTGGGGCAGATTTGTCTTCCAAAGACCTGCGTTTAATTATCTGTAAGCAGTGTCTAATGTCATAGGACATTCCATTAACAATTTTCAATGTAAAGCTGTTTTACTTAGAAAATATCTTGGGATCTCCATTCACCCCTCCAAAAGACTTTAGGCATCTGTCACAGAACACAGCACCATCAGTATCATGAACACAACCCAAATCAGTCACCCTCCCATGTAGCTAGTTCCAAGTAAACTAGAGATACATTCAAAGTCACAGTGGATTTCTCGAAGTTCCATTGCTTTCTTGGAAATACACTAGAAACATTCCTATTCTGCATGTTTCAATTAGAGTTCCCATAAGAAGGAACACACAGGAAATAAGAGCACCACTATCTACAAATACACACAAAAGACAGAAAGTTTGCAAATGCTATCATCCTGAAGATCCTAAATTGTCCTAATGTGTCAGCCAATTCTGCAACAAAATTGACTCAGTGGTTATGTTTGCTTGCAAGTGACTGTTCACGAGAGCTTGGCTCTGAGGCTGCGATACTCACTATGCTGCGGAGTCATTCAGCTGGTACTCCCGGGATCTGCTGAAGCAGGTCTGCACTCCACTATCTTTCCACAATCTCTGTATAACTCCAGCGAGCTCTGCGGTCATAAAGCCTTCTTCGGCAGCTCCCGCAAGCACAAATAGCTGGCGAGCATCATCCTGAACACACAATGACCAATATTTTAGGGAGGAAAGGGGAGACATTAGAGATTAAAAAGGACAAAGGGAGAGATCAGAGATACAAATATGCAACAGTAAATTTTCTGTGTGCTTTTAATAGAGGTGACACGGCCTTTCTTCCTCTAAAGCACCGCCGTAAGAACTGGATTAACCAAAAGAGCACGATGACCACATGTGACAAGCCTATGCGTAGTGGTACCGTGTCTACCAGTGTCTACCACGGTGGGCACTGGAAACTGGGATAGTGAAGCGACCGCATGTGAAGGGGACCTGTCGACTCACTGTTAGCTGTGTGAGGAAGATGAGCAACTCTGAGAGCAGAGAAAGAATCTATGTTTGTCTTTCCCCTCCTCAAAACACTGTTAATCTAAGAAACTCATGAACCCATTCCAGATTACCTTAAAATGGGATCTAATTAAGTGTTAGTGTTCTGATATACTTTATCGATACAAAATGTCTTCAGAGAAGGGAGAAATCAATGTGAAGTAAAAAAGCAAAAATAGTTTCACAGAAGGATCTACAGATTCCCAGGAAACCTTGAAGGACAGAAGCACTAAAATCAACCAGGAAGTGACTGGGAGCAGGAATTTGCTAACACAGACAGAAAGAACAAAATGGACAAACCTTGCAAGCATTTCTAAATGAAAGAACAGTGTATACAACTTTAATTAAATTTTGCTTAAACATGGAGGCTGCCAATCTTTAAGTTTTCTGAACCATGTTTGACCGGTGTCGTCAGGGAGAACTGTAGCATGAGTCATCGATGCAATCTCAGGTTTTAAACAGCCACATGAGGCCTGGGCGTGGTAGCACATGCCTGTAAACCTAGCAAGGGAGGCTGATGTAGGCAGATCGTCACTGAGTTTGAGGCTGGCCTGGGCTCCACAGTGAGTTCAAGGACAGGTCGAACTACATAGTGAGACCCTGTCTCAAAAAAAAAAAAAAAAATATATATATATATATATATAGCCACATTAAGAAAGTAAAAACAAAGGAAGCCAGATGACATTAACACTATGCTTTCTTTAAGCTATACAGAAAAATGTTATCATTTCAACATGTATCCAATCCAAGTTACCTGGAGCTGTTTCATATTACTTTCATATGTATCAAGTCTTCACACACTTACACATGCAGCTCCTCTCAGTTCACACTAGATACACCTTGGGGGTCGGTAGCCACATGGAAGTAGCTGAGTGGCTACGAACTCTGGCCTGCCAGTCATAACACAGTTAATCCACAAACGGGGAAGCCAGGAAGCTTCTCCCCGAACAAAGGTCCTCTTTAGCCCGAGACACGGGGTTTTACACTGACTGGGTGGAGAACCCCTAATGGCTCCTGACGGGCTTTCTTCTAAGCACAGCTGGCTGCCTCCGTGTGGGGTTTGTAGCCGTGCATTCCACCAACCAGACTTAAGACATCTGAGGAAAAAACTGCAACCGTCCTATGCATGTACGGACTCTTTTTTCTTGTCAGTATCCCCTGAGCCATGCCAGAGAGCCATGGTTTAGGCAACATGACACTCTATTTAGATGCTATAAGGAATCTGGAGATGATGTAAAGCATATTCAGGAAGATGTGCACAGCAGCATGCAACTACTATGCCATTTCTATAAGACTCCTGCACGTCTTCGGATCTTGGCATCCGTGGGGGTCCAGGGACTGACCCCCAGGGGACGAGTGTGTCACAGCAGCTGATTGTAGTGTGACAGAGCGTATTATGATGCACACACAGCACAGGAGGAGCGCCATTTGGTGACCCAGGCTAGCAGAGTCTGCTAGCTGACAATGTAAATTCACCCTGTTGCCAATTTGAGGAACACTCTCTTTCAGCTGGAGCTCATCATGAAAAATAATTAAGTCTCTCGGCATGGGAACATATCTTCAAGCATATGTTTTCCTTTTTAGTAAAACACAAGGGAAAGGCACACAGGCCAGCAACATGTGCGTGATGACGTCCTCCTGAACCAGCCCTCCCACCACAGCTCTGAGTCCTTCTGAGCAGCAGCCCAACCCAGGAAGTGAGTACTCAACTTCCCAAATAATCATCACCCTTGAGAAAGTTCTCAGGGTGCCTGTTTTCATCACAATCTATTTATTCAACTTCAATTAACTTTTTGACAGAAAAGAATAATGCCTTCCAATATGGGTCATCAGATCACATTCTCTTCAAACTTTCTAAGAAGCCTCAAGAAAAGGCAGAAGAAATTTTGGAAGCTGTATTTATAAACTGCTCTCCGTGTGACATTCAAAAATGTCTCTTCCCTTTTTAGATCCCATGGATAAGTGAGCTCATGTAATATTTTCCTTTCTGTGTCTGGCTTATTTAATTTAGCAGACTGTCCTTTGGGTTAAAAAAAATAAAGATCAAATGGACAGTGATTAAACAGGAGTAGGGAGGGGAGGAAGAGGGAGAGGAAGTGGGAGAAAAGATCCAGGGACACAACGTAATGGACACGAAGGATGAACAAGTCCAGAGACCAAAGCCACAGCACCGGAGCTATAAATAATATCACTGGGTTCTGTTAAAAGAATGTTTTGCTAAATAAGTCGATTTCAGCTATCTTTGCCACAAAAGAAAGTGACTAAATGACATGACAGATACGTTGATGTGCATCACTACAATCACCATTTTACTCTCTGTATGGGTCTCATCCAAACATCAAACTATAAATCCTCAAAGATACACAATAAATTGCTTTTCAAAAAGTCTCTTCTTCACAAAATGTAAAATAGCTTTTTCTCGCAAAGCTCATTGGAACCTTCACCTCCGTATCATTAGCTGGACATTCAGGTGTCAGGGGCTTTGGCGGGAGGATCACAAGAGTTATTCCAACTCATGTTTCCTCTTGTACAAAAAGAATTCAAGGCACAGAAATGCTAGGCAACCAGGTTGAAGTTCCACAGCTGATTTGCCACCCAGTCAGAAGGTCGTCAATTACTACGCAGCTATCATTTAAAACAGGGCACATTTTTAAACTGCAGAATGATGACAATGGCCTTATCTTGCTACGGAAAAAGCCCTTTGTGAGATTTCTATGAAAGAAAATTACTCAGGGACATTCAGAAACATCACCGTGAGTGTATCAAATGCATGGCACAGCGTAGGGAGAGTGCAGGCTCTGCTGAAGACACGGGTGGCGCATAGCAGATGGGTGAGGCAGGGCACAGACCTCTGCTATGTGTCAGGTGAGGGGGCTCCGGGCGCAGCTCAGCAGTGCAGCGCCAGGCCTCCAAGAAAGGAAAGAAGGAACACTCTCCAAAAAGGAAAAGGAAAGAATGGAATTCGCTAGGCAATTATTTGAGAACAGCAAGGAAAACAATCCTTAGAGGAAGCCAAGTAAACGTGTGTGTAAAATACCAAGAAATAAAGGAACATAAGATGATGGAGAGAATGTAACTTCGCTTCCCAGGCTGTGTGCTGTGGGAAGCCAGCGAGGAGCTGCAGTGCACCACTGTTCCCAGGACAAAGAGTAGGTCTTTCCCAGGGGGGCCCGGAGCACCCCGCATACTGCACATGTTCGGAGCCACGCATGTGTGGTGAAGGTGTCACCTTCTGCAGGGACAGCAAGGTCCAGCGGGAGGGGGAGAGGAGACTAAGCCACCTTCTGCTGTCTTCTGACGTATCAGTCATAAAAGGGACGGAAGAGCAAGCTTGCTGTTGGACACAGTGCAGAAAAATGGGCATTCTTATGTCAGCCTTCAGTTCAGTAACAGGAACACTTGTTAACAATTAAAGCAACCTTCAAAACAAAACGGGGTGGGGGTGTGTGCATATGAGTGAGTGTGTGTGTGTGTGTGTGTGTGTGTGTGTGTGCAGAACAGGGACTGAGCCCAGGGACTTCCACACGCTGCCCAGTGCTCTACCACTGAGCTGAGTCCCCAGCTCCTTTTTAGAATTTTATTTTGAAAGAGAATCTCACTAAGTTTCCCATACTCTCCTGGAACTTGCAATCCTCCTGCCTCAGCCTCTCAAATAGCTGAGACCATGGGTGTTTGCCACTTAACATGGCTTGGGAGATTTTAACACAGGTTAGATGATTATTTATTGTGATACAGCAGATAAGATTTACAGATGAGATTAAGAGTTTAAATGAAAAACATCAAAAAGACTTTCTAAAATAAAGACTAAATACTACCATAAAAACAGTTAAAAAATGTGCTATCTTTGAATTTGGGGCCATAGGAAAAAACTCTATGAATGACTAACATATACATAGAAGTTCTTCATTTCAATGGGTTAGCTTACTTCATTAATTATATTGTATTAGCCAATAATATTTGCGCACTAAAATGACTTATGGATTTAATCTACCACATTATCATGGGATGGATTATTACAACAGTGCTGCTGCTCTGATTACAGTGAAATTCTAAGAACCATGACGGATCCTTTAAGAGTTGCTTGAAGAAACAGTAAATGTGAAACACATTTTCTCTAAAAATACAAGTCAACTTGCAAAATGACTTGAGGCAACAAAATAGGCAGTCATTTTTATTTTTTCTATAAGATTGTTTAAAGGTGGAAAAGGCCTAAAAATAGTATAATCTACATTAACATTAACTAAACTGCAGAGAGCAAAAATGTTGGCTAAATTGCAGTGAATTTAGCATGAAGTATAAGCTTTATTATGTCCAGGGAAATGACTTATAAATGTACCACATAATATACTTTTATGCATATTTATGTATCTCATGAATGTGTGTGTGTGTATATATATATATATATTTCAAATTAATAACATCTACAACTGTTGACATCTACGTGTTCTTCGTATAGACAACAGAACCTGCTGTCCGAACCGAGATAGAGGAAGATGAGAAGGAGAAATGCACTGTGCTAGAAGCATATTTAACAGTAGTATCATTTGGTCACATGCATATATCGGTATGTCTCAGAATCAAAACAACATAAATCACCAAGATTCTCCACCCTCAGGCTCAAACATAAACCAGAATACTACGATAAATGACCTCAATATTCATCTGGAAAAAACAGCACATAAAAATAGCCAGGGGCATTTGACAAAGAAAGCTGAAGAAGCAGAGCTGAAATTATTGGAGATTAAAATCCTACAGTACACATCACAGGCTGGGATGAATACAGATCGATAAGAGCAAATCCTCAAGCTAAATTTATTATATCGTAAAGGTGAAAGATAAATAGGTAGAAAAGGATATGGCTATTCAATGCTACTGATGTGTAACAAGTTATTTAAAGGAGAAAAGAGAATACAGACCCTCGTCCTGTGCATGCAACAAAACAAGTTGCCAAGGGGTTAGAGAACAAACACAAATGAACACTGAAATTCACTCCCTTATAAAATTTTTAAAATATCAAGAGCGTTTGGTAAACTTGGCCGACAGAGTATATTTTGAACATAATGAAAGAAATAATAGAGAAAGTTTAGAAAATAAAATACATGCATAGGGCCATAAGATTAAGAGCAATAAGCTAAATATGAGACAAATCTCTTTGAATGGACAGCGGCAGCACGTTGTATGCATGCACCAGCAACGGGCCAGGGGACACAGAGACAGCGGGAGGGAAAAGAATGCAAGCCGCGACGTACAGAGGCACAGACATAGCAACGATGCGCAAATCTGTAACTCCACTGAAAAGGGAAAATTCACATAAAACGGATGTACGAATTACTAAGCAATCTGGCAAAGCTTTTTGTTGCTGTTTTTGAATGGAAGACTCCTCAATTTTGGTTTGCAAGACTCTAAGAAAAGCGATTCCCAAAGACTGCTGATGTGAAGTTAAACAGACGCGACCTTGCTCAAAAGTAGCGGAGCCCCTCTGGCAGAGGCCACAAACCAAGTGACTCCGGAAAATACGGCACCAAATTATTAGGACAGCAAGAGAGCACCGTGCAGGAGTCTGTTGTGCTGAAGCGGGGTGAGCGGTGAGCGGGCACCGCGCCCTCCAGCCGAAGGGAAGCTAAGCTTCTCCAAATTGTCTTCCAGGACCAGTCTTGAGTTTTGTTTTCATTTTGCTTTTTCAGTTTATCTCAGCACTGAAACTACTAGAAGAAATAAAATTAAATTCCATACATGCACATGCTAAAGGATCAGAGTTAACATGCATGGTGTCCACTGCTACAAGGCTGCATAAATCCCTCTGCTTAAGTTTGGTCCTGATCCTGACATTCCTACGACAGAGGCCTCGGGCTGCACCCTGAGCAGCACTGCTCCAACTGCCCAGGGCCCAGCCAGCGCATCGGCCTCACTTGCTTCCCGAACTTCGCTGGACTTGACTAGAAACACACTGATCTAGATTATCAGTGTTGTGACTCCCAGGTGGCCCGCTGCTCGCCTGCTGAGGAAGGTTCTGAAGGACACTGGGTATAAAATTCCATGGCTCCATACCAGTTGTTTAAAAAATGTTGTTTCCTCTCATTTAAAATAACTAATGTGTGATGTGCATTGCAAATCTGCTAACTTAATCTCTATTTCTTGAAATTTCATACTTTTTTAGTCAATTCTCACCAAATCAACCCAATACTAAGCTGTAATCCCAACTGAAATACTCGAGGTTGTCTTTGTTTGTTCTTTCAATGAAGCTGCAGAATACTGATTCTCAAAGCTCACATGGAGGAGAAACGGGGGAGAACCCTGCTGCTATCTGACAGAAGAACAATAGGAGGAGGAGTGGCCTTAACCTGCTGGATGCCAGTCAGTTTTAAGAAGCAAGAAAAATTAAAATGATATGATTCGGATAGTGACAGCAGCAGGGTAGTGTTGTAAACAATAACACCAATAAATATTTAATTGAGCATCTATTATAACCAAGGCATGTGGCTAATGCTTGGTACTCATTTGCGTTACTCCCCACAGTCCTATAAAGTGGACTTTATGCACACTCTTGCAGTGAAACATAAGTGACTTAGTGACCAGTCTGGAGAAAAAAACTATCAGTGGGGTAGAAAAGTCATCCAGAAACACACAACTGAAGAGCAGAGGTAGCACAGCGCATACAAGTCAGGAGGAAGAGACTGAGTGTTTAATACGTGGCTACAAGGAGACAGACAATGATATTATAAGATACAGTTAGGGCCTTTCTAGCAAGAAACACAAATAACGTTTCCGGTGGATGGAGAAAGACATATAAAAAAACCACGAACATTCCAAAAGTATAGAAGAATTTTAAAAATAATTGTAAAATGAAGATTTTTTTCCTTCTGTCAAGACCCAAAATAGAATTGATTGCAAAAGAGTTTTGTAACAAGAAAAGAGTATTCAAAAATGTTGGGGGAAATATTCGCAATGTACAATGAAGACTTCACAATAATATCCAAGAGAATCACTGGGAAGAGGACAAGGAACTTAACAGAAAGCAGAGGAGGTCAGAAAAAAGAAATCCCAAGGAGTTCACAAGAGAACACCAGCACAAGATGTGCTAAAATGATTTCACTTAATTAAAAACAAAAACAAAAGAAAAGTTAGTGCTTGTCATCTGTCAGCTGTTAAAGAAGACAGCGCTGATAATATCTGAGTCAGCCAGATCCGGGGAGGCAGACACAGGGCAGCTGCTGCTGCATGGGCCCCTCCACCTGCGTCCATCCTCTTCCCCCGGGTTTGTCCAGGGCAGTCTTAGCTGTCCTTGGTCCTGGCGCCAATGTCCCTTCCTCACATCCAGGCCACTTTAATTCCTCCGTGGCTTCCTTGCACCCCTGCAAGGCCTGCTGGGAGTGTGAAGCCAACCCAAGGCCAAGGAGAAGCATGGCCCAGCCCAGCAGAGGAGGGGAGAAGGCACCAAGTCCATGCCATGGACGGCCAAGGCCAGCGGAAGTGACCTTCTGCCTGCACAGAGGACAGGTGCTGGGTCCGCCTAGGGAGCGGGCAAAGCGGGCCCAGGGATCTGCTCTGGAGCCTCAGAAAGAGGGTGCCAGAACAGGAAAACTTGGGGTGAGAACGAAGTTATTCACGGCTGCTCCTGAATCTAAGGTCAAATTATCTCAAAAAAAATAAAAAAGGAGAAGAAAAGGAAAAGGGGTACAAAACAAAATTCACTCAGAGGAAAATACGGAAATAAAACCACTTCTTAAAAGCTGCTTGCATTGAGCCTTCACTGCTCCAAAAATACAGGCTGCAAAACCTTTCTCTCCTGCAGCCACACGGAGCTTTTGAATCAGGGCACCTACACACGAATCTCAGAGAAGACTTCAATTACCACACTGGGAAGTGGTACAGTACAACTTCCATTCAGTCCTTCTTCTTAATCTACAAGGAGATTCCTTCTGTGTAGTCCTTTGAAATGAAGGTTAAAGAGCTTAGTGTGATTAACATTTCCAAGAAAACTTCAAGATCGTTTTTAATAATTCAAAACATTCTTCTAAACTGTCTTTGCTGAAATGATTTGATTATATCCAGAATATTTTTTTGCCTCATCTAATATTCAATTTGGAAGTTGTACAGTTATCATTTCTTCATTCAATAAATACTTTTTGAGAGTGTTGAACAAACAAATGATAAATGAAACAATTACCTGAAATGGTCTTGGTTATGGTCCTCACGGTGTATCTTTCTTCCCTGGATTTCTTCATCTTACGCATCTGTCACTTTGTAGCCCTTGCCTGCACTTCCTCATTGCTTTGCACACTACTCCTCAACCCCTGGTCTACTGTTTTGTTCTCAGTCTTAGCACACTTGACTGTTCTGTTTGATTTCACGTAAGTGAGAACAGGAATATGTTCTCTCTACGCCTGCTAATTTGCCATATGATCCTTTGGGTCCACCCATGTTGTGGAAAATGGTAGGTTCTTTTTTAAAGTCTGAACAATATTCCATTGTGTACATATGTTTATGTACTTGTACAGACATATTTACATATGTGCATATATATCTAGGCATACACATGTATATATGCATTTCCATATATGTGTATATATTATATATGCAAACACGCACACACCCACATCACAAAATGAATTTGGCCATTTGTCTGCTGGTGGACACGCTGTGTCCCTCTCTTGGCTGTTGTGACAACGATGTCACAGACACAGGGGAGCTGTTGTCTGTACAGGGGGTGATTTCATCTCCTTTGGCCATATACCCAGAAGACAGATGGCAGGGTCTCATGGTTGTTCTATGTTTAATTTCTTGAGGAATCGCCCCACGCTTTGCATAACGGATAGACTAACCTACATCCTCACCAACACTTGTTAGCTCTTATCTTTTGACAACACCAGGACTACAGTTAATGCCATTGCATTAGGATTTCTGTTTAAAAATTGTAGCTTTCCTCCTCTCTCTCACACACACTATCTAGAATGATAGGCGTTAATCTGTTTCATTACAGTAATGATTCTATCTATAATATCATGTTGTAAACCTTAAATATACACAATAAAACTCATTTAAAAAGGATCTTGAAATCTAAGTGAAAACTTTAATTACACTAAGCTTTCAAATTTTGTTTAAAAGGATAAACTAGGTAAATTAATGATTTATAAGAAAAATTTAAAATAGCTCACAAATAACATTTATTTTACAGATTTCTCCAATGTGCATTCTCGAATGCTGCTTTCATTCATTTTTCTTGTCAGTTAAGGATGAGTTTCCCAGTTGTTAAAAGAGAATCTAACAGATTCTAAGACAAAACGTTACAGACTCTACATAGAAAATCTTCATAATGCAGGGTACAGAGACAGTGTGTGCATACAAAAACACATTAAATACATAAAAAGTGCAAAGGGGTAATAATATTCAAATGCACCCACTTTGTGAAAAAATTAAACATCATCATAGGATTTCATTGAAGGTTTCAGGTCAAGTCAAATTTTTCATCCGTTATTCTAAAAGAATCAGTGATATATGAACCATACGCGAATGACAAGCTCAAAATAAACAGATAAAGCAGTCAAACAGAGGCTGGGGACAGAAAGAAGACAAAGCGTCCCATGGACTGGACCAGATTGGCTTCCCAGCAGACTGCAAACTGGACACCAAGCCCAACAAGGACACAGGGCCTGGGCCCAGGGCCCACGCCTGCACTGTATTCTTCCCGATGGGGAATTTCCACGGGTCTCCATTTGTCCACTAGAAAAACAAATGCGTGGAGCTCACTCATCTCCAAGGGTTCCTTTAGCTCTGAAATTCTGATACATGCTATTTTTAATAGCAAATATTTTCTTATTCCAAAGAAAAGCAAACTTTTATACTGCTTACTTTAAGATTAGTCTCCTTTTGAGTCTGGCCACGAAAACAAATAATTAGATCATTTCATTTTTCCTGATTATAAACACAGATTTCATAAGAATTTGCTTGGAACTAACTACACAAACTCGAGAGGAGGCCACAACATCCCCCAGAGCCTCACGTGTTGAAGGGTCACTGCCCAGCCCACGACACAACCTGCGACATGGTGGCAGCTCCAAGAGGGAGGCCTAACAGGAGGTCTGGGTATTGGGGTGGTGTCCTTGGGGAGATTATCACTCACACCCTCTTCTCTCTTCACTTCCTCCTTCGTAGGCTCCCACCATGATGTGCTTCCTCGCCACAGGCCAAAGGCAACAGGGACTAAAACCTCCAAAACCATGAGCCAAAATAAACCTTTCTTATTTTTAAGTTGATCGCCTTAGGTATTTTGTAATAGTAATAGAAAGCTGACAAACACGGGGATGCAGAACTGCCCAGTGTGACACGTTATGTGGGACTTACGGCAGTAGTCACTGAACTGTCCAAATATCCTGATGAAGAAGGTAAGTGTAGCTATAAAGGGGGAGGCTGCAACCTCTCTACTGTTCTTCCACTCACTACTAAAGCTCTTGCTCACTTCCATCCACATGTGAAATGACCATGACATCAACAAGCCTGTGATAGAGAGCACGGTGCTGCCACTCAACTCATTTGTCTAAACTCCGTAACTCACCGCCCGAGCAGAGTCACCGAAGTCTATCTTCAATCTTCCCATGGCCCTGATAATAGCAATGATGGACTGGATGGTGTTGCTGTAGACCACTGCTTTGTACTGCTTGCATTCCTCTTCCGAATACCCCGCCTCATGGATAATTCTAGTAAGATGAGAGGAAAACACAGAACACTTAATTTCTCCTGATGGAAGGGTACACTTTCAAAAATTGAATCTTTTAAATCTACTTACTTCATCTGCTTTACAATTGTACTTTTCCCAGATTCACCAGCACCTAAAAATAAAACAAAATAATACAATAAGAGATTTCTAATTTTAATATCCTCACTCAAGTATATCCAACGCCCAAGAGGCAAATGCACACATGAAGGAACAAACACTCTTTCTATGTGTGTGTCCTATAGCTGCGTTTTGCTTTCTATTACCATGAGAAACAAGGAGAAAAACATAGAGAATGAACAAGTCTAAAGCCCTAATGTACATTATGAACACTACAGTTAGTAAGAGTGTATTGAATTCAGCATATTTTATTTTTCCTTTTTTTTTTTGGGTGCTGGGGACCAAACCCAGGCTCAGACACACACTAGGAAATTAGCACACAGAGAAAATACATAATATGTAAAATGATAGCTATATTGTTTTTTCACTATAGTACCATTTTATAAATCACAATGACATTAAAAAATAATGTTTATTGGTTTCTAAACATACAAGAATTCTCAGATACAAGTCCATTTGTTTTTTACTTCCTAATACTTAAATTCAATAAGATCAACAGAGAAAAATGCTTCATTGTCCGTATTTCCGAAAGGATTAAAAACTTGATCTTGTATTACAAACTGGTTACTTCTACTGCTAATACTATAAATTCGTGAAGATTCTGCTCTGGATTGGAAGATTTCTGAACTGCTTGGCCAAGTATCTTAATCTTAACCTCTGGGTCCTGTTGAGCTGGATGGCAGCAGTACACAGGAGGCACAAGAAAACAGCCTGCTTATGATGACGTGACTGCGGCCATGCCCCGTGGACCATGCCTGGCCCCGCTGTCAGGAGGTGATGGGGAGACAATGCGGAGCAGGACAAAAGGCTTCTGAACTAACCATTACCCCAGCCTTAGCCCTACCCGCTTCCCTCTCCGCCTCCACTGGGGCTCCTCTGGGCTTTGGTGCCTGGAGTTCTTCTATCCCACCACGCAAATGTCACTAGCGAAGGTCCCGCCTGCAGAGTGAGAGCCTCCTCAATCGAGGGCTTCCACCCAACAGGCACTGCTGCCTCTCTGACAGATTGGATCAATGACTTGTCAGGCTCTTCCTGATGGATGTACACAGAGACCATCTGAGCCCGGGAGTAGGGACAGTGGGTTACAAGTCTTTCCTTCCTGTCCTTCTGAGCACGCTGACCATGCACAAAGCCCCAAGCACATGGTCTCCCTGCCAAGGCCAAGACATGGCCGGCTCTGCTTCCTCTAGCCACCCTGGCGATGCTACCACCCTCCCCTGCCACCCGCTGACCCGCTCCACTCAGCTGCTACCTGGTGCCAGACAAGCTCCCCACCAGCCCAGGGTGGACTGCATGAATTTAAGCTCTTGTCACTGCTAAGACTGGATGGGAAGCCTGAAGGCTTCAGGTGTTTCCTTTTGCCACGTGCCTCCCATGGCCAGGGACAGACGTACAGACAGACCCTCAAAACAGGACGTTCTTAAATGGCCTCCTGGAAAAATCTAGGGAGAAAACTGCCTAACTTCTCCTCATGATTTGATATTCAAGAAATGTTCCCAAGATGTGATCATGACCACATGGTATACAACAACAAGCACCAAATAAATACCAAGGGCATTCTTCACTCACACACACACCCTTCGCATCGTTCGGGGCATCTGCCAGTAAACACAAGTTCCACATAAACAGCCCATTATTTAGTCATCACAGCCACCCCCTGGGCTCTGTGGAAGCCACAACGCCAGGCACTGTAGCTGTCCCCTCACTCTGAGCTCAGCCCATGCCACGCTGTGATGGGCAGTGCCATGGCCCCTTGTCCAGGCTGCCCCGGACACAGGAGCTCCCATGAGGTGCCGCTCCAGTCCCCTCTGTCTGCAGCTCCCAGGCCCAGAGCAAGGGACAGGGTGAAGGGTAGGAGGCTCAGAACCCTGCAGCCAAGAAATCAGACAGGAAGGAACAGGACTATGCAAAAATAAGAAGTTCTAAACTTATTTATTTCTGGATTTTTGAGATAGGGTCTTGCTGTACAGTTCACGCTGGCCTTGAACTAACTACACAGCCCAGGCTGGCCTGCAAAATGCAATGATCCTCCGACTTCAGCCTTTCAAGTTCTGGGACTACAGGCACTGGGCCAAGAATTTCTATACTTTAAAAAGCAAAGGCTTTCCTGATGTTCCCGATGTTTCCTTCAGTTCTAATTCACTTGATATCACTTAAAGGAACTGTTGACATGGGACACTTAGCTTATTTTGCAATGAGCATCTTTGCTATGGCTATGGTTAAAGAAACTCTGAGATCAGCTTAAAGAGTGGAGGTGGCAGTCTAATTGGGTCTCTTTCCCAGTGACACGGTGCTCTGACTGCAATGGATGCGGACAGGCAGAAACTGCACAAATCTTTCAAAGTTTAGCCATTTTTGTAATTAGTTTTTAATTCTCACTTCCAGGAGGAGACACTCCTAACAGGAAAACTAGCAATGCCACTGGTGGAAGCTTCACCATGCTAGGCAGGGACGGATGGACTGAGGTTCTCTCCACGTAGAGGAGAAAGGAGGGAGAACGTACCATCTGAGAGGCTGGCAGAAGCAATCAGGCTTAAGGAGCAACCCCAAGGAACCCACTCAGAAACAGGAGAGGCACAGGGCAAGGAGAAAGAGTACATTTCCCAGAACCACTCGCCCGGCAGCTCTTTCTTTTCCCAGCTCCAGAGTGGGAAAAAAATGTCCACTCTGTCAAGACCAGCTTCAAAAAGGAGGCAGAAATCCGCACAGAGCGGGCGTCAGTCTGGGGAAGGCAGAGTGTGCAACTGCTGGTGGCACAGGGCCTGTCAACAAGCAGGGGAGGGAGCAGGGAGACCTCAGAGTAGGGAGGAGACTGAGACCCACCCTCCCCCCCCAGGCTGAGAATTCAGCCGGCTCTGGTCCAGGAAGGCAGC
Organism: Heterocephalus glaber; assembly: GCF_000247695.1. The sequence continues at coordinate 29,041,357 of NW_004624739.1, read as the reverse complement.
AAGGGTGCGAATCACAAGCAGCTGAAGGAGACCAGCCGCAGGCCTGTGAGGCCTGTGAGGCCTGTGATGTGCTCGGCCCAAGCAACAGGACACACAGACGCTGGTGGACAGAGGTGTGGAAAGGGGCACAGCGAAAGGTAAGGGCAGCTGGAAACGCGAGGATCAAGACACAAGTCGAGGAGCCACTGGGGAGATCCTCCTTCCTTCCACAGAAGTCCATAACCTAGTACCCCCAAAACGATAACCAGTGTTTATCTCCTGACTTTACTGAAGGCCAGCAGAGGAAATTGTAAAGTTTTAACTTCTAGCAGAGTTTAAAAACAAAACAAGCCAGGTCTGGTGGTACACATTCGTAAGCCATGAGCTGAGGGCGGCTGAGGCACACGGAGCACAAGTTTGAGTCCAGCCTGGGCACCCCATTCTCAAAACCCAAACTCAGCAGGACTGGGGGTGCAGCTCACAGGCAGGGCAGGGCACCTGGAGGTCCAAACCCCAGGGCTGCAAAAACAAAATCGAAACAAAAAGCACCCTAAGTTCAGAAAACAAAGGCCTTTTTGTTGTTGTTTTTTCGAGAAAATCCTCTGGGCTGCCTGCTTAGGGTCTCCCCGTCACTTACGCCCGGCTCTGGGCTGTAGAGCAGGGACCCCACTGGCCACTAGCTATGAACAAGGCAACTAGTCGTGTAAGCATACAAGGAACTGCTGACACTGCTACTCTCCTTTTAAGAAACCCTAAGTATTAATGTAGGATCAGTGGTGTTAAAGTTTACACTCAGTAAAACTAAGTGAGCTTCAACTTAGTAACAAGAGCATTCAAGGCTTCTTCTGTTCCTCACAGGGCTACTGTACGATTACAAAGCTCAGGGGCTTTTTAATTTCAGATAGAAGTAAATAAAAGGAGTGTAAGAGCAATGCACATTAAAAATAAGAGGCTTAGTTCTCCCCACTAGAAGGAAGGGAAAAGGCTTCCCTGCTTCCTGTCCTTGACGCATTTATGTACTTCAGAAAAAAACTGTAATTAGAAGCATTTCCCTCTCTTTGAAATGCATGTATCTCCTCTGCAGCCTGGTGGCCTGGCCTGTCTCTCTCCACATCTGGGAATCATCCCTGCAGAAGTGGATATCAAAGGAGACAGCAGCCCCACTCCCGGCGCTGGGCAGGCCAGGAGCCTCGCTTCTCAACTTCCTCTGCTGGAAAGACGAGGCCATAGGCTCACACGCATGGTCATCCCACGGCCAGCGGGAAGTCCAAGGCCACAGGAGCCCCATGACCTGAGGGCTTCCTCACCGGTCACCGTGGACACCTGGCTGTGACTGGGTGGGAGGACTCCGACTCCCATCGCCATGCACTGGGGCTTAATGCTGATTCAATAATAGGTGAGGACAGTTAGTAAGGATGTATATCTGAAGCATCAGAGTGTACGTGTTCAATGCTCTCTGGACAGAAAATGACAAATATGTGGACTGACAGATACCTCATTCTGCTTGACTCATTTAGGTGTATAGATATTAAGTACCACTATAAATATAGTTATATAGCTATATATAGTTATATAGTTATATATACTTGTTATATAGTTATATAGCCTTGTTTATTTATTTATATTTGTTTACTTATTTTTACATGTCAATAACAGAAGACAACTTAATTCTGAGCTCTAGCCCCCAGGACCAAGAAAGTATCAAGTTACCTGGTTTAAAACACAAGGATGGGCCTACACACAGGCTGCCCCCAAAAGACAGAACAACACTGGGAGGACAGCTGTATCTATCTGTCCCTGAAGCTCTCCCCTGCAGCCCTGTCCATCTAAGTCCATAGCCTCACATGAAGAGGGCATGGCACAGGGAGCACCTCAGGCCACAGGAGGACTCTTGGGCATTCCAGATTCTACAATTTTCAATTCAGCATTTTCATGTGTTTAGTGATAAAAAAGAGAAGGAAGTTCCACGTCACTCAGACAACTGCATGTTGGAACAGAGGCACATGGTTTCCAGGTCTCCCTCTGAGCTCCTAGATTCTGAAGACTCTAAAGCAGGGGTCACATACAGAGCTTGGGGGCTCTTCTGTCCACCTCTCTACCGAGTTCAGCTGCACATCACCTGGCCTCTGATCACCAATGACAAAGTCACTCGTTTCCTGCTGGCCCATCCGAGTTGTCACTGGGAGTGAAATTCCTCACATCAGTGCATCTTATACCAAACATCACATAAAACATTCCACAAATTAATATGTGCACATGTATTTATATAGAACCAATAAAACATAAAAGCTTACAAAACAATCACTTTGGACACAGTGATTACCTCCCCCAACTCTCAAGAAAGAAATGAGGTCTAGGTGCCAGTCAGATTCCCTCCCTGGCTTTTCTATAGGACAGTGACCAAGAACACAGAAGTGAAAAGATGATAGAAAACATGTTGCACAGAAGCCATTGTCCATGGTCACACCACAGACGGCAGCCTTCAAAGACAGCCAAACAAGGGAACAGGCTCCAAGAGAATGCGACAGTGTGCTCACACTTCTACTTGAAGTCACCGTGAAAGGAACACAGCCAGGACACTAATGAAGCTTCATCCAGGACCGGCCTGGCCAAAGCAAGAAATCTATGTCTCCAGTCCTAACCAAGGCCAACCTCACCTTGACTTCCAAGCTGTGATAGCCAGTTAGGAATTTGCTTTCTGTCATGGAGACCCAAAAGAGTTTGGATTAACCTGGTTGCAGGCAGTGTGACTTTAACTATCTTGATTTAATGAGAGAACAGCAAAGGAACAACCAGGTGAAGATCACATGGTAATCACAACAGCTTGTACAAAAGGAAGTCACAGCAGCTCATGTAGAGGACAAATGTGGAAATGTGGCAAGCCAGTCATTAGGAAGCCAACTGCCGAAGAGGCAGGCCTAGTGCCCTTCACTGTGCCTCCCATCATTATATGTTAAATTAATACTGCTTTTATTTTTTAAATTTATATATTTTAATTTGTATTAATGTTTTGTTTTATAGCTCTTATAAGACTGGTAGGCATAAGGAATTTTACTATCTAGGACAGCTTATTCATTTATGACAATTATTTAGAACAACACCAGAAGAGTAAGTGTGGCTCTATCCTATAGTTCTTCCTCTGAAGTCTAAGAGCTCTTGTGTTTACTAAGCTGTTTGTTGTTGGGACTGGTAAATAATTAGCATAGACAAACTCTCAGCATTTCCTGTTTGAAGCTACAACTCTCTGTGGGCTTCCAGCCACCTTCATTGCCCATCAGGTTTTCAAAAATATCTATGTACAGTAGAGCTTCGGAAGAAATAAGTAATGGATTCTACTAGAGCACCAAGAAGGAAGCATAATAAACATAACCTATCCCATAGACAAAGGCCAGGCAGGTTTACTGTGTATTCTACAAACAAAATGGGACCCTACATTCAGGTTTCCTCTGTTATAACATTAACTACTGCTGTGTACCCAACACCTGCTTCTCTCCCGTGTTGCCATTTTCCTGTTAGGGACTGGGACTTAGCCACACTGGAACAAGGCTGATTCTCTGCAGACTTCCATGCTGTGATAAAGTCCTTCCTGTCCATGATCTGGGAATCTCATGTCTTCTGCCACCATTCACAGAAGTGCATGGGGCCCAGTGGGAAGCTTATAAGGAAGGTGAAGTTTCACACCCTGGACAGTTCTTGTAATGTTTAATTCCGCCCCCAGTGTCTGCTAACTAAGCACACCTCTAGCCACTGTCATTATATTCATGCTACTTGACCTTTTTTCCTTCCCTAAATAGCAGCTAATAGTTTTTTTTTTAACTAATAAATCCAAGGAAAAAGGCAGATCAGGGGTCCTGAAAGTATCAGATTAGCACCTACACTATCTGGGAATTGGCTAGAAATGGATATTCACAGGTCCTGGCCTGGCAAGGTCTAGGAATCTGTGCTTTAAAAAAATCTCTCCAGGTGATTCTGAGGCAAGCGAAAGAGTTTAATAGCTGATTAGCTATTAAAAGCCATGCATTATTTTTATAAAATAATTACATTTCCCCTCTCCTCTAAAATAGTGAGACAAATAGCACTATTTTACATTTCTCAAAATAGCATAATAAAAGGCATCTGGATTTTTATATCTATTGTTGCATTCAATATACCATAATATATTATAAAAGAGCATTTTAACAGTATTCACAGGTACCTGCTGATAATTCATGGTTCTACATCAAAATATGAGAAAAGATCACTTCTTATTGTTTGGTTACAACACAGAATCTGAAGCTATTTCTATATACTTTTCATACACTGGTACATTAAAATCATTAGTCTTCTTTGTACTTTAAAATGGATTCTTTACTCATGTTTGTTTTAGAAATTGAGTTTTAGAAGTTGAACTGAGAAACTGAGTTACAAAAAATTGAATGTTGACATATTATATTACTATATATCCATATGATCTGACCAGAAAATAGTGAATGTTTAATTTTTTAAAATTCAGTACAGTAAAAGACACATTGCCAATAATTCCACTCAGAATACTCCCTCTCACATCAAACACACGTATCCCATCATTCTTGGTATTTTCTGGAGCAGTTCTGGAAATCCTCTTTCATGAGTGTCTTTAGATGTGTTGTCATGGGTGTCTCAGTGTCCTGAATAGATTGGAAACATTGACCATTCACTGTCATTTTTACTTTGGGGAAGAGCTATAAGTCACAGGGTGCCAGATCCAGTGAGTAAGGTGGACAAACACTAAGAATCATGATTTTATGAATCTAACTTCTGTTGAATGGCACTTATAAGCAGCATTCATCACCTCATAAAGACACTCAGGAAAAAGACTTCCAGGACTCCTTCAGAAAGTGATAAGAACAATGGAATTAATGTGGTTGAAACAAAGAGGAGTCATTTGAGGGAGATTAATAGCAATGTGTCATTTACTATAATAATTTTTAAAATTTAACCATTCACCATATATTTTGAGCTCCCCTTGTATATTTAAATTGTCTTTTTTTTTGGTACCAGGGATCAAACTCGGGCCCTTGCACTTGCGTAGCAGGAGGTGAAACCACCAAGCTAAATCCCCGGCCCTAAATTGTCTTTTTAATATTGCCAATGATGTCATCAGAAAGGCTTTTAGTCTTGGGAAGACTTCAACATTCCAATGAGAGGAAAAGGATTTTTTTACTTTATTTTTTTCTTGAAAGCTACAGTATTATTACTGACACATACACTGTGAGCTGATTCCTAGGACTGAAAGGGAAATTCTGCAAAACCCCAAGTCAGACTCTGTCATCCTTTTAAGTAACAACAGTTTTCCCACAGGGGGATGATCAGCTCAGGAAACAGTCACAAAGTGCTTCCTTCAAGAAACCTGCCTCATGTTGGTCCTCATATACAAGTTTCTCAATTGTTCACATTATCAAAACCATGTGTCTTAAGGCTCGGGATTTAATAAAAACAATGACTTTTTCTGCTTTTATGTTTTAAATCACAAGCAGAAAGAAGTGAAAAAATATAATAACAACCAGTATGATTTGGTGCAACTGACTTGATTCTTGCTACATGTTGGCATTTTGACCGAGTTTTGCTTTGGTACCATCAGGACATGTAACAGCTCTACAACAAGGGAGGCAACATCTTGGTATTGTTAGGAAAATGACATCAAGGACCATCCCCAGGGTCCAGGGGTCACTGAAAACACCAATCATTTGGTATCTTTGTCACCCAATTGACATAAACTATTTTCATCACCATGAAGTTCCCAGGACCCAGCTAATTTGGAGGACACTTCAGGGGAGAACAGGGCTAATGCACTGACTATAGGAAGAAAGGGAGGAAAGGTGGAAGGGAGGAAGGCACCCTGAGGAAACTGTAAGAAAATGTAAGTGCCTATTTACACGACATGTGGAAGGAGGAGAATTCTATTAGAGGGTGGATGAAGTAAATGGAAGCTTGTGTGCTACAAGTGTCTCCCTCCCTTTTCTGTCCTGGTGCAGAAAGTAGCTGGAGCTGGGTGTGGCTCAGTAGGGACAGCACTGTCCTGCTAAGCTCAAGGTGCACTCTCCAGCCCTGCAAACAAATACAGTGGTGTCCAGGAGCATGATTGTGCAACTGGAGTACACTTCTCCTCCTCCACTGAGGCAAGGCAGAGGCCACTACACCCCACACTTCAATCAAGGCCACATTAAGTGTGTGTATATGAAAGCACAGCCATGGGTCCTGTCTCCAGGAGCATGAGTGAGGTGTGGACTTGCTCTGGCCATGCCCAGGGAAGATGGGGCAGGGGAAGGCAGGAGTTTGGTTCCCCGAATGGCCACATGAGCCAGAACACACCTGCACAACCTTACATGTCTCATGCGGAAGAAATCAACATTGATTTTGTTTACATCATGGCCAAGTTAGGTTTCTTTGATACAAAGCCTGACATTTATTTTTAAAATTGGTTAAATTTAGCCAGGTGTGGTAACATATATCTGTTAATCCGGGCACTTTGGGAAGCTGAGGCAGGAGAATTGCAAATTTGAGCCCAGCCTGAGCAACTTATTGACATAGTGAGGCCCTGTCTCAAAATTTTAAAACTAAATTAACAATGCTGGGGATGTACCTCAGTGCAAAGGCCCTGAGTTCAGTCTCACTACCACACACATAAACAAAAAGTTGGCTAAATTTAAATAAACAAACTTATAAATGTTTAAGCATATAAACAAAAAAGCTCCAAAACCTACATATGTGTATAAAAATACTATAAATAAGATAAAAAGCAAACTACAGAATAGGGAAAGCATTCAGAATGAATATCATTTCTTTGCTACATTATGAACTACCATTAATTGACAAGAAAATAACACAGCCTTCAAAAGGTGCTGGGGCCAATGCAGAATCCTGGGTGACACAGGTATCACTTGTGTCCCAGTGATGCTTGGGCCCCAAGTTAGTGGAAGATATTTATTCAACACTTATTATGCACCAGGGCTTCAGGGATATTCCAAAAGAACAGTCAGCAAAAGTCACCAAAACAACTCATGGGGGAGAAGCAAGGACAGAATTTCAAAACCATCTAGAGCTATGCATGTCCATGCACCAAGAAAGTACATGGGGAGAGAAAGCCTGAAAAGATGTGTGTGTATATCTGAGAATGTGATTGTATTCCTCAGTTAAGCAATTTCCAAGTTTTTACACGGTACATAAGACTGATTCAAAATTATGTAATTTATTTAGAAGAATTCAGTCACATCTCTCCCAAGATTGGAGTTGAATAGAATCATCTTCTTCCAGCTCATTTGCATCTACCCACTTTCCCCGCTCATCACTCAGGCACAAAGTCTCACCCTAGTCCCATCGACTCACTCTAGCATGCCACAAGCCACCCCACTTCCGTCCCTCCCCAGTCCAGCCCCTCCCCAACCTGGGCCACAAAGGAGGAACCACGTTTGGGCAGAGGAGACTCTGGCTTCAGTTTTCCCGACTGAGGCACCTCCAGTTCTCAGGGACTGGTAAGGGCGTACACAAGCCTCTGTATGGCAGTCGAGGGATGACTGCTGGGCCCTCCCAGCTCCGCAGAAACCCAGGTAGGGAGTCAGGGCTGTGCCTGGAGGGCCTCAAGCAGGCTGCAGGGAAGCCAGGAGTCAGGGCACTGAGGGATCCACTGTGATGCTGGGCTCACCAGTGAGACCTTGCCATGGCGGGGACCAGAGTGTTCTCGGGAGAATGAGCAGGTGAGCTGCTCTTCCCTCCCTGCCCCACGGTGGACCCCCACACCTCTCAGGGACAATGGCAAGGAACAAAGGTGTTTATCCCAACACTACATAAATGCATGTTTCAATGACCACAGCTGACACACTCGAGCATTCTGTAAGTTTTGAACACTGTGTAGTTCTTCCCTAATGATCAGCAAGAGGTAGCCTAATTTTAGGGTCCATTAAAATAATTGTTCCCCTCTGCATCTAAGCAGTCCTAATCAACTCCTGTCACCTTCACTATTCACACATAAGTCCTAGGTTTCTAACCACACTCAGAAAGAGACATGAATAGGATGTATTTTCACTCGACCGAGATGATGACAGGGCTGCACCTCAGCTGTAGCATGTGTGTTCATAATCCCAGCTGCACAGGAGCCACAGGCAGGAGGAGTCAGCACACAAGGGCATGGAGGGGCCCATTCCTCCTAAGAGCACCCCAATAGTTCCTTTGCTTTCACTCCACCCCCAAGGCCAGGACCTCCTGTCTGCCTGCGGCAGTAAAGCTGGGAAATGGGCCCTAGCTACAGGGACACGGAGGGACCCTGGCTCAAGGCAACCAGAAGTCCCTGAGGCATTCCAAAGCCTCTTCTTGCCTCTTTCCTGGGTTCCACCTTGGATTTCTAAAATGAAATATTGTGCAATCCATCATACGCAAAATGAAACAGTTAGAATTTTGCTGTTTTATTTAGTTTGGTTTTCTTCCTGGAAACTAACTTGAATGCTTTAAAAAAAAAAAACAAGAAATAAGATAACTTGCTGAAAGAAAATGCTACTGAATTAGGTAATGATGATGCAATTGTCAAATAGGGAAGGAACGGAACTTTAAAAACTGGAAGAAGGCTTCATTCAGATTGCTTTGCAAGTATCTTTACATTCTCACTTAAAAGAAACAGAAACTGGAAATAAGGGGACCATTTTGGATAAGCAACAAAAAGGACAACTCTACACTATAATCAATGAATCATACTCCAAAAAAGAAAGCTACGACCCCACATCACAAGATCGCCACATGAAAGTATGCTTCCATGTCTCCCACTGATATAAAATATACAAGGGATTTGCAAAACTCCAGGTTTGCAATTTTCATTTTATTTTTAGCATTTTCCCTTAAGACAGGTTGTTTTTGACAGGTGAATTCTGATGCTGTCGGTACAGAGCAACCTTCCCCCTGCACATCAATTCAAAGCTTAATTACCTTCATTTCCGCTCAGAACTATTTTTCTAAAATGCTTTAAATCTGTATCAGCTTTTTAACACACACTCTTAGTAAGTCATCCAAGCATTCTAGGATTGGATCCAAATGTCTTCTAGCCTCATCTCTTTTACATATCTCCAACAATTCTCTTGTCATATAAATCTTCAAATTATCTAGCCACACAACTAGGACTTCGGCACACTGTTTAAGGACTACCTTAGACAATTAAGTGAAAGTCTAGTAAGGTGCAGATTCCTTAATTCTCTAAAGACCTCAAGGACAGTCACATGAAAGGCCAGTCATACTATCTACATAGATCCTCAGCCAAAAAACTGGATTATGCATCAACCATATCGCAGGCCCAAAGTTGGACACTCGAGGCAGAATTAGTGGGAAGAGCGCTGTGGTGCCTGGTTACCTGGGGTGGGCGGGGGAATAGCTGCCCCAAACACGTCAGACTGTGTGGTGAGGAAAGGAACTGATTCACACATGTAGATGGACTCTTAAAATACCAACAACTGCTACTCATAGGCCAGCAACGGTTAATGTGCACAGTAACTCATTGTCAGGGCCATAGGAAATTAAAGAAAAACGAGAAAAGAAACATACAGGATTAGAAAAGTTGATACGCGTGAGTCCTACAGGTACATACAGAACCCAAGTTCAGGAACCAGTGCCCTAGCAATCTTTCTGTTGGTCCTCTGACACACCATGTCTGGACCATTCTTCTAGGAAGGACAAGGATAAGTAAAATTAGATGCAGGAGAAGGTGTAGGGAACTACAAACCGTTTCCTTTGGAGGGAAGGGAAGGAGGAATGTTTAGATGAAAAAAAAACCAAAAACAAAGACTGGGGATAAAATGTGTGATGAACAGCAGAAGAGCCCTGATGTGGACGGGGAAGTTATGCAATGTGACATTCAAGAGACTTGAATTCGGATCAATAACTCCAGTTACACAGAAGCACATTTGGCGCTGGAAGAGGAATCACCTATTAATAAACTGATGCCAGAATCTATAAAACTGTATCATCTGTCAATAGGACTGTAGCTTCCATCCGGTAGGTAATCTACTGTGGGAAGTATATATCCAACGCTGCTCGGTGTCATGTTCTATCAGTATCTCAATGAGAAAGAGACGGGGACAAGCACTCCTAGACGACACCCCTGGAAATCATTACCACAGTCTGTCCATCCCGATTCGTGCAGCTGTGCTCAAATATGAGTTTTGCGCAAACACTAACAGAAGTCCACTATGATGGGAGCCCATACGCCCTGCCCATCGCAGCCCTGCAGCAGGTCAAGGTCCAAGGATGAGCGATAAAAGCCAGGCCCTTGCTGCTTTTCTCACCAGCCTTCTGCGCCCGACAACAAATGATGACAAAGACAGCCTGGCTTTAACCAGGGCCCCGACTCCTTCGCACCACAAACACAGAGATCCAAAGTCCACGGAGAATGCAGGCAACATTCTTAACACCAAAGTAATGACTGTTTTTCTCCATAGGACAACAGGGGACTCTTTTTTTTAACATAAGGATAAAAACTCCATCAGATCATTCAAGATCCGCTCAAACATGATAATAGGTTGGCAAATATTGGCCAGTGATCAGAAAAGGGTTATGTAGGTAAAAACACTCCACATTGTAAGTTATTTAGAATCTGGTGACCCATCAGAGAAGAATTTACTTGGTCTTAATTTAAGAACACTTTAGTTTCTAGTTCTACCAGCTGCTCTGGGACTGCAGAAACGGAAGCAATAAACTCTTCAACTGCCATATGGGTTTTCTTTCTCAAAATGTCTTTACTAAAGTTGTAATATATTTACTGTGGAATAAAGTGCTGTTAAATGTGAAAAGTGTACATTTCAGAACTAATGAAATAGGACAGGCACGTCCATTGGTCGGGCCTCATTAATAGATCTAAATGCCAGGTTAGCACTTCCCCTAGGGATAGAGCAAGCTTAAACAGGAGAAACCTGGAAATATGCCGAACATCAGCAGTTATCAGTGAACTGCAAACCGAAACCACGATTCTACATCACACGGACTAGGACAGCTAGAATCGAAAGTTAGACAATGACAACAGTTGGTGAGGGCGTGGAGGGCCTGAGAGCCTGGAACACTGCTCTCGGGAATGTGAAATAGGAGGCATTTTGGAAAACTCTTAGAGTTCTTTAAAAAGCTACACAGTTACCATCGATCCAACACTTGCAATTCTCCACTACACCCAGAGAAATGAAACAGAGACCCATTCAGAAGCTGCACACGAATGTTCACAGGAATATTGATCATAAAAGCCAAAACACGGAGACAATAACAATGTCACTCATTCATGACAAGGTATTCAAAATATGGCCTATCCATAGAATGCAAGCTTTAAAAAGTTGTCGGATTTTTTAATTAGCACGTTTCCAGTGCATAACGTTTACATTCTGCGTGTGGAACTGGTGCGTGCACAGAGCACACCTTAATTCCTTTTCAGCTCCTCTCCCGCTCCTGTCTCCCCCCGTCCCTCCCTGTCTGGACCCCCTTCCTATTGAGAAAGATCTCTTTCCCTCTTCCTGTTTGCTGGCTTTTATTTTGCTCTTTATTAATAATGTATCACTTGTTCATAAAAAGCAATGAAGTACAGGCTGATTCATGTTTCAATACTGCCGACCTTACCAACATTATGCCAAGCAAAGGAACCCAAATACAAATACCACATATTATGGTGCACGACTCTATTCATATGAACTATCCAAAATGTCAAGACCACAGAGACAGAAGGAGAGCAGTGGCTCCTCAGGGCTGGAGTGGGGTTTAAGGGAAAACGAGGGTGACTAGGGAGGAGGCCACAGGGTTTCTTTTGGAAGCAATGAAAATATTCTGAATTTAACTATGGTAATGGCTGCATAACACTGTGAATGTACAAAAAAAAACACACTGAACTGTGCAGCTTAAAGGAATAAATTAAAGACAGGTAAACCATATCTCAATAAAGCTATCTTTAAAAGTTAATAAAAATTTGGTAATCAATAATTAACAAGATAATCTAGGAAGAACATTTAAAATGTAGACTGGTGCAACCACTGTGGAAATCAGTATGGAGATACCTCAAAGAACTAGGACTGGAAGTCCCATTTGACTCAGCCATTCCCCTGCTGGGGATCTTCCCCAAAGAATTAAAAGAATCATACCACAGTGATATATGTGCACCCATGTTCATAGCAGCACAGTTTGTAATAGCTAAAACTTGGGAACAGCCCAGTTGCCCATCAACTAGAGACTGCATAAAGAAAATGTAGGTTTTTTAAATATAAAATGGAGTACTACTCAGCCATAAAAAATGAGGAATTAGAGACATTTGTAGCTAAATGGATGCACACTGAGGTGATACTCTTAAGTGAAATAAATAGGACACACATGTATAAATACCAAATAGTTTCTCTAGTCTGAGAAACTGAAAGTGTAAATAAGGACTAAAAGGTATAATAGATAATGTGAAATAGGAAGAAAAGGGGAAAGGGAAGTGGGAGGGGTAGGGGAAAGGAAGAAGGGAATGGAATTAATATGAGAAAATGAAAAAATGGAAACAAAGTCTTTGTAAATAGGGAGGGATGGAGAGGTTGAAGGGAGGGCAGGGGAAGGGGGAAAAATAAGAACCAAGAGAGATTATGTAAAGGGGCAAATTTCCAATGATGAATGTCACTGTATTGCACACCTAAAATGTAACAATAAAATTAATTAAAAAATAAAATAAAATGCTGATTGTCATTATTCCATTTTGTCTTTCCCATGAAATCATGCTGAAACATCGGCTACATTTGGCTCCTTGCTCAATACCAAACTTTTCCTACATACAGCTATTATTTTTAACCCCCTTTCTGTGGTGTAACATTTGTACTACATAGTTTGCTGAAAGACCAGCAATTTCTTTGTTTTGGTTTAGCTTGGCTTTTTGAGGCAAACTCCTGCTATGTAGTTTAGGCTGGCCTCGAACACCTTCTCCTTCTGCTTCAACCTCCTAGTGCTGAGATTACAGGCATGTGGCACCACGCCTGGCCTAAAAATAGTGATTCCATACACAACAGACGTCCAAAGAGATTATATCCAGCAGATGGGTAGTGTCCAATACGAGCGAATGACATATCTCTATTACTTTATTATATGATAGCAATAAAATAGTTTTCAGGAGGAAATTTTAGCCTGTAGGTCTCCACACTCACTAAAGTTCAAAGGTTTTGGGCCATTTAACAGTCATGACAGGATTTCATGTAGAGCCAGGGAGCTGCGGTGGGGCAGGTGGATGGAAGCCAGGCCACAGTCTCGTAGAGGACGGGCCTCGCCCTGCAGAAACCCAAGTGCTTCATGCTTCTGGCTCCCTGGTTTTAATCCAGTAATAAATCATGAGCATTTATTATTCTGACAAACCAAATGGTGAAAACAAAGGCAAATCAATAAAGGCGAGAAGTATAGAATATGAGGAGACAGCACTTATGTTCCTAATGATGACACCAACACACCCATATAGAACAAGTCAGGACAAGCAAGAAGAAGTAACAGAAAACAAAGGGCAAGAACTGGCAGGCAAGGACACGGACAAGGCCCATCCTGCGGAGACCAGGGCACTTGCAGGGCAGTGTGCAGAGGCCTGGCAAAGGCTGGGCCCAAGGGTGCCCTCCTCAGCCCCACAGGGGCCCTAAAGCCTTGAGAAGACCCCAAACCCTAATTCTGTGGTCCTCCTCAGCTCATCTACACACTGTAACAACACTTAAAAAGGACAGCAAACCCATGATGGCCCTACATGAGTCAACACAGAGAAACAGACAGGGTGCATTATGTGAACAAAAGTACGCTATGAAAGCATATTAATGCATTAAATATATGTATAATCAATTCGTTTCTGAAAGTCTATATACAAGTTGTTAGCCCTTGAGGCTTGGATTTATACGTATTTTACACTTCCTAATCCATACATTTTTTCCCCTGGTAAATTCTTTTTTTATAATCCTACATCGTATATAGTTTATAGTGATCCTGTGTCATAAAGATTTTTTGCTGATCCTGTACCACACAGTTTATGCTGATCCTGTATCCAACATAGTTTATGCTGGTCCTGTATCACACATAGTTTATACTGGTCCTGTATCACACATAGTTTATGCTGGTCCTGTATCACACATAGTTTATACT
>NW_004624739.1:28989527-29027175 GCF_000247695.1 Heterocephalus glaber | reverse complement strand
ACATAGTTTATACTGGTCCTGTATCACACATAGTTTATGCTGGTCCTGTATCACACATAGTTTATACTGGTCCTGTATCACACATAGTTTATGCTAGTCCTGTATCACACATAGTTTATGCTGATCCTGTATCACACATAGTTTATGCTGGTCCTGTATCGCACATAGTTTATGCTGATCCTGTATCACACATAGTCTAGAGTAATCGTATATTATACTGCACAGTCAGTCCACTGTTGTCTTTCCCGTGAAACCATCCAGAAGCACTGGCTAATGCTGGTTCTTTGCTCAGAAAGACCAAACCTTTTCTACAGGGAACCATCACCTTACCTCCCTTTCCACTGCATAGCGTTTCTCACTACACAGCTTTGATTTTGTTTGCTTTGGTTCTTTGAGGCAGGTCTTGCTATGTAGCTCGGGTTGGCCTCCAAATTGCTAAGTAGCCTCGCCTGGATTTGAACTCACCATCCTCCTGCCTCAGGCTCCCTAGTATTGGGATTACAGGCATACGGCACCATGTCTGGCCTTTCTGTAGTAATCATATATCATACAGTTTACTGAGTGCTTTATAACAGCACTCAAAGTCAGTAATATACTTAGGAGGCCAGTAAAGAAAGTTAAGCACCAAGACACGATAGTTAAAAAATGAGAACTACTGAAAAAGGAAAAACCTAAAATAACTGATGAAAGTTTAAAATATATAAATATGTAAACGCTTAAGAATAAAACTGAATATATAACACAAATTAGAAAACATTTATGATAATCTTAAAGTGAAGTAGAGAAATGTCACATGTGACAAGGGGATTAAGAATCTTGAAGTGGGAAGAAACCTAAGTGCATACATGACAATATTTTTGTCTTCAGTTTTTATTTGTACACATTGGCAGTGCTTAACAGTTGCACTCTGCTTGGGGAGCTGGTACACATGCAGAACATCCCTTAATTCTTTTCTCCGCCCTTTTCCCTCCTCTTCCTCTGCCTCATGGCTCCCTTTCAGTCTGAAAAAAACAATGCCTTTCTTTCCCAGTATTCTTCTTTTATTTTGCTCTTTATTTATTTATATTTTTGGACTGAAAAGTTAAAAACCCAGTAAGTTAGTTATCAAATACAAAGGAATAAAGTTGGACCCTTTCCTTACAATATATACAAAAATTAACTAAACAGACCACAGACCTACACATAACAGGTAAAATTTACAAAACTCTTAAAGGAAAATTTAAATGACCCTGGGTTTACCAATAATTTCTTGGATATGATACCAAAAGCACAAGCAATGAAGGAAAAAATAGTAAATTGGACATCAAAATTTAAAACTTGTTCATCAAAGACACTAAAAAGAAAACAAAATATATGTAAGTCTTACATATGGCAATTAATATATAAATACATATAGAACTCTTATAGCTCAACAACAGAAAGACAAGGAACTCAATTTAAAAGGTAGACAAAGGACTTGGTAGACATTTATGCAAAGATACATAAATGGCCAGTAAGCAGATGAGAAAAATGCTCAGCATCACTACTCTTTAGGGAAAAGCAAATTGAAGCACCATCAGATACCAGCTCACACCTATCAGGATGGTTGCTATCTGAAAAAAAAATGTTGGCAAGCAAGGATGTGATGAAAAAGGAAATCTTGTACACTGCGGGCGGGTATGTGAAATGGTACAGATGCTATGGAAAACAGTATGCCAGTCTAAAATTTAAAATGTAATTTTTTTCTAAAAAAACTTTTTAAAAATAGAATTACTATATGATCCAGCAAGTCTACTTCTGGATATAAACCCAAAAGAATTAAAGCAGGGTCTAAAAGAGATACATTCACTGCAGCTTTATTCATAACAGCTAAAATGTGAAAATAACCCAAATATTTAGTAATAGAAGAGTGAAAAAACAAATGTTTATATAATATATATATATATATTCCATATATTTCACTATTCTATCAATGAGATGGAGCATTGTTCAGCTTTAAAAAGGAAGTTATAAACCTTGAAGACACCATGCTAAGTGAAGTGAGGACAAATATCTTTGTTATGTGAATGACAGGAGGCAAATCCACAGAAACACAAAGTAGAATGGTGGTTGTCAAGGAGCTAGGCGGAAAAGGCAATGGGCAGTTACTGTCTAATGGGTAATGGAGTTTCAGTTTGGGATCGTGCATCTGACCATTAATCTTGACATGTCAACTTGCCTGGGTTGACATATTGGTGGCGTGTACTTCTCAGTGTGTCTGGGTGGGTCATGGAGGTGTGACCTGGGGAACTATATTTGTTTCCTTGCCCCTTCTTTTCTTCTTCTTCTACTCTGCTTCCCAACCACTATGAACTAAGCACCTTTGCTCCGCCAGGTCCTTCCACCATAATGTTCCTGCCTTGGTGCAAAGTGACCGTGGACTGAATCCCCTGAAACCATGAGCCAAATTAAACCACTCTTCTTTTAAATAGTGGATGTTGGCTACTGTGCCCTAGAGACAGGAAAGGTGATTAACACAATGCAATCATTTTAGAGTCAGATAATATTGATGGTTGGACAACAATGTGACTATAGCAAGTTCCACTGAATTGTACACTTAAAAATAGTTAAAATGGTGACTTTTCTATCATGCACATTTTACCACACAAATAAAAGAGAGAATCTGGTTTTTCAGGGGTGGTCTTTGTAAGCAGAGGTCTTATTTCTAACAAATTTCATGGTAATCTTGAAAAAAATAATCTAGCAAATTAGTTTTTCAAAGAGTTAAAATACAATCCTGGAGATTTCCAGGGCACCTTTCAAAGGCACAGGTCTATGTTCATGTTCTTCTGTGAGCAGCTCTGAGGGCTTCACGGTACCATTCTGAGCTCTAACGGACTTGGCAGGGCAGGGCAGAGCAACAGAAATACCATCAGTGGTGCAGTTGGCTACACTACTGCAATACACAGCACAACCCTGTCCATGAAGTACTATCCTGTGTCACACACCATTTTCTAATGATCCCCTGAGTCTTCTGTTGGTAAAAAGAAAATAGTCCAGCGATCCAACTCCATTTTCTCCATGTATGCAAAGACTTCTGCCATGGTTTTAATACACACTGAGTTTCCCCAGGAATGCAACTACTGTATAAATAGAAAAGCTGGGCATCACTTCTGCAAATCTTATTCTTAACAGCACAGCTACTGCAGGTTGTATGTGTAGCAAACTATAAGTGATTATTTGTAGAGAAATGAGTGTCGACTTTTATAATGAAGAAACTGTGGCTGAAGAGCATTTTGTATTGAAAAACATTATAAACGACTCGCTTTTCTCACACTTTGTAGTCAGGACATGTCATGCTGCTTATTTTTTATTATATGATAAAGACAGGTTGTTATTTATAAATTTTGTTTCGAAATGTTATAGGGGACAGTAAAATTATTTGTTTCCAAAGGGAGCACTGAATCTGGTAAGTGCAGGAACCACTGGATCTAAATACAGACCCCCTTCCCTGCAGACACCTGCCTCCATCTTTGCATTCTCAGCATGAACCACGTAAGCACAGGCGAGTGAAGTGATGTTCACCTGCGTCCTGCTACACACGAGAGACACTGTCCTTCCTGTCCGGCACTTTGCGGAAAAGCTGCTTTCTTCCCCCACGCACGTGCGGTACTCTCTAATTGGATGCCCATTAGCCAGGGTGAGGCTGCAGCAGGCTCAACTGCAAGTTTCTTTCCAGCTCCAAGAAGCCCATGAAACCAACAATGGTTCCCAGAGACTTCAGGTTATGAAACATTACCAGAAAACAGCCCTAGTTAATCACGCGCCCTCACCAGTTATTATTTACCAGCCTGACAGCCACCTCACCAGCTCTGGGGCAACAGCACACGCCAGGCAATGCATTCTAATGATGACAAATACATATGCCCAGCCAAAGAGATGCCGTGGCCCTTGTCAACTTATAAACTTGAAGGCTAAAAGGAAGTAAGCAGCTGTGGAACCTGCTAGGAGCAAATCTCTGAAAAAGCACAGCATATATACAATTTTATATAGCATTATGAAAAGGAGAAGGTTCATTTGTACCTTCAACCCCACCCTATGTAAAAAACGCTCCTGTAGTTTGAAGGAACTAAAAAAATACATCAGTTGAAACAAGTTAGAATCAAACGTCAATATAAGTAATCCTAAAGTCAACCTAGAATATTAAATGAATAGCAACATGTAAATACACTGGAACTGAGAGAATCCCTCTCTCCTGCAATAGTGCTCTAGATAAATTTATTCTCAAGCAAATGTAAACTTTACTTCCACTACTAACCATATGATTGTTGATAAGGGCAATGCATTCATTTTGCACAAAGAAGAATAAAGAAATAGTATACAGCTCCTTGATCTTCTTTCTCCTCTCTCTCTCTCTCTGTCTCTCGATTTCAAAGTTGTTTTCCCCAATGATCATGTTAAGATATTATCAATCTCTATTTTCTGAAAGATTGGATGATCTCTTTTCTCATAATTACATATTTCTACCTACATTTCCCATTTAAGCATGACCCTTCCCCTCAGAAGAAAAAGATGAATATTTTTCTTTTTACAAGCTTACTGCTTAGCCTATTACTAGTGAATAGTAAACAAACTATACGTTCCCATCAGTGCCTGGACATAATTACCTTTAAGGCTGCACTATGTTACCAGCACTATGCTAAGCGTGCATTCGTTCATCTGCATTCATTTTTGTCAATTTCCACAAGTACTGTGCCATCACCATCGTATGTCCCAAATAGGTAATGGTAAAACTGAGGCTTAACACATGCCAAACAAATTGCTCAAAGCTGTACCACTTCTAAGCAGAGATCTAGGGGTCAAAATTTTATATTTACTTATCATTTCTGTCTTTAATTCACACTGAAGTACAAAGTAAGGTAAAATGGGATAAAAGTGTGCAAATGATATAGTAGCTGTTGTAGAAATATTTACATTAATACTTTGTCTGTATCTCTGATTTATGGCATCCTTCAATCAGAAGTTTTCAGGTATGATCTTCCCTATCAGTTTTTGGGGCAGGGAGTATGATGTGCTTAATAGCAATCTAATTCTTAAAAAGTATTACAGTGCAAAATACCTCCACAGTCACAGAATAATTTAGTCAAAGGAAATAGCCACTAATAAAATATCTGAAAGAAAAAAAACAAAAATAAATGCAAGGCATGCTCAACTTCATCACAGAAAGCAAAAACTGTTCTGCCCAAACTCTGAAGTAAGCTGAAAATAAAGACTGTCTCTAAAAATAACTTATTAAGTATGGAATGCTTCCTACATGGCTGCAATGCTACAGGGAGCATGCATGTTTTCTATAAACATACGGGCCAGAGTTCTGTTTTGGCACCGAGGACAGTGCACCGACCCACTGGGTCCTTTTACCATTAGCAGAGTCTGGGAGGACCAAACAGCACTCTAAGTGACAGCAAGCAGCAACCCTGCGCATCTGAGGCAGCTCTGGATGTGCAGTGAGGTTGGTAAAGAGTCAGACTCTGAGAAGGAAGGACCTGTGAAGGTCACCTAGGACCTGCAGCCTCTGGAGCACTGCAGGACTCCAACATGCCTGAGATGAAAATGTAGGTTATGTTTAGAGACTACTGAGAGGAGAGGAATGAGAACTTCCTCCAAAGAGTCATTCCGGAGATGAACGATATTTAGAATGAGAAAATTCCATTTGCACCCAATATAAATCTCTGAATCATGTGACTTAGATCCACTTCCTTTTGTTTGCTTTCTGGAATGTACAGGCCAGCTGCACATCCTCATTTACCAAGTCTCCAGCTTTTTCTCCTCGGGAGACAAGTTATAGCATCTTCAGCTTCTTCTCACAGCCTGTTCTCAAAACTTTTTAAAATCCTTTCTCTGAGCCTCCGAGTTGCTGTCTGAAAGGCTCACGAGAAGGAAGTGGTACCCTGATGCTCCGCAACGCCAACCAGCTGTTACTACATCATCAGCTGCGCTTCTCAAACATGGGCTCCGAGAAGCCAGGAAGCTCATCAGAGAAAAGCAGAGACCCACAAAGGCTCCAACCTAAGGGGGGTGGGATTTGGGTAATGGATTCTTCACAATTTCAAAGGCAAGTCATTAAAAAGTACATAGTGAGCATTTAGAAAAGAAAGCACAAGGAGTAGCACAGGTTCACTTTTTAAAATGAGTCTTGTTTAGATCAGATTATTAGACAGAAAAAAAACGCGACTGTACCTGAAAGCGAGAGGATCCTAATTTCAGCAGGGCTTTCATAAAATATCCCATGACATTCTTGTGTCCAATCCAAGAATACCATGCTAGAATCCAGCTCATTCCAGAGTCAGCAGCTAGTTTACTGAACAGTTGAATGAATGCGTACCAGTATAAGGGTGATGTGCCACAGACTTCATCCTCTGTTTACGATTTGAGAAGGAAGTTGGAAGGAAAACCACTATCTCTGTCTCAAAACTCAGTTACCATGGGCTAGAACAAACTATCTTCACATATGCGAAAGTTAACCTAATATACAAAACTTACACTCAAATACATGCTATTGGTTTGAGCCGAGAGGTTACCTGCGTGAGTTTCAGATGAGTACCAAGATTTTGATAAACACGAAACAGTGACAGAGCATTGCTGTGGACAAACCGCACTGCACACCGATCCCAGCGGCCAGGTGAAGTGCAAGCACTCACTATTGTTCAGAACACACCCACGCTTGGCTGAGAGGCACGAGCCAGCTCACAGGGGCTGGTGGGGTGCAGAGGTGGACACAGGTAGCCACGGCGAGGCAGTACAGATGATCACAGAACTACAATGATGTAGCTTCACAAAATACTGAGGCTGCTGGGGTATGGGTCACTCTACTTCCAACATCTGAGCGCTGCTGGAGAAGGCTGCATGTGAGAGAATGACATTTATTTTGCCAGAGGAAAAGGAACCCAAGTCCCAGGGAAAGAAACAAATCCTATGTGTGTCAGAATCCCTGGAGGGGGCGAGGAACCGAGTCTCCCATGGAGCCGTAGTGAGCACGTGGCCACACAGCCTAAAACAAACTCATGGCTTTGGACATTGGTTTGTTTTTTAAATCAAACGTTTAATACGCGTCTTATGGGGAGACCAAAGATAACACACACATCACACATCACACGGTGCTGAGGAGGACCCACCCGTACTACGTACACACATCTGTGCTTCCTGCCCTGTGTCTCCCCCTGGGTCCCTCAGTTCTCCCTGACCGCTGCTCACATAGTCTCAGGACTCCCACCCTGCTCAGCCACACCAACCGTCCAGTGCACCGGAGGAGGGATCACTTGCCCTTCTCCAGGGTGGGCATCTCAAACACCCAGGACGCCAGGAGCTGTCCAAAGTGCTCACCACCCAGGGCTCTCCTGATGGGGCACAGAGCTTCTATCACTACTGAGGGGGCAGCTCCACAAGTAAAACCTTCTCTTTGAAAACATGAAACTGAAGAGGATGCAGCTGAGATTCCTGGTTCTTCAACAAAACCAAATCGTGAGGATGAAGGCCCTTTCTTTTCCTGCCACTGTGTTAACCGTGGCGTACAGCTGTGGACCTAGAGTGAGCAGCATGAGAGGAGATGGGTATCTGGCTCCTCATGTATACAATGAGTAGAGTGCCTTTTCTTCTGTGAGCTGCTGCAGGATTTCATCATGTACCTTAGATAAAGGCCCAGGCAAATGACTTGGGACACACGCAGATTGCCTTGTGTTGCCCTAACAGATCAGCATAGGCTGGATGGCTTAAGAAACACACAACTAACTTGTCATAGTTCTAGAGCTGGAAGTTCGAGATCAGGCTGCAGCAAGGTCAGGCTGTTGGTAAGCATCTTTTTCCTGGTCTCCACCACAGCCAGATTCTCTCATGGCAGGGAAGCTTCTTGTTCCTTCATTCTCTCCTGAGGTCCCCAGTGGCACCCCGAGACACTCCATCCAATAAATTATCCTCCCAGAGCTCCTACCACAAATACCACCACATTGAGGGTCAGAGTTTTAACAGAGTTTTGCTTTTGCAGGGACATAAATGCTCATTTGATAGCATATTAATTAATCTGGTATTTATAGATTCCTTAGTTCAGTGTCTGGCCAAGGGTATTATACAAGCATCTACATAAGTAATTGTTAATAAATAGGGCAACTGAGCACCTTTGTAGTGATGCTCTGTCTTTCTGTACTATTTACTGATCCAGCAGTTGCAGGCATAATTTCAGATTTTGAATCAGAGGCTGAAACAAAGATGCCAAAATCTCTTTGGACTCAATTTCCTGTCAGTCTATAATTCAGGGCATTTTAGATTATGGAGGTTCCACTTTAGAAACAAACGCAACCAGAAACAACAACAACATTGTAAATTAATGTATGTTTGAAAGTAATTTAGTAAGAACCCAGACAGTTTATATTGCAAAGTCATACTGCACTTCCAAAACTACATGACATCTAAGCAAAGTCTCTGTTGTTCTTACAAACACTACGAAGGAGTGGAAAATCGCATTAGCACGCAACTGGCCCATAGCTGACATTCCCAAACTTTCATTCTACAAATCAGCATCTTCTAACAGATTGCTCTTTAATCACCAAAGCACACTTAGCTACTCAAATGCTTCTCAGAACAACGTGCGGATGCTGATGGAAGATCTAATTTCCTCCCCAACACAAACTAATCTCAAATAAATATGGCAGTGCTTTTACAGGGCACCCATACTCGGGTGCTCATGTTCCTGACCAGCAGAACAACATCCAACAGAAGTGTGAGAACTGAATGAACAATACCGTGGTGTTTACCAGCTCAGAGTCCTACATGATGAGCTTCTCGGAACTGTATTCTCAGCACATTAACATCAAGAATGCCAATGGGTCTTCCTGCAATACCAGGTGCATTACCTCAGAAAGTGTTCTTTATGCTTTTTTCCCCATTAAGTTTGTTGGTACATTTTAGGTATAAAATACAGTTACATTCATCATTGGGATCTTGTACTTGTACATGATGTGTCTTGGCTCTTATTTTTCCCATTCTCCTGCCCTCCCTTCAACCCCTCCACCCCTCCCATTTACAAAGACTTTGTTTCCATGTTTTAATTTTCTCATATTAATTCCATTCCCTTCTTTCCTTTCCCCTACCCCTCCCACTTCCCCTTTGCACCTTTTTTTCCTATTTCACATTATCTATTATACCTTTTAGTCCTTATTTACACTTTCAGTTTCTCACACCAGAGAAACTATTCAGCATTTACACATGCTTTTGAAGATTCACAATTCACATTAGCAGATTAAGGATTCAAAAGAGCACCACATTTTTTAAAAGTTTAAGGGTAAATTTTCTGTAACATCACTTAGTATATGTAATTAACAAGAAAGCCACATGACTTGGCTTGTGCAAATTCTCTGTTTTGCTGAAGGCTCTTTGCACATCATACTATATGACATCTACTACACTTCAACAGTCATCAGAATATTTTTCTAAAAATTAGAATTACTACTAAGGGGAAAGAATACAAAATGTTATTTCCTGCTTTCATTAGAAGATACTTGCATTGTTTTGCCAAAATATTCTCATTAACAAAACACAGTTTTGCTTTGAAGATTATAATGTGTTATAACAATTCAATATAATATTTTCTCTTAAAAGTTACAACTTTTGACTTCTTAAAAATTCTTTACTATTGTAATTTTATAAAAAAAAGTCTCTATAGATACTATTTTGGCAGATATCTTAAAATGAAAAATTTTATTTGCAAATGGATGTCATGAGTCTTCACTTTTGAAATGTAATGAAAATCTCAGAAGCCACAACCAAAGGTGGCTGGAAGCTATGCAGTCAATTTTCAAACTCTGACTTAAAATGCAATTCTCCTCAGCACGTATTTCATCCTGGACACACCAAAAACCAACCCAGTTACGTGCAAGCTACCTGTCCAAAACAAAACTCAGGCACAGCAGAGCCCGTCTTACAGAATGAGGTTTCTTTTTCAGGTCATTCATGCTGTACTCCTAGTACCTGGAGTCTGGGGAAATGGTAAACCCAGCGCTATGGGAGGTGGTTTGTGAATCTGCACCCTGCTACATGCTGCATGCTGGTACATGAAGACAGCTCTGCTTCTCTCTGATTTTAAGGGGAAGCTATGTACATTCACCTTAAACAGGGGCCTCCTTGGTACAGACGAGTCCCTCTGGGTGCTGGGGTCATGTCATCATTTACAAGAGCAGGACCTCCTTCTGGAGAGGCTCCCAGGCTCCGATGTAAGGGAAACATGTGTGTCTCTCAGTAGATGCAGGAAGTAACTGCGTCGTGGTCAGCAAGCTCTGACCAGCTCTGAGGAGCAGCAACCAGCTCCACATTGTGAGCTTCCAGCCAAAACCCGGCACTTCACACGCGTTTCTAACCTTCACCCCACTCCTGTGAGACACACGCTTCCCACCAACTTCACAGAGGAGTGGACTAAGTTTCCCAGAAATGTAGAAATATGCGACAGTCACCCCACCAGTTAGAGAGAGGGGGTTGAGATTCAAACTGAGTCCTCCCTGCTTGGACACTCGCGACTCTTAGCACAGAAAAAATGAAGAAAATCTACCTGGACGTAAGCACAACTGAAGACTCCACTATCAAAAGAGAAAGCACAGATTGTCTTTAAAATGCTAACATGTGGCTGACAGGGGCCACAGGAGACAGGATGTCCTGCCTAGCCTGGACCTGTGCTGGCCTAGAGGGCGCAGGGAGCTGGGGGTGTCCACCGCATGGCCTGGCTCAGGCTCTGGACACATTCTGAGCCTGGGATGGAACAGAGCAGAAGGACCACAGCAAACAACCACAAGAGCCACATGGATGTCGCACAAAAGTCTCTGGAACGTGAGGCCGGATGGCACCAGAGCAGTGCTAACAACGCCAGTTTTCTTTCTTACATGGCCTAAGACAGAACTCTCAGTGTCCACAGATACCACCACAAGGGACTCTGTGAGGCGTCCAGACACACGGGCAAGGCCAGCCCTGGGCATGACAAGCTCAGCCCCCCATGGAGGAGGCAGCCGCGCCACCTCTAACTTCCGTGGCTTTAGTGGACTTCACCACCGTAAGCCACAGGGACAGGAGGACAGGATGAGTCCATACAAAGCCACGAGTTCAAAGACCATGGCAGAGTGCTCCTCCCTGCCAAACCCCATGATGGCCAGGGAGGGATGGAAATGAGGTGGATTTTCATACCTACCCGAGCATCTATCCACGGGCGAACGAAGAAACAGTGTTTTGCCATTTACACTGTAACATTTTTTTGTAAAGGTCACCCTTTGAGAAGGAAGAAATAAATATCTAAAAACACTGTTAGCTATCAGCATACTAAATAAGCATACAAACACTCATTCAGAGTTATGCATTTAGCCAGTAAGTCATTTTTGGGATATCAACAAATTGATGGTAAAGTTTATGTGGAGAGGAACAAGACTCAGAGTGAACAATGTAATAATACTGAAGGAAGAGAATAAAGCTAGAGAGCTGACACTGTCTGTCCTCGAGGTTACTATAAAGCTCCAATAATCAAGACAGTGTGGGGTTGGTAAAAGAACAGACAATAGGTCAGAGTCCAGACACAGACCTATGTAAACAGTCAATGGACTGTTGACAAAGGAGTGAAGGAAGTAAATACAAAATGGAGAAAGACCGTCTTCTCAACACCTGGAGCAGGATCAAATGGACATCCACGTGCAAACAAAAATTTACACACAGACCTTACATCCTTCAGAAAACTTAAAGTGGGCCATAGACCTAGAGGTAAAATCCAAACTACAAAACCCTTAGAAGGCAGCATACGAGAAAACCTAGATGATCTAGTTTCATGATAACTTTTTAGACCCAGCACCAAAGGCATGATCCATGAAAGAACTGATAAGACAGGCCTCATTAAAATAAAAAAAAACGCTCTGTGAAGATGCAATCAAAAGAATGCAAAGAAAAGGCTAGAAGAAGTTATTTGCAAAAGTTGTATTGTCAAAGAATTATCAAGCAAGCTACATAAAAGTTTTATCACCTGAAAAATTAAAACTACATACACAAAGAACTTTTAAAACAATAAAAAATCTAATTGAAAAATAGGCCAAAAGCTTAACAGACACATTATCAAAGAAGATACACAAATGGTAAGTGAGCAGATGAAAAGATACTTCACACACCTAGGGTCAGGGAAATGCAACTTGAAACAACAGTGACAACCACTCCACACTCTGAGAGCCTGGAATGCAACCATGGAGCTCACCAAACACTGGAGGGGAGACTGAGCCATAGAAATCTTCTTACCCTACTAGGGGAAATGGAAAATGATATAGCTGTTTTCCAAGACATCTTGGCAACTGCTTACAAAACCAAATATATGCTTCCCATAGGATCCAGGAACTTCACACTTGGTTATTCACCCAGAGGAGCAGAAAATGCATCAACAGATAACCATGGACTGTCAGTCGGAAGCGACCAAGATGTCTTTCAGCAGGTAAATGGATCAACTGTTGGGCCGGGGATTTAGCGCAATGGATTCGCTGCCTGATGCACAAGCACAAGGACCTGAGTTCGATCCCCAGTACCAAAAAACCAAAAAACCAAACAAAACAAACAAAACTGTGGTCTGTCCAGACAATGGAATATTATTCAGCAGGCCAAAGAAATGAGCCACCAAGCCATGAAAAACCAGAGAGGGACACTAAAGGCCGACTCCTATGTGAAGGAAGCCAATCTGAAAAGGCTACATACATAGCATTCCAACTCTATGACATTCTGGAAAAGGCATAATTATGGAGGAAGGTAGGAAACCAGTGATGTTCAGAGGCCACGCAGAAGAGAAGGGCAACAGGAGACACACTGAGGACGGACGGGCAGGGCAGTGAAACTCCTCTGGGTAGGTCTCTGCCTGCTGGCAATGTCATTGCTTATGCCTTTGTCCAAACCTGGAGAACGAACAACACCAAGGCTGAGTTCACCAGTGCGAGCTGTGGAATCTGGCTGACAAGGATGCGTCAGTGTAGGCTCCGGGGTTTGTAGAGACACACGCCACTGCAGAGGTGGAGTGGATGATCAGCAAGGTTACACCCCTGTGGGGCTGGCCCGACGGGAAACCTCTGTCTTCTGTCAACCTGAAACTGCTGTAAAAACAAAGAATTTCTTACAAAGCCACGTGTGGGCGCGTAACCTCCCCAGGGAGTCTCTGTCAGCTCACAAAAGGGCATCTTTACTCCCTCAGCCCTGCTCCAGCAGAGTCCAAGAGCCTTGTCTCTCCTTGTTTGCTTTCACGTCTTCGGAAAAGGCGCAAGGCACACAGTAAGTGTGCAGTAAATGCAAATGCGCGATGAACACAGCGTGGTGTTCTGCATGAGGCAGTGTGTGGGAAGATCAGGGAGTGAGCACTCCAGCATCTTCAGACAGGCCAGGCTTGCTCCAGCTGCACTTGGTTTAAACTCACTGGGAATCGCAGACCCACCTGCTGCGTGCACTGGCTTCCTAATAGTCTGCTCAGTGACATACTGATTTTTTTTCCTTAAACATCCAACTGCATAACTCTGCTATCATTCTTCCTAGAATACCACTGCTACTTAAAATTTCAAAACCTCAATTATAATCACTGATCTTTAATAATAAAGACAGCAGCCTACTCGCTGACTTTGACACCTTAATAACTACGAGGAGTGCAAAGTCGTGAAAACTAGACTACATAAAGTATGTTTGAAGAGGGTACATAGGAAGTTTTAATGAGATGAAATCACCTGACTTCAGCATAAATAGAAAAAAGTGTCTGAAATCGTGAAACCTTTCAACTCTCCTGGACCGTGCATACCCCAACAAGAAAAAATATTTTTATGAGAGAAACAGCAAGAGTAAATGAGGACCAAAATGTGTAACAGATAATGTAAAACAGGAAGAAAAGGTCCAAAGGGGGAGGGGAGTGGAGGAAAGGAAAGAATGGCAGGAAAAAATATGAGAAAAGAAAGAAAAAACAGAAATATTTTTGTAAAACTTTTTGTAATTGGGTGGGTGGGGATGTGGAAGGGAAGGAAGGGGAAGGGGAAAAATAAGAACCAAGATATTTCATGTACAGGTACAAATTCCCAATGATGAATGTGATCCTATTATATACCTGAAATGCACCAATAGCCTTAAGGGAATAAAGACAAATAATTTTTGTGTAATGTAACTGTACTGTCTGACAGAAATATAGAATTAGAAATCGTGTGAAATTGATACTATTATCGGAGAAAAATTTGCTTGCTTATGTAAAAATAATCGCCAAGATTAAAATATCCAAGAAACGAAATAATTCATGTGTTTGATTAATATCAACTCAGAATGTTTTGCCTCATTCATGTATGGAGACTATAAAAAGCATCAAACTTTTCCTTTTACCAAGAAAATTTCAATAATTTGAGTTGCATAACCCCACACATTGAGTCTATAAGTTTTTTAAATCTCTGCAATTTAGTCAGAAATACAACAATTATTACATAAACAATCCATTCAAAAATGAGTTCAAAGCCAGCCAGGTGTGGTGGCGCACGCCTATAATCCCACCACTTGGGAGGCTGAAGCAGCCACTTGTGAGAGTCAGCGAAAGTTTGAGGCCAGGCTGCACAGTGAGCTCAAGGCCAGCCTGAGCCACCTGGTGCAACACTGCCTCAAAACCATGCCCTAAAAAAAAGACTTCAAGAGAAGACTAAAATGGAAGTATAACCAATGTTTTATTTTCTTCTTTCTGTAATACATAATAGGTATCTGTCTTATAGGACTACATCTCATTAAAGCCAAAACTATATTTTACAGAAAATAGCCTACTTTAAAAATATTTTATCTGAAACCTAGTAAATTGTAAATTTAAGTCTTTCACAATTGTGCCTCTCATATAATTCTGGAACATAGCCCAGAAAGCTATTGCTGATTGCAAAGCTCCAGTTACAATAATCGAAACCTTTCTAAATTCTTGTAGTTTGGAGAAAACACCATTTTCAACTGCTATCTCATGGTTTTCTCATAAATGTAATGTGCATTCATCATTTCTTTTAATAAGGATGAAGAAAATGAAACTCTAAAACATGGTGTGATAATACAAGTGTGGTATTTGTCAAGCATGAAGCTAAATGAAGTTAATCTAGTAAGGCATGTCAATTATACTGGCAGCTTGTGTATATAAGAAATATCCAAATAGAAACCGGAAAAATCAATAACTTCAGTCTGGAAATGAACACACATGCAGTTTTCCGAATCATGTCTTCTTTCAGGCCCTGCTGCCACTCTCAGCAAGGCAACACTCCACAAACCCGGAGAAGCGTATGGTTTTCTTTCTAAAGTCCCAATATACCAAGTTTAATCCCAGTTTTCCAAACTGCAGCAAATAAAAAATTCTCAAAGATGCATTACAATAAACACTTAAACAAAATCCATGCAACCCAGAACTCAATTAAGCACAAGACATTATGACCTTAAAAATAACAGTTGAAGCACAGGTGTGTCCTTGTATTTATTTCCTTAAAAAAAATCAACTCAGTATATAAGCCTGATTTCCACTGAAATTTCCATAAATTGGCTGCCTGGCTATTTCTAGGAGCAAATATTTCTATAGGAAATAAAAGTCACAGATGGTAAGATTAAGATTAGGAAAACCAGGTAATCTCTCACATTAAACAAATAAAATGTATTATTTTCTGTTCACTTAAATTACCATGGCACAAAGGATATATATCTCTCCTGAATGGCTTTTGGAGAAAACTCTGGTACCAAGACTATTAACAATTGCCGGCGATTTAGCTCAGGGGTTCCGCCGCCTGCCTGGCAAGCGCAAGGTCCCAAGTTCGATCCCCCAGTACAAAAACACAAACAAACAAACAAAAAGACTATTAACAATTATGACTCCTCAAAACAACTGAGCAGAATTACTCCTTTGCGTATTTATGCTGTTCTGTCATTTGTAATGGAGCAAGGCTGCTGTTCTGGTCACTCTGACTTATGGATTCCTAACTTCACTGTTTTTCTCCTACTCCATCACAGAAAAATACTGCCAACACGTCCCTGGTTAACCTGTAGAGTTGGAATGCTTCGATTCCAACCCAAAAGTCAGGGTTCAAACATACTTAAAAAGTTACTTAATCACTTGATTAATTTTTAGGATACACATTTACAAAGAAAAACCTTACACCAGGGTGGCAAAACCGTATTTTGGCTACATCAAAAGGACCAAGAAACACGCGGAGTTAAAATGCATACTCCGTTTCCTCTTGCGGACTCACACAGGACAGGCTTGATCGACGAAATCTGTCCCCTTCAAAGCTCCACCTCCTTCTGCGGTGGCCAGCACATCAGTGACAAGGACACTTGCATATTGTGAAATATTCTCAGAAATTTAATATTTTAGTCCCCTAGTTACTGAGGAAGTCACTGATATTAATGAAAAGTCTTTCTAAAACAGAGCAGTAGACATTCTTTGGTTAAGAAAGTGTGTCAAGTATAATTAACTCTGTCTTTAAAGACTCATATTTAATTGCCTTGGGACTTTCTGAAATAAATTTCACTTTCCACTTGAAATATCCCAGCCCTAGATATTGACGATAGAAGAGATGCGTTAATATTAACACCAGGTTATGCCTTCAGTTGGTTTATTGTACTTTTCTCTTTTTTTTAGGAACAAAGCACTAACTTAATGTGTATATATGATTTTGTCTCATTTTTTTAAAAATCTATTTAAATTACCTTAGTATGCATATCAGTTAATATTAATGTCATAGTTAATTTCTTCTTTCAGTGAATCATTTTTAATTTATCCAACAAATGGTCCACTAGGCCCTGTTCCCTAAGGGGGAGAATACTCTTTAATGTCAGTTGTAAACGTCTACATGAAATAACATAAGGACTGAAGCTTTCTCTACAACCAAGTATAAGAAAGTACTAAGAAGCAGTATATCGAGAAGGGCAAGAAACGGAAATCAGACAAGGAGAGTTGCAGGCCTTGTCTAGCCATAGGCCCTGATGCCAGAATAGCTTAGCTGACAGTCTGGCTGCTGTTTTGTAACGTGAAATTACAACTACTTGCTGCATGTTAGGGTTTAGATGCAGATGCCCCCCAAAGCCTCATTCGATCCCGGGGAAGGGGGTGCTTGACAGGTGACTGGATCGCAGGGCGCTGTATTCATGGGTGGATTCACTGCTGCACTGGTGCGTTTATAGCTGCACACGCGGTCAGGTGGCAGGGTAGGTGGATGGAAGAGGGGTCCCTGAGACGGTGGTCCCGAAGGTGCGGTTCCTTGCTCCACTGCCCCTTTTGCCCTCTGCTTCCCGGCTGCCTGACAAGGGCAGTTGTCCTCCGAGACCTTTCCCCAGGCCCCTTCTTGCCTGGAGCCAGCTGACTATGAACTGAGCTCTCCACAAACTGTGAGCTGAAGCAAACCTGGGCTCCTTAAGCTGCAGCTGTCTGTTGTGTCTCAGTGAGGAGAAAGTCCCTAAGACTCCCAGTTACACCAGAGTAATGGAAATACGGCTCGGGTCCTGAGAAAGGCACGCAGAGGCAACAAGCAGAAAGCAGCGACACAAAGAGAAAAACAGAAAAATCTACTCCAAATAAACCGTATCAACCTCATGTTCTTGCTTGCGCTTCTTCAAGAGCCGAAGGGCGACCCAGCTCCCAGCTCTGAACCTGAAGTTCAGTCACCTCCCCTGACAAGTTCAAGTTCTCCTCCCAGCTGGATGCTTCCCCTGAGCACTCTTTCTTTGGCCAGCAAACCTCTGGAGGGCAGGACTCATGCTGCACGCACTCACGCTGGGTCCACACAATGCTTCACACAGTCCTTCTTGTAGACACTAGCTCATTCGGTATTTATTGAACAATTATCTGCACTTCAAAGTTGTGTCCAGATGTGGGAACACTAACGAACCTTGTGATTCATGCTGTCTCACAGAGGCATTTATTCTACTGAAGGCAAGTCCTTCCCAGGAACCAAGATGTCGCCACTTCAGAAAGAGGGGCGAGAACCGAAACACCTTCTGGCACTTGGCGCGGGCATCCGAATGCAAAAGCATCCACACTTGACACCACGCCCAGGACAGAATAAGCAGCATTAATCAGAATTGGGCTGCTTTATAATTTCGTGGGTTATTTTTTGGCTTTGTGGCTCTGTAGAACTGAGAAGCATGATTTTTAGGCCCAATTACACATGTCCATAATTGTATACATTTCATTGACATTGAAATACACTCAAATCAGTATTAGAAATCCATAAGAAGTGCTTTATTAGGGATCAAGAGAGTATTCATTTTGAGGGAAAAGGAGGTTCCACGGGGGGACAGGGTTGAGCCAGACAAGGCTAGAAGGACATTTCTACAAAGAGGAGTGGCACAAGGCACGGAGTAAGACGGCAAGAAGGCCTGGGAAGAGAAGGGGCACGGCAAAGGTGGGCCTGGGAAACACGGAAGGGCAGGTGGGAGCCAAACCACAGAGCTCTTGAACACGATGCTGATAATCAGGGTGACATTCTGGAAATGATCGGAACTCAGGAAGACTTCTACGCAGTGACAGATAAAGACCAAAGCTGTCACTGAGGAGCCTTTTATAGACCGAAGGGCAGAAAGTGTGTAGGCAGGAGGGCCAGGTGGGCGGCTGTAACAGGATGACTTATGTAAAATGGGAAGCGGGGGATGATAGCAATGCCAGTGAAGCGTAAACAAGAATCAGGAAACAGGCAGAGCGAAGCAGAGGAGAAGGTGCCAAAATTGACATGGACTGGTCCAGAGGAACACCATTTCTGTCTGTTTATGAAATTCTTTTGTGGTACAAGATTACCTAGAAGATGAAGCAATCAACATTGGGGCATCCAACACCCCACTTAGGAGTCCAAGCACTGCAGTACCACAGAGGCCGCTTCCTGATGGTCATCTATGCAGCATAAACCTCCAATCAGTGTGTGGCTCTGAACCCAGTAATGCACT
The DNA here is from genome assembly GCF_000247695.1 of Heterocephalus glaber. The sequence goes on along the minus strand of NW_004624739.1, from coordinate 29,008,260 downwards.
AGGAAATCCCCAGGAACACAGGCAATGACATATGCGTAACATTCAACCACCCTGCATACAGCCACCATAAAACTGGAAGATATCAATTCAGCATTACGGTCATTAAAAACATTATGTGAGATCTATAAAATGGATCATCATGCAGCCACTAAACCTGGAATCCATAGAAAATTGTTAATGATCAATAAATATGTAAGCCAAAAGTAGAGTACACAGTTACATATGCAGTATAATGTTCACTATTAGAACTTCACAGAGAAAAGAAATTTACTCATTTATTTTCCTAAATATGCACAGTGCACACATAATGCTCTATAACTACCAAATCAGCATTTGAAAATAAACACCAGAACAAATGGGGGAAATGCCTATAATTTCTTCCCACACTATATTGCTGCTGCATATAATGCAGTATATTCAAACTACATTGAGATACAGCTTAGTCATATATTGGTCTGAAAACCGAACACTCCAGAAACACAAGAGGCAATTAATACACTTGTCATCCTAAATAGAATAGCTTAATCTAAAAAGCCATTATGTTACTGTTTAAAAGGCAAGAGGTATTTTCTGATACTAGAGATGGAAAGAATTTGGAAGCAATGTTATGCCATTTTTTAGTAGCCTGGCAGCCCTTTCTTTGGCTTAGCTAAGTGGAGAGTGACTCTGTACTGGGTCCCTCGGCCCCAGCTCCCTGCTCCAGGTGGCACAAGTTGTGTGCTGAGCTTATGCCCAGGAAGGGAGGAAACCAGAAGGCTGGATGGAAACCAGCTGGCAGTGCCAAGTCAGCCTGGCAGCGCCTGACCAAGCACTCTACAGAGGCCCTCCTGAGTCTCCTCCATGGTCACAGCCCCTCCACTAGAGAGCACGTGAAGTCTCCTCCCTTCCTAGCCACAGAGAGCCCTGCCCGAGGCCAGAGGTGTTCTCTACACATCGGGCCAAACACCCATCACAGGTACCAATGCAGGAGTTGGTTTAAAGAATGATATGTAAACAGTGACTATGAAATTAGAGAAACAGAGATATAAAGGGAAGAAAATACTTTTCAAATATCTCATGCCCAAGAAAGTTGCAGGATTATTTCCTCTATGCTGAAGTTTTAACAGTGTATTGTGTTAAAAGATGAAGTGATCTTGCACCTGCATCAAAAACTTCATTATTTATGAAAGAAACACATTCAGAGGGTTACTGTCATGAAAGAAGGGCTCTGGATAGGGCTTAGTGAAGGCCATTCACATATAAACTTCTAAAGACTTAAACTATTTCAAACTAAACTTTGAAAATGCCACAAATGTAAGTGATTTAAACCAAGTCTTCTCTAGTACTGAATATATATATATATATGAATATAGTATAATATAATATAATATAATATATATATGGGGAATCAGTCACAACTGTTTATTTTTACCTTAAAAACTCTATCAAATATGTGGGCTAAATTGGGTATAAATTTATCTACATAATATTTAATGATTAGAACTACCATAAATTACAATACCTACTCTTAGCATTTGGAAACAGATAAGCCAAGCACAGTGGTGTACTCCTGTAATCCCAGCATTCAGAAGGCTGAGGCAGGAGCATGCTTGAGGCCAGCCTGGGCTACACAGTGAGGACTTATCCCAAAAAGCACATAAAAAAAACAGAAATAGAGATGATATATCATTTCTAGAACACAACTACATAATTCTAAAATGCTAAAATTCAGCTCTCAACTCATTCACCCATGTGTATGAACCCACTGTATAACTTCTCGCCACATTTTTACTTAGTCCACAAACATTGTTGCTTATCTGACAGACTCATCACTCAGATGCTTGAATTTTCTAAGACTTTGTTTCCACACCTTAATTTTAAAATGACATTTGCTCTTTCACAGATGAAGCATCCCTGTGTACCCGAATACAATTCAAAATCCACCCTCATTTACAAATGAGACAAATCCTAATACTGCTGATTCCCCAAAGGGAGCCACTAGTAAGATCTCATGAAGAGTTTTGTATTTTCTTCAGAATGACTTTTTATTCAGCTACTTTTAAAATCAGAGCAGAAGTTATTTCAGATATGACAGCTAAGCCTACAATGGACTACATCTGTCAGCTGTTAACTTTGCAGGAAATTAATTCTGCAACCCTAAGCCTTATCCTGGGCACAACATAAATTTCTGTGCAGATCACGCCTGAGGTATTGCTCTGGAAGTTTTGGAAAAGCTTTTGACAAACAGCAATAAAATCCAACCTGACCTATAATGTGCAATCATCAAAAACAAACCACGATGATCCGCTGTAAAGGCAAAGCAAGGTGGCAAACAGGGCAGGGAACACACCAGGAGCCCACTTTTTAATTAAACTCACAACAGAAGCCGTATTGTTTTACCTAATGGTAAATGTCCAAAGAACGTTTTCTCCAATTTGTATCAGAGTCCCAAAGTCTGTTTCATTCCCATATGTTCAGAACATCCAGGCCACAGAGCTGGCATTCTATAAATATTTGTTGAATGAATGGCACACATTTCATAAGAACCAGATGTTATGACTAACTTCAAGAAAGCCCAACCCACAAATAACACTAAGATGAACGAAAGAAGCTACACAACACGTAGCTTGTGCTTACTCACTCAAGGGCTCACGTTTTGTAACTGCTTAGCACTACGGATTACTGTGAAGGTCAGTTTTCCACCATCACAATTCTCTTTCAAAAGCAATGGAAATTGTGTTTATGCAACTTTGGATTAGGAGAGCTGAGGTTATACAAAAATAACAAAATGCTCAATTATTTCAAGTCCAATCAACTTGACCAGATGATTCTCTTCAGTATCTTCACACTTTTCAATTGTCACCGTTAGTTTGGAATAGCAAACGTAAACTGAGTGTCTTAAAAAAATAAACATTTATTCTTCACAGTTCTGGAACCTGAAAATTTGAGATGAGAGACCCGGCATGGTCCATTTCAACCCCATCACAAAGCCCATGACCTAAGCCAAACTGCCTGCCCAGGGCCCTGTTTCCACTGCTGCACTCGGAGCTGGGTTTTTGGAAAGACACAAATATTCAGTCTACAGCAGTAACTGCTATTTATTACTTCTGACAAAGGAATTTCATCACAGACATTGCCCGATGAAAACAGGCATACAAACATTATTATGGGGCATTTGCAACCTGACCTGCATAAATCTTAGGATCAAAAGAATGCATTTAAAATGTTTCCACACACAAAAATACATAAAGATTCATCATCAGTAAGGAAGTAGTCACGCCTCCAGAAGGACATGTAAGGTAACCGTGCTTTTTCTCAAAGCGCACTGTGAAGACGAGGATCCTGACTCACTTTAAAAGTGTGACTACAGAAGAACTAGATGATGTGTGACAGGCACTGCACACCTGTGTGTGCACAAATGTGAACATGTAAAACAGGTGCACTTTTGCAAGGGGAGGTTTCAGGCACAGGGCAACACCCCACTAAGGCTCACACAGCTGACGAGGTAGATAAATGTGGGGCACCAGGAGGGTCCCCCCTCTGGATCTGCATGGCAGAGTACACACCAGCGACAGCGGGCAGCACCAGCTTTGCCAGGAGCTTGTAGGAGATGGAGCCACTGGAGCCCTTGAATCTGGAGCTACCTTTTAAAAGATTCTGAACTATTTCTATGCATGCTGAAGTCTTAGTTTAAGAAGTGCAGCTCTGGAAGAATGAGGTCTGCTCACGTGCTGTGAAGCATGGACACACAACAGGAACCACTGGAGCAACTGCAGAGCCCACGGCAGAGATGTAACGTGAGATTGATTTTGAAAAATGTTGTGCTTTTCTCCTCTTTTGTGCTCACAGGGCTTACGAAGAAGAGGCAGACACTGGCGTCACCACAAAGAAAGGGAAGAGTAGGTGTGGCTTACTGGCAAACCCCACAAGCCCGAGGCAGCGGACGGCCAGCAGGAGCTGCAGAAGCAGATGGGGCCGGGAGGGCAGGGTCAGGCCGGTCCGGTCCTGAGCTCCTCTCTGGGCAGAAGTTCTGGAGAAGATGGAAAGTTTGCAAAAGACAGAGAGGCCCAAGTGGGCTAAGCAGGTCTCGGTGCAGCCTGCGGGAGCAGCCTGCCCTCACCTGAGCAGCTCTGTGAGGCAGACGCAGCGTGTCCCGGTCCCCACGCTAGACACGACAGCAGAGAGGGCTGGGGACAGCTTGCCTCCCAGTACCAGCTCTGCACAAAGCGCTGCCCACCCTGAGGAAACAGTGACCGGGAGGGCCACAGCATCCCGGAGAGAGAAGGCAAGGCCCGGGCAGCGGGAGAGGAGGCCCTGCTGAGACCCGGAGGGGTGGCGGTGGAGTGAGAAGCGTGCTCAGACTTCAGCAGGGGCTGCCACTGCAGGCACACCATGGACGTCCAGGAGGAGCCCCAGACAGTACCGGGTCACCGCATCCTTCGGGGGGGGGGGTGAGCCCCTCGGCCCCAGCACCCTTACTGACCAGCGTCGGGACTCATCACAATCCCAGCACAGCCGCCCGACCCTTTCTGCTCTGCCCGGCGACGCACTGATCTGCTGTTTGGGGAAACTCAGTGCACGATCTACCATACACGCACCTGTTATAAACTGCATGAAGACACATTCCATCCCTGAAATTAGATTCACTTCAGAACCATCCAGTCTTACAAGGCAGCTTTCTTCTAATTCTTACTATATTATAATCGGGGGGGGGGTGTCCAAACCCAGGGCCTCAGACGTGCTAGGCAAGCGCTCTACCACCCACCTACAAGCTACTCTTACAGTGCTCTTAACTACAGCCTTACTTATAAGTTCCATGCCTCTTAAGCACCATGAAGAGCAAAATTAGTAAGCCTTTATAAAAGGCTGTCAAATAAGGCACAAGTGTTTCCACGAAAACTACACAAGACAGACTAGATAAGTAAATTGCTAGCAAAGGCTGTGGGGCTGTCCCTGGGAAAGGCAAGGCAATTCACAATGACTCTGCAGCTTTACCAGGAATCTCCTGAGCCAACAAAACAGCTTCAGAAAGATTTCAAATTCTGTGGAAGTAATCTTAACTCCCCTGGAAAAATGCATACACTTGAATCAATTCAAATAATGTTTCATAATTTACACTATAGCTTTGCTTTACTTGCAGGAAAGCTAACATGAAAGTCTGCAAGAAACCATTGGTTTTATTCTAACAATGAGTCATAAAATGAAAAGAAAATTACTTCTAAATCACTTGTAAAGTCTTCCAATGGCTGAAAGTTCACTCTCTATAGAATTCCTAATATAGCTCAGGTATTTACCTACTCTAGTCCCAGGAAGGAAGCTCTTACCACAAATCCAAATCCACAAAGCATCTATGTTAAGATCAGAAACTAGTCATTAAAATCGATTTTGTAGTTCTTGAAGTCTCTGCTATATAGGTACCCTTGCTTAGATGGGCAACAAAGGGATTAATGTCTAGGACCATACATGGATCAGACTGCAAGGTGGGGCTGATCTAGAGTCTAAAGTGTTTATAGTAACAGCTAATGGGTATTAAGAACACATCCTAAGTACCTCAGGGCTGTTACACTTTGTTGCAAGTCCTATGAAGTAGATACATTTATTATCCAGGATTTATAGTAAAGAAAACTGAAGGTTAAAGAAGTTGGATAACTTCTTCAGGATCTCAAGGAAAACATTTTGCTAGCAGAGTTCGAGGTCAACTGAACTGTCCTACCCGGAGCATCTCCACAGCACCAAGTAAGCCTTGCAGAGCAAAGCTGCTTGTGTGTGGGAAAGGAAGCAACGTTCGCAGGCGGCCAAGTCCCTTCTCAACTATGAGTTTCCACGCAGCGCAGAGCTGCTGGCCAATCAGGATCAAACAGTAAGCTCAGAAACACGGGAAGGAACCTGACAGACGTGTAAGGACGTCTTCCCCTCTGCTACTCCTCCGCCCCACAACCAACACAGAAGTCACCAGTAACACTCACCTCCCCAGCACTTTTACCATTCTATGTCTTCCCTGTTCGCCACTGTATTTTCCCTCAGTAAACTGTAAATGCTCCTAAAAATTTGGTAAGTTTAAGGCGTAACTTGACATCAAAGGCATACAACATACTTTTTAAGGACGACTACACTGACAATTCTCACAACATCAGGACAGGCAGGATACAAAGAACAGGTGGGCAGGACCTTCTAGACACCCTGCTGGCTCCAGAAAGAAAGCCAAGGTTACCCATTATCATATGTCCCTACATGGCACACGCAATTGCAGGGATGTATTCTACACCTCTGTGGATTAATGTACTCGTTTTAAGAAAGTGCTCAAATGTGAAATAGCAAAGCAATAAAACTGTTGTAAACAAAGTATTGAGAATATACAAATATAAGAATGACATTCTACTCTACCACTTCATTCACATAAAGTCACAATATTTTTCTGATCATGCAATAAGAATTTGGCCCCCCTCCAAAATTAATCGAATTTTCAAAATTGCGTGAGGAATAATAGAGTAGGTTTTACTCTAACCAGCAAGATGTGAAAAGGAAAAACGTGATATTCTGGGCTGAAATTCACAATTATTTCTCTTTGAAAGACTACTAGCCAAAATTAATGTTCACTGGTTTATCCATCATTTAACCAACGTTTATAAGAAGGCTACTGTGTGCTGTCTCATCAGATGCAGGTCCCACAGGAGTCACGCTCTGATGGAGACAACCTTGGAGAAACAGGTGACAAACAATTAGAAAAAGTAAATGCACGGAAGATAAGATTTCAATATGGTGCATTGAGGCATAAGAGGAAGGGAGAGGAATTTAAACTGAATGATCAAGAAAAACTTCACCAAAGAGGAGGGGAACAAAGGAAACTCTCACTCTTCCACATGATGACTCCAGCAGGATACCATCGGTTCAGTAGGAAACTCCAGAAGCTGGTGACTTGATAGTTACCCCAGCTACCCACATGATGAGGGACTAGGGAACATAAAATCACAATCGCTATGCATTCTCTAGAGGTGTACATGGCACATCAACGGAGAAACCTGCAAATACCTAAAAATGTAGAAATGGCCTTGGAAGTGGGTGACAGGCTGGGATGAAAGAAGCCTGAAGAATGTGATAGAAATTTAACACACATGACTTACATTTCTCTCACTGTGAGGGCTCTCAGAAAGAAGTGAGAACCATAGTAGAGAAAATACAACTCATCTTAGAAAATACTTCAATTATCATGGAGACCGGAGAGAAAGGACGGACGCTTATTAGAAACTACAGGAGAGGGAGTCCTTGTCTTACAGAAGCAGGAAAGGCAGCCAGATTATGCCTGGCACTTAGGAGGAAACCAAGTGCCACAGGCTCTGCCCTTGGGTGTTTAGGAGAGATTGCCAAGCAAAGGTGTGTTCTGCTTCCATGATCCGATGCTGTCAGATCACCAAATTTCTAGGAGCAAGAAGCAGGCGGGCAGACTACCAGCTGCAAGCAAGTGCTCCCTTTCAGGAGAAAGGAAGCTAGGGCCTGGGGCAGCATCTAGCGCCTGAGAGGCACAGGGAGGAGGAGAGGTTGCCCCCAGGCCTTTGAAACCACTGGAGCTTTCAAAGTGCTTGAGACGGATACTTCCTTTTCCCTTTCCATTACAGCTGGTAACCTGAATCTGACCTACTGTAGTTCTCTGGGAACCAATAACTCATTTTTGAATTTTACAGCTTCGCGAATAAAGATTCACCCCACTGCTGTTTAGACCCAACGCGTCGCCCCTTCCTGAGTTGGGCCCTGAGCTTGCGAACTGGAGTTGGTGCTGCCATGGGTGCAATGGGCAGAGGATTCTGGGAAAGCTGGAGGTGGGGGCGCATTTACATGCAGAGCTGAGTGCCCTGGAGCCAGAGGGCTGGCTGTGGTTAGCTTAATGACAGTCCTCAGAGAGACTCCACCCGCCCCATCCCCAGATGTGTGACTGCTCCCTTCCAGGGTACAGGGGACTTGCCACGCCAGTAAGTCAGCCCAGGAACTAGACAAGGGGCTGGTGTCCCAGAAGATGTGGGTGGCCCTAATGCACCCCAAGGTCCTCCCATGTGCTGGAGGGAGGAGGCCACGGGGGAGGATTCCGGTGGCCACTGCTGGCTTGGACAGTGGGAAAAGGGACCGGAAGCTATGAACACAGCTTCCAAGCACAGGTGGCCAAGACAAGGAAGGGATGGCCCCCCAGGAGTTCTGGGAGAAAAGACCCCTGGCCCACTTCGTAAGGGACTACTGATTTCCAAGACTGTATGGGAATGAGTTCTATGTTGTTTGGAGCCACAGTGTTATGATACTAAACGTTCATTTCAAAATTATTTTGTCCTAGTTCTGTTAAGGTTTTTAATTAGCATGTAACAAATTATGAGAGAAGGCAGCCTAAGCGATCCAAGATTCGGCCCTGCTGACCTTCGCTCATTGGCTCATGCCATCTGGGATCGGAAGTGTGCTAAGGCACGCTCAGAGCAGCCGTCCACTGGGGACACGCATGCCAGGACATGCGATCGAGAAATACGTGACCCAGAAACATGACCAGTCCACTCCAGTCCTCTCCCATGGATCGGCTGTATCTTGACTTTCCTTAAGGCAGTGAGAAATGTGTAACAGAACAAAAATGAAGATTGTGGCTGAAAACTGAATTTTTGTGTAAATTACAACAATCTTGTCCAGCATGGTACCACATGCCTAAAATTCCAGTACTTGGGAGGCTGGGGCAGGAGGATCACTGTGAGTTCCAGGCCAGCCTGGACTACATAATGAGACCCTGATTCCAAAAAAAAAAAAAAACTATGACAATCCTTTTTCAGATGTAAAAAACATCTACTAAATCCTAGTAAATATGGAAAACAAAATACTAAACCGAAGTGTTTTCTTTTAAATACCGTGCATTTATTTTGGTCACCACATTGTTTAGCAGGGTAGTTATCTATTACCACAGATACTGAAAACAAACATGGCAGAGGGTGAAGCTGGTATTTCAGCAAGACAGTGTCACACGCTTTAAAAGATATTTTCCATTTCACTCAGAAGTGTGAGCAGGGCCAAGAACACCTTAAGGGTCCTTGCCTTCAGGTGCTCACAGCCCAGGGAGACAGGATGAGCAGAAGACCAAACCTGAGACAGGGAGCACAGGTGGGAGTCACAGCAGGTTCGCTCGCTGACTGCTCTCGCAGGAGGAGGCAGGCACTCTGAGAAGAATCTCTAAGGACAGAAGAAAGCCAGGACCAAGAGAAAGTTTCTGAGGAGTCTTGACCAAGCAAGTAGCATGACACCTAGAGCAGGAAGAACAGAGCACGCGGCTCCTGAACCAGGCAGTCGGAAGCGGAGGAGGAGAGGCCAGAGGGCAGAGGGACGTGAGAATGAAAAGCAGAGGACGACACAAAGAAATCAGCACCTTCCAGATGTGTTTTCCGACCACCTGGCTTCCACTCCGCAAACTGAATAAGAGGGAACCAGCCTCAGAGACTCACAGCCCAGCTCCTGGGCATCAAGGAAATGGGCTTTATGCTCCCTCAGCTCCCGGGCCGGGCCGTGAGAAGGAGGTAACTAAAGCCAAACAAAATTAACCTCCAGCAGGGCCAGAGCTGCTCAGTGAGGAAGGCACAGGGCAAGTTCAGAGGCAGCCACAGCAGGAGAGATGGGGCGCCCCAAGAGGCTGGCTGCAGCAATGGGAAAACAAGGGCTCCTCGGCCTGCTTTCTCCCAGCTGTGAAACATTTAGACCCAGCTGCAAGTCACTGGCATGGAGTTTTATTTGTAGAGATAGCTGAAGGGCAGGACTGAAACACGGAATAAAGGAAAAGAAAGCTCTAAGGTTTGGAGTGAAATTCTACTTCAAGAATTTTCATTCATAAAAATTATACTTAAAAATTATCTAACTCATTATATCTATGAAAATCGTAGAAAAGTAGCATTTAATAATTATCAGCAGCACGCTATTGTCTGACTGAAAAGCACCATAGTCCTACTGATACTGATTTCAAAAGGATGATAAATTACAACATTCTTAGAGATATAACAATATATTCCCCTGAAACCACTAGTCACACAGAAGAAAAAGAAAACGTCTTACTTACTTCCATTAAAATAAGCTTTCTCATTTAGGATTACTATTCCAATACTTACTAAAACCTATAAACCGAAACCTGAAAAGCTCAAACCACCCAAATCCCGACCTAATTTTCTTCAGGACGTTGATTTGATGAGGTCAGTGAGGGCGAACCTTCTAGCACTTTCAGTGATACAAACAGCCCACAGCCCGCATCGGCACACATGCCGTGGGTTCGCCACCTCTGGATTAGGTCCTGTTTAAACCCTAATCCCCTGTAGCTAACTAGGACAGCGAAGGGACTCTGATTTAAAGCAAATATATAAGATACCCTGAACCAAATTCTTTACTAATGTACAAACCTCATACCTGAGTCTCAGCCCACTTGTCTAAAGGCGATACATTCTTTACTTTAAAATGCAACCTAACAGGGTATTTAATATACTGACTCAAGTGTGCTTTGGAGGTTTTAGGCCTCAAATAAATTTTAAGAAATTGTTTGACGAGCATAATAAAGTACCTGCAGGGAAGGAAGGACCAGAGGTAAGGGAGGGACACTGGTTAGGGTTTTCCAAGCCCACGCCTCCTTCCTCCTTCCTCCTCCTTCCTGATTTGGTCACCATGTCCTGGGCAGAAGGATTTCCCTGAACTATTCGTACATGCTTTAAACATCCAAACAGGAACCAAAGTTCACAAAGTCAAATTAGTGAAAAAAAGATGTTTTCAAACATTCCAAGAATTAAGATTTAGGACATCAGCAAGGCTGTGCTGTTTACAGGAGCAGAGCTGGGTGTGGGAACTCGGCGAAAGAGGGTGGGCCGGGCCTGAGACAGACGAGGCCCAGCCAGAAGCAAGGGAAGGCAGCGAGTTTCTGCCGAGAGAAGGGACACAGAAAAGCAGAAGCCCCAACTGGAGGAGACAAAGGAATTCGGTCACCTGAAGTTTAAAAAACATCATTCTGGAATTGCTCTAATATCATCGTATGGAGAAACAAGAATTCCACGATTTCTTCTCAAAACACGGATCCCCATATCCTCCTCGTAAGTCAGCACGGAGGGCTCCAGAGGTCGGGCATGGCCTTCCATCATGCACCATGCACGTGCAGCTACATTTCATGGTCAACCCAGGAGAGCAGTTTTACGCGGAGGTTAAGTTTTGCCCCGGGGGACATCTGGCAGCATTCCCGAGGGTCACAGCTGGCAGGGTTGGTGCCAGCATCAGGGGCGGAGGCCAAAGGCGCAGCTCCGCATCTCCCAGGGCAGGCGCCGGCCTGGGCCTGCAGTAGAGAAACGCTCTCCAGTGCCCACGCCGCTGCGTTAACGCGCGGGCCCTGTGCTGCCCGCGGGAGCAAAAGCCTCTTCTCCGCCTTCTCCTCGGCCTTCCCAGACATGGCACCAGGGCCAACACCTGGCCCTCATCCAAGACCCTTTTTCCAACTGCTCCGTACACCACTCAGTGGCCGCTGCCTCAAACGAGGAGCCACCCCAAATACACAGAGGGTAAATGTCACAGCCGCGCAGGGGCACGGAACTACTCACGAAGAACTTTTCAACCCTCCTTTTGTCTGGATCCTTCGTTTTTGTAGAAAGAACACGCAACTCACAACAGGAGTTGTGTGAGTCTGGGCCTAGACCGCGCTCTGCAAGCACAGAACCCTCCGAAACACGGTGCTTCTTATTAACGTGAAAACCGAGGTCGACTGTGTTTAATACTAAGACAGATTTATGCGAGAGGCCGTGGAGGGTCAAAAGAGCCACCCAGACCTTTAAAATGCAAAGTTATTTCATTCACGGCTTGCTCACAAAAGGACTCAGAGCCTTTTTACTTTCAGTCACACGCCAAGTTTGCTTCTTCCAAGCCTAGGAGTCCTGGAGAAGGCAAAGCCATCATTTATTTCTCTGCAGTCATTAAACCGGCGGCAGACGCTCACCGAAAACTGCGAGCGCCCTGCAGTCCTAGCCTTTCTTTCTGTTATAAAAACACAAGCAGCCGCCGAAAAGGCAGGTGAACACCGGAAGGCATCTTCGATCTACCTACACACCCAAGGTGGGAGCGGAAAGCAGAACAAAAGGGAAGCGGATCGCATCCCGGCCCAGCTCTCGCGTCCGCGTCCTTCCTCAGCGCTGGTCTCGCTCAAAGCCCGACGAGCGCAGCGGCCCACGCTTCCCTGGTGCACCCCTCGGTCTACCCGCGCACCCCTCGTCCTTCGTCCCCACCTGCGGGTTCGGAGCGAGAACGGCGCCAGGACAGACACCCGCGCGCCCTGCGGTTGGCGAGCTCGTGCGCAGAGACCATGACCGACCGCGGCGCGCGCGGGGACCCCGAGTCCCCGCGACCCTCGGGCACCTCGCCGCGGCTGCCACGCGCATCCCAACTTCGCGGCGCGCGGACCCCGCGGGGACAAAGCCCGGCGCAGCCGCTCGGCTCCCGGACGCGGGTGGAAGCCAAGAGTCGCCGCGGGCGTGGACGTGTCGCCGCCCAGGAGGCTCGCGAAGGCCAACCCGCGGCACGAAGGGGTCCCCGGGTCACCGACCGCCCCCATCTCTGCCCGGCCGAGCTAAACTTCGAGGACCCGGGCGCACGCGAGGCGCCGGGCCCCCGCGGTCACGCGCAAGCTGCGCGCCCAGAGCCGCGGGGACCCGAGGGAGCCCAGGGAACCCGGGTGCACAGGGACCCGGGTTGGGGGGAGACCCGGGAGGAGCGCAGTTACCGGGAGCCTAGGGACTCCGGGAGCGCGGGGGCCCAGGGAGGGAGCGGGGACCCGGGCGATGCGCGGACCCGGGAGAGAGAAGGACGGGGCGGGGGGCTGTGCAGGGACCCGGGGGCTGGGGCGCCCTCGGCCCGAGCGCAGCGCGTCCACGCGGCCCGGCTCACCGAGCAGCAGCAGCTTGACCTCGCGCGCCGCCTTCTCGCCGTCCTCGCGCAGGTTGCGGTCGATCATCTTGCTGCGCTCCACGGCCGCCTTATCCTCGGCGCTCAGCGTGCAGCCCATGGTGCCCGCTCGACCGGCGCGGTGCGGCGCCCAGGTCCGACCAGGCGCGCTCTGCACAGCGGCGAGCACCCGCCCCGGCCCGGAGCCGCGGCGCGTAACCCTGCCCGGCAACGCCCCCCGCCCAGACGCTGGCCCCGCCCACGAGCGCGCGCCCGCCCCGCCCACGAGCCTGCGCCTGCCCAACAGCGCCCCCCCCCCCCCCCCCCCCCCCGCCCCCCCCCCCCCCCCCCCCCCCCCCCCCCGCCACGAGCGCGCCCCTCGGGGGTGAAGCCGGGCCCGGAAGCCGGCTGGCGGGCGCGGACCCCGGGCCTGGGCACGACACCCCCTCCGGCCGGCCGCGCCCGTGTGGTTGTGGCAGCAGAGCAGTGTTGGAGGGGTCTCTTCCTACGCGCAGACAAGGAGAGGCGGATTTCTGAGAGGACAGACCACACAGCGCGGCCACGCAAACACGCCCGCGCCCCCATGCCAGCTCTGGGCACCGAGGCTCCCGGGGCCCGCCTGGGGGACCGGAAGGGGCAACGCCCTTGCAGACCCCGAAGATGGAGCCATTGGCAAAGAAAGATTGCTCCTTTGATGTATTCAGAATTGGGAAATTGCTCTTCGGTTTCCACGTGGATGTTTTATTTTCTAGAAATCATTGGAGAAGACTGGGCGTGAGTTCCCTGAGAAGGGGAACTGCGCTGGTGACATAGGCAGAGTAGCTTCGGGTCCCTGAGACCCCGAGCTCGGCAGTCTGTCCCTCTTCCCTCTTCTGTCTTCCCGGGAATGTGCCTCCTCTGTTTTCCTGCAAGGGTCAAATGCTGGGCTCACCAAACGCGCTGTCAGGACCTGCCTGGGCATCTCCAGTGGCCTTTGACAATAAACATCAAAGGACAGCGTGGGCCTGTTAATCTCCTTGGGCCCTCTAGTTCCTGGCATTCCAGTGTTCCTAAGGAACTCTGAAATCAGCACAGGGTTTGGGGATTCGCCTCTTGGGACGCTCTGTCTTTGTCTTTGCTATGAGCTTCAGACCAGGTGGTGTAGGGCCAGCGGTTTCAGCCAGCGAGGGCTCAGTCGGCCATGTGGAGACAACTACAGAACTTACCTGGACAGACGAAGATGTGGCAGAATTGTACACGTTACCCTTATCGTTTGAAAAGTTTGTCTAGTAGGGGAGGAGTTAAAAGTCCAGTGCATAGAAAGAAAGAAGTGTCAACGGGCCATAGGTGAAGCAAACTAAATGATGCTGAGTAGTGGAATGATGGGTGTGGGTAGGGTATTCCCCGGAGGACAAGTCTGGAAGAGCATCCTGAAGGGGACAGCAGGACAGTGTTTCGGGAGCTTTAGGCACCCCCGGTGAGTGTGAGTGGCATGGGCCCCCCCTGGCCGAGCACCGTGGTCGGGTGGCTTCAGTCCCTGGAATGTGTTCCTGCATTTCTGCAGGCCGGGAGGTCTCAGGGAGGCTCTCACGAGGCCACCTTCTTGCTGTGTCCTCACAGAGCAGAAAGGGGAGCAGGCAGGCGGAGAGGGCTGTGTGCTCTGCCTCTCTTCTCCCTCCGACCCCATCCAAACCTAATTACTTCCCAAAGGCTCCACCCCCAACATCAGCACACTGGGGACCAGGACTCCAACATACGAATTTGGAGAGACATAAATATTCTGTCCAGATTAGACATAACCTGCTAAAGGTTTAATAAGCAAAAGGCGCACATAAAAAATAGCAATTATTTTATCATTGAAATGTAGTTTGGCTGTGATGACCCCAAAGAGTTTTGGAGCAAAACTGAAGTAGAGCTTTAAATATGAAGGGAAGAGTAGGGCTTCGTCTAGTGAGTACTAAGTGCCCCTTATTTCTCCTGAGTCGAGTAAAAGATTTTTTTTTCAAAGATTTCTTACCATCATGTGTAAAACAAATGTGTTACCAACAAGGGGATGTTGTTGAGAACCCACGTATGCGGTGGTAAGAGACACTCAGACTCATAACTTACATAATTATGATGTTGCAAAATATGATTCAACAGCCGTGTCAAGGGGAAGAGCCAGACATCATTAATGCCTCTGTTTTATAGAGTGAAATTTAGGTGACAGAGGTTAAAGCCCTCTACATCAGAGTACTATTTTTCCTTCTGAACATGGCGAGTTTGTATTAACTGTTTTTATAGAGATTTAAATGATGGGCCATAGAACTTACCCACTGAAAATGAAAATGTGGCTTTGAGTATATTCGCAAGTCGTGGAACCATGACTACAATCCACTGTCAAATGTTTCCATAACCCCAAAGAAAACCCCTACATCCCTTAACTAGTCTCCCCAAACCCTCCATTCAGTCCTAGACAACCATTTCTCTAAGTTCTCTCTCTTTATATTTACACAGTCGTGACATCTTATAAAAATGGAACTGTGCCATATGCAGTCTTTGGTAACTGACTTCTTTCATTTGGTATGAGATTTTCAAGATGTACCCATGTTGCAGCATGTCTCTTCATTTCTTTTTATTGCTCAATAATTCTGAACCTCATATGTTCAGCAAGTTGGCAACATATGTTAAGAGACAAATTGGAACACTTTCAGTGGAGAGCATCAGGTTTTAAAGGAATGCTAAATTGTATCACAAAGAACAATTGCAGAAACTGGGAGTATTTAATGCAAGAACAAGAGCATATAAGTGACCCAATAGTACCTTCCAGTGACTGAAGAGATGTCTTCAATCAGAAGCAATATTCTGGCTTCAAGGTAGTGTATTTAGAAGAGATGGGGGAGAGCTACAGCAAACAAAGCTTTACCTTAGTGTGAGGGAAAGTGATGTATAATTCCTATACAAGGAAATGGGCGACCACACATTCTCTGTGGGTGTGAACATCTAGCCTGGATGAGCTCATACTGGGCATGGTGAACTTCTAGGATCACCTCTAACCTGAGTATTCTCCATTACTCAGAAGGCGGCAAATGGTATTGAAATGGTGTTGGCATCAGAACTGAGATAATACTAGGAAACTCCTGACTTCCGATGCTTTCCTGCTTAAAAACAAACAAACGCAGAAAAGGAAAGTTTGTCTGGTATGTGTTGGTTTGATGTTGTGATAGATTAGTGTGAGGATAACGAGGAACATAGGAGGAAGGACACCGAATTAGGATAGCCTGGGTGTGTGTGTGTGTGTCTGTGAGAGAGAGAGAGAGGATGAGGAGGGAGATCAAGGGCAGAGGGCAGCCAGCACCTCTAGCTGACCACGTGCTTTTGCATGACCTCTCTCCGTCATTTACATTGCGGTTTTTCCTTTCTAAGGGAGAGGAAAGAGTTCAGTTTGGGGACACAGTAGGAATATTTGTGAAGATAGAGGGGGTAGCATGACATCCATACGCTCATGTAATTAGAGATACAAAGGCCCCGAGCCACAGCCGTTCGCATTAGAGATGTGCTGAGATTCTAGGCGGAGATGCAGCACAAAGGCCTGCTAGGTTAATGCTGAGCGACTTTCCCAGGAGAGGCACTGGGCATGCAGATGTCCTCGCGTGAGGGCTGCTGCTCTGCCTGGACCTCCTCCCTCAAGAACATCAAACACGGAGAAAATTGGGGAGTGACATCAAGCAACAGATAAGCCTCCAAGGACATGTGAATTTGATGCCAAGAAAGATTTGGGGAATGCTCTAGGAGACTTAATTTCCTGACATAGCGAAGAAGGCCTGAAGTCAGGTGGAGCAAAGACTACCATAGCACATCAGTGAAGGAGCAGTGACTTTAAGGGAAAAAGAAAATATGTGACTCTAACTGCATCAGGAGAAACCACTGGGGACAAGATACAGGAGAAGAGCTGAGGACGACGCTAAGGTGGACGGTGGGCTAGGCCGGGAATTGGCTAGCTTTGGAGCAATTCTGACTTCCGTTTGCAGCTACACATCTGCCGTGGGAAGGCCTTTCCCCTCTAGTTGCAGTAACCCTAACAATAAATAAGAATGTGTTGAACTGGATCATGCACGAGGCCTCAGTAGCTTCCAGCTTCTATGAGTCTATTATTTGAACAAAACAAGATGGTTGATAAATATCACAAAGCATTTCTTATATTATGATGAACACAAAGCCTTACCACAGCAGCCCCCCAACCTTTTGGGCACCAGGGACTTGTTTGGCGGAAGATATTTTTTCCATGGACCAGACAGTGAGGGGAGAGCTTTGGGGTAAATCAAAGGAGCCCCTAACCTAGAACCCTGTGACTTGCACTTCATGGCCATGGTGGGCTCACGCTCCTGTGAGAAGCTAGCACTGCTGGGAAGATGGGAGCTACCATGAGTGCAGGTAGAGCTTCACTCCCCACCTGCCACCACCCCTGCTGAGCAGCCCTGGTCCTAGCAGGAACCTTGCCCTACTCACAGGAGCAAGGAGTAAGGAGATTGAGCAGCAGAAGCTGAATTCAGACTCGGATTCTAACAGCCAGCGTGGACACGGCTGGGCAGATGGAGAGCTGGCTGGTGCCACTACTTCATTTCTTCTCCAGCATCATGTGGGGCTGGGAAAGAGGGTTTTAGGGTAGCAGGAAAGAATGTGTCTTCCGTCCGCACTTTCCAACCCTGTCTCCGTTCTGCCCGAGGAGCCCATGTCTGAGGGCCCCATGCCATCTCCCTGGCCTTTGAGCCGGGTCCTGTGCTCACTGCTCTCCTTCTCCTCATGCTCCCCCTTTCTGTCAGGATGCGGATCCTTGGCATGGACCCTCCAGGCATGCTCACCGTTTCTCTGCTGGGAACCTGCTCGGCCTGCGTCGTGCCCATTCTGCTGGGCTTCCCTGGGGGAGAACGCAGTAACCAACAACCCACCCTATCATAGGTTCAGGTCAACAACTTGGGATCATCCTTGATTCTTTCCTGTCCCCCAAAACCTCTGTATTTAATCTGTGTTGCTCCAAATACATCCATTCAACTTATCATACCCTCGTTCGTGGTGTCTGTGGAACATTGCAGTAGCCTGCTGTCCGCCCCTCTGTTTCCACCTTGCACCTCACTACTTTCCCCTAGTACCCAGCAACCTCCTCAAAAGTCCCAGTTACCCATCCATCTCCATCTTAGAGGCAAATCCCACCCAAGGGTCTGAGGAGTCACACGGGGCCTGCCCACACGCCACGAGCTCCCTTCCACCCAGCTCACCTCCCATCATGCCACCTTTCTGCACCACAGACTCCCTGACCTCTAGGCTTATCCTTGACCTTCCCAAACACATGGGGTCTCTGTGCTCGCGTGCCACTGGCCTGAGCCACTGTTCAGCCACATAGCTGCTTGACTCACACCCTCCTTTCATTCAAGTCTCTGCTGCAAAATGTCACTTTAGCAGAGAGGTACATTCTCTATCCGCCCACCCATCAATCTTGACTCCTTTGTTACCCACTATAATTTCTTTATAACTCTTCTCAGATAGTGTATCTATATTCGATTGTTGATCATCTGTCTTTTCTCACTTGAATATAAACTCAAAGTGGCAGACATTTTGCCTCCTTTGTTCAGTTTTGTGTTCAATATCTAGAACTGTAGACTCTATGGCAAATGAATAAAGAGTAGAAGCTGGATTTAGGGTGCAAATGACCTTTTCTAAATCCATGAACTCTGAAGAATTATCATGAGCCAGGATCTGTTCTTAGCACTGAGAATAAGATACTGAATATTCTACCTTTTAGCTAAAAGGTATAACAGATAATGGGAAATAGGAAGAAAAGGGGCAAAGGGGAAGGGGAAGTGGGAGGGGTAGGGGAAAGGATAGAAGGGAA
>NW_004624739.1:28946791-28989427 GCF_000247695.1 Heterocephalus glaber | reverse complement strand
AGTCTTTGTAAATAGGGAGGGATGGAGGGGTTGAAGGGAGGGAAAGGGAAGGGGGAAAAATAAGAACCAAGAGAGATCATGTGAAGGTGCAAATTTCCAATGATGAATGTCATTATATTGTATACCTAAAATGTACCAATAAAAGGACATACAATTTAAAAAAAGATACTGAATAGAGACCATAATGGTAAATGAAATAAATCAGACACACAAGCTTAAGTGTCATATGGTTTATCTTCTACGAGAAACCCAAATTATAAATAAAGAGCAAAAGAAGAGATCGATAATAGGAAGTAGGGAGATAGATCTTTCCATGAGAGGGGATCAGGAGATGAGGGAAGAAGAAAGGAGGCGGTGGGGCTGAAGAAAGGAATGAGAAGTCTGATGTACATGTACCAGCTCCACACAATGAATTCAAACACATACTGTTAAAGAAAGACAGATTCCATTCAAGGGGAATTGCCAGCAGTGGTAGGAGGGAGACCTTAAATAAATCTGTAAGTAGATCAATTACATGGGGTAACATGAAAAGAGTTCTAAGTGCAATAAAGATAACAAAACAGAGTGTTTCGCAAGAGAGGGCACCAGCTCAGGGCTTTTGAGCAGTAGAGGCCCAGATGGATGCAGACGTGATTCTGACTGGTTTGGGGCTATGCCTATGAAGCACAAAGGAGAGCAGCGGTGGATGGAGAGGGACTTCAGCTGGGTTGAGCGCTGCAGCCTGGGCGCTCGGGAAGAAAAGAGTCAGTTTCCTACAGGAGGAGCCTCACACCGTGGTTCGGCTCTCAGCCGGTCCTAGCGGGCCTCCGTGGACTTGAGCGAGAGTTGTTCCTCAGAGGAGGCCTGCAGTGGGGTGGGTGCAAATGGAGAAGTGGCCTCGTCTGGGGGCCACCTGCTCATTCGTGGGCTGGGACAGCCAAGCAGTGTGGTTCTGGTGACCGTCAACCACGTACACTCCTGTAGGGGTGGTCTGAATCACACAAGAGGGTGGCTGTGGCCAGGGGCACCATGAGAAGAGAACTGGGCGATAAGAAGAAACCAGGTTTGGCGGGCAAAGGGCCAGTCTCTTTCATGGACAGGACACAAGTACAGAGTCCCTAGGGCAGAAATGAGGTCAGCCTGCTCCTCGCACCCAGCTTCACTTGACTAAGAACACTGTGAGTCGCAAGAGGGAGCAGATAGGAGAGGAGAGGCTGCAGGGCAAGCAGGGGCCAGATTTCCGCAGAGCTGAGTAGTCACGTTAGAGCGGTCAGACTTAGCACGGAGTCACTCTCCATTTGTTTTCAGCTGACATGTGTGCCAGTTTCCTCCTTAAAGCTGGAGAACCGGAAGTGTCGCCATGATTAAATAACCTGATGAGTAACAGTTCCTGCTCACCGTGGGCCCCTGAGTACAGCGTTGCTTTCTTTCTGCTTCCTGAGATCAAAGACTAAGAGCACAATAGGAAAGAGAAGCACATGAAGGTGGAGCGGACGAGTGGGGCTTCAAGGGCCAAGATGAGGGATGTGGATGAAATCCAAAGGGGAAAATTACTTTCTTCTCAAATTCCCGATACAATTTACACTTGTTGCCTGATGGGTGAGGATAACATGCTATGTATATTTTTGTGATTCCCATCTGTCTTGTTTTTTCATGATTCTCATGCTTCCTACTTTTTTTTTTTTAAATAAGTCTAGGAATAAGGACATGTTTTCCCTTGTCCCAGTGTCTGACAATGCCAAAATTTCTGAAGTCCTATTTTAATAAGGGATTAACAGCCCTGGGCCAAGCTTAAAGCCTTTTTTCAGGGCTTCTCCAAGAAACAGCTACCTGGCTTTATTAAAGCTTGTGTGTTTATTTACTATGTTGGATTAAAAAATAGCTTTGCCACCTCCCCCTCTGTTTATGCTTCCTGCTGGCTCAGCTGTTTTCCTTTCCTAGGAGCTCTGTGCTTGCGCTGTGAAGCTGACATGTGTCTCTTGTTCAGCTCAGCGGGAACTGGGACAGAAGGGCTGCTGGGGAACCAGGAGTAGGAGCCAGGCCAGAGGAATTCATTCCTAATTATGCTAATGGTGAGATGATTCCAAATAACAGCACTGAGGAGCTTAGCAAGCATGTGCTGAATAGCAATACCTTATTAGGCTGCATACAGACTAGGGGTGAAAAGGGATAAAATGTGTTGTATTAAGTTTTATATTAAGTACAAGGAGGAGAATGGGAAAAAAAGATGAAACGAGCTGTATCATGTACAGGTACAAATTCCCTAAGATGAATATGATCATTATGCATATCTAAAATATACCAATAAATGTTTTGCTTAAAAAAATTATATAAAGAGTTGTAACATCTGAGCTCATACCTAACTTGATAATTAACATTGTCACGTTTGCTTCGAATTTTTTTTCTTGTTATACATTCAAATAAAGTTGACTATTTTTTCATAAAAAACAAGTTTTTAGGAAATCAGCTCATTGTAAAAGTCCAGTGTCATTGAGTAGGGGAATATCATATTTGGGAGTCAAGACATGAAATTATTCATGTTTTCCATCAGCCTGGCCTCAGTGGCCTGTGGAGTGGAGAGTCCATCAGCCGGATGCTGGAGAACCAACCCTAAATCTCCTGCAAGAGAAGTGAGCGGAACAAAGGAGATGTGTTCACATAAAACCTTGCCACCTGGCTCACCCTTGTCCTCCGGGCACCCAGGAAGCACACTGGATAATGTTGGGCCCAAGCCCCATGGTCCTGGGACACTACCTTCCTCCTCAGGTGGCTCCTGGGCTCCAGACTGCTTGCAGCTCCTGCTTCTGACCTCAAGGCGCTCGCACCCATGGCTCTCTGGGGGACCCCACTTCCGTTTCAGGCACGCAGCCTGCCCAGGGGATACTGTTCTCCAGGAGCAAGCCTAAGCACACAGCCCCACACACTGGAAACTCAGATTTGCCAGGAGGAGAGGCTTGGCCCTCATGCCTCAGCACAGGTTCACCCCCATCTTCTCCAGGCTGTGGTTCAGAGCCCTGGGCCTGCATGGCTATGGGCCAGTGGTATTGCTTATTTGTTTGTTTTCAACCCTAGGGACTGAAAAATCAGGTCTTTTCCACTGAGCTACATCCTCATCCTCAGTATCCCTCCACTTTATTTTATTTTGAGACAAGGACTCACTAATCATTCAGTTGTTCAGGCTGGGTTTGAACTTGTGAGTCGCCTGCCTCATCTTCCCAGAGTTCTGAGATCACAGGTGTGCACCATTGCCCCCAGCTCAGAGTGGTATTTGGATCTATCAAATGCTCCAGTTTCATTAGGAAGTAGCTCCTCAGGGCATCTTAGAGGAAGGAGACAGGTTAGGCTGGCAGGGGACTTTCCAAGCATTTCTTGGTCCTAGAAAGGAAATGTTAAAATGATTCTCAGCATTTTACCTTCACCTCTGTTCTTACCTTCAGTTCTTAACACAGGTGGAGGACAGGTCTGTCTGTACGAGGCCGTGCTGCTAATCACCACTTTTTTCAACAACAACAACAACAAAACATTATTTTCAGAAAGTAGCTAAAATTATAAACTGGACCAGATGATTGAAAAAGGAAAGCTAAAGCGAAGTGCAGACCTTTCTTAGAAGTTCAGCTTCTTTGAGGTGATTATTGAGGCTGCTTTTTTAACATAAGAAGGCTGAGACAGGAAATGTCAGTATCACAGGAACACACTGATCAGGAAACTGCATCGGAGAAAGTGCTGTGATTTTGGTCTGTTTAGCATTCATTTTGTCCTGGCTTTATTTTCCTGTGTTTGTACCAAATAGGAATATGATGGGGTTAGTGTCTTTAACTGGGATATAATTCACATGTAAAATTGATGGGTTTTAGATGAAGAGTTCAGAAGTCTTTGGTTTATTTATAATGTCGTACAACCATTATCACCAGTTTCATTCCCCCTCGAAAGAAGCTCTGAACCTTTAGTCGTTACACTCAAGTTTTCTATTGATTCTATTTTATTTTTTATTTTATTTTATTTTATTTTATTTTTTGGTACCGGAGATCAAACTCGGGTCCTTGTGCTTGCGAAGCAGGCGGCGGAACCACTGAGCTAAATCCCCAGCCCTCTATTGATTCTAATTCCTGGCAACCACTAATTTATTTTCTGTCTTCTGCATTTGCCTATTCCAGACTCTTTGTGAAAAATGGAATATGTGGCCATTTGTGTCTTCTTTCATAATACTTTCAAGATTTAGACATGTTGTCACATGTACAGGTACTTTACTCCTTTTTTCTGAATAATATTCTATTATTGGATATGCTGTATTTTGCTTTGAAGTTTTTTTTTTTTTGGTACAGGTATCGAACTCGGAACCTTGCACTTGTGAGGCAGGCACCAGAACCACTGAGCTAAATCCCCAGCCCTAATAAGTGATTGTATGTGTATTATGCTTTGAAAATTTTTTTTGGATATGCTATATTTTATTTATCCATTCATCAGTTAGTGGAAATATGGGTTGTTTTCACTTTTTGACTGTAAGTAGTGCTGATATAAGCATGTATGTGCAAGTATTGATTTGATACCTGTTTTTATTTCCCTTGTGCATATTTACCCAGGAGTGGAATTGCTGGCCATGTGGCAACTATGTTGAACTGTTCTAGAATCTGCCAAACTCCTTTCCCAAGTGACTAAACCATTATACTCTCGCTGTCAGGGTCTGAGCAGTTGATGTGGTTATTTTCCAATTTTTAATTAGTCACCATGCTATCGAAATCATCATCAGACTCCCTGTGTCACTACAATTCCCAACACAATGGGGGAAAAGAACACTGTGAATTGCATGGAACCCCATTGCTATTTGGTCTCTTTTTCTTTCAAGGGTTTAAGATTCTTTGGGGCAAGTCATTCTTACTCATAAGCTAAGGTCTGTTGCCTGTCCTAGGCCAGGTTACATTGCAGGAATTAAACAAATAGATATCAAATGAATGGAAGAATGAGTAAAAGGAATCTTAGTGGGTTCAGTAGGACCACGGAAAGAACTTCATTTAAGCACAAATGTTCTAAACTCTTGATAACTAAGCAGCTAGGGTGATAACATGTGAAAGCCAGAAGTTCGAAGTTCGGGGCAGTCACAGGAGCCCAGGAGGGCAGAGAGGGGCTTTACTTCTGCAGTGAGACTGATTCCCTATAAGGCACTGGGTGAATGATGGCCTCCAGTTTCCTCATCTGTCTAGCTTTGATGACATCTACGATAATTCCTTGACACGTTGCTTGGCAGATTATAGGAAACCATGCATTTATAACTCACAGTCAGCTGCTTTCTCCCCTCCTCCCTTTCGTCCCCAGCACTGTGTCCTCCATCTGTCCTGGCTGTAATGCACATCCCCTTGGCTGCGCACTGACTGGGTTCAGACTTAGTGAATTTTCCTCACTCAGAAAATGTGCAGACAGAAGCAACTAAAACTCACTTAGGGGCATTTCTCATCTTGAACGTGTTTGTGTGTTTGGGGGAAGCTACTGAGGGAGCTACAGGAGATTTTTACAAGTTTTTTACTCCATGCCGCTTTGCTACACGGCACTTCTTAGGTTGCTTTGTTTTGTTTTGTTTCACCTTTCGGCATCTTCTTTCCTATCTTTTTGCCCTCCCACCTCATCCTCCCAGGAGCAAAATCCATGGCGTTCAGTTTTCGGCAGCACAGCACCCTGAGCACTCTTGTTCTTGGAACTCACCTGACAGGAATGCCCTCAGCATCTTACTTCTCTTTCACATGGATCGCCCAAGTGCTTTTTTCCCTTCTCAACAAAAACAGTCCCATGCCTCAGAGAAATGCAGTTTCTGTCTGTTAAGATGGCACATTTCCTCCCGATGTCTTTCACATGTGAAAGTGAGTTGGAAAGTTAAAGGGAATAGTGGGCCCTAAGGGACTGAATGTTCAACAACCCTTTTCATGGGGAAGAAGGAAGGAAGGTATCTTTTCGATATGTTAGAGAATACCTGTCTTCACTCAACAGTCATTGTATTTATCTTAACCTTTATTAGTATAATCTGATAAAGCTAGAGTCCCTGTGAATTTGCAGTTAGAAATTAAAGAAAGATGAGGGTCTTTAGGAGGCTGGATCTGTAAAATGTATGCAATGGATCTGCAGGCAGCCACATTTTCATCTCAAGACTAAGCAGAAGAAATCAGTCTTTAGATATTTTTTAAATGCTTCAGACTAACAGAGAATAAATAGGAGAGGAGAAGTAATTGGTTCCAAATCTTTCCTGAGACCTTGATGTACTGCTGGTTTCAGATATCAGGAAGTGCTTTGTGTACTTATGATAAAATCTTCTCTTCACTTTTTGTTTCCCTTACAATAGAAGTGATTTCTGCTGCTTGCAATCATAAGATTCCGAATATAAGAAATAATTCCAAAGTGAGGGCTTGTAGTTGTTAATAGTATTAAAATTGCTCTAAGCTTCCAGGAAGGGTTTCTCTTTATTTTGCCTCCAAAATACATTTTTGTGTTTTGCTTCATTTGAGTCATGTGGTAATCTTCTGAAGTAGGCAGAGGAGGGCTTTCTGGGCCCTTATTAGAGACAAGGAAATCGACAGAGGTATTACTAGACGTGGACTTGCTTATGTATTCAGTGCTGGCAGACAGAGAAACGGGATAGAACTTCTGGGTGCTGCTGTGACACCGTGGAGATAATGCAGAGAGAGAGAGAGAGAGAGAGAGAGAGAGAGAGACAGAGACAGAGACAGAGACAGAGACACTTAGTAGTTACGTAAAAGGTGTAAGTGTTGGAAATTGAGCCTGGTTCAGATCATACTTGTCCATGTAAATCGACTAAATTATAGTAAAATTCTGATGGCGGATTTAAGAGGCACAATGATGCCAAAATAAACAAATGCAAAAGCCTGAATTATTTAGCTCTTAACCAAGTAGGTTACATAATTTCCACGGTAGGGAGCATAAAGACAGGGATTCAGCGTGACATGACAGTTGTGATCTGGTCCTAAGTCCTAAGTGTCGCTTGGCCGCCATATTGACCTTGGTGTGTACCCCAAGCCCCTGAGCACAAACACAGACTGGAGGACTGCCACTTGCGAGAGGCGTCCCATTGGTTTGCCCTCACTGTGTCTCAGCTGATGTCACGCATGTTAGGACTTTGAGAAAAACCTGGTAGGTTCCAGTCGGCTGTGCCTACCTTTGTCTAACCGAGCCCACAAATCCCTTTGTCCTGCCTGGGGTGGAAGGGGTGCAGGACAGGCCTCTGTCAGCAACGCATCTCCCATAAACTGCACTTCCTGAAGTCCCAGACTGGCCGCTTGCATGGGCCTCACCACCCCTTCACCCTTTGGCATTCGGATCCCACACTCCAGGGTTTAGTTTTTCAGATCCTAAAAGACCTTTTCTAACAATACTGAATGTGGTGTTAATTTTTTTTATTTTGACAAAAGACTACAAAGTGTTTTTTCCTGTCTGTAATTTTCCTTATTTGAAGCCTCAACTTTTGCTTTCTAGTGGCCGGAGATACTGAAATATTAATACCTAAAATACGTACTGACTATATAACACTGAAACATTTGGAAAATTAAGACCGGCAAGGCCATTTCACCAGATGGAAAAACAAAGCAATAACTTTCTAGTGAGAATCACCACTTTTTGGACATTTCAGCCAGATTAGAGTTCTAACTGAAGATCTCAGGTAGGTGAGCACGTGAGTCTCGAATTCAGACTGAGGCGACACATCCAGCCTCAGGAGGAGGATCAGCCCAGGGAGCCACGGGAAGTCTACCCAGGACAACAGGACAACAGGGCGGGCGGAAAGCGAGCCGAGGGAGGAGGTGTGTGGAGGAAGCCGCTGGTCAGAAGCTTCAGGAGGACGCACGTCAGAGATGGAGGTGGAGGACACAGGGAGGGAGGAAGTGCCCCAAACAGAGTTTTCTGAGGGGAGGTTTCCAGCAGCGCTGCAGGTGGAGGGGCTGGCAAAGGCGCGGAGGCGCAAGTTCTTGAAGCTGGCGCCTCTGATCTCGGCTACCTTGAGAAGAATGGGGTCGGCGGAGAGGAGAATAAAGTCGGAAGTGCGTGGTAGGATGGAGGCACTGGAGAAAGACGGTGATAAAGAGTAAGCGAGGCGGCTGAAGAGACTTCTTGCTGGAAGAGGAGTAAAAGACAGCAACTGAAGGAAATAAGGGGATGCGCGGAATTTTGAAAGTGGAGACGGCAGGGAATAGCAGTGTGCCAAGGAGGGTGGATTGGGTACCAGCACTGTTTCCTTTGTGCCCGTGGGGTGGGGAGCGGGCAAGCACCCTGCGAGGACTCTGCCGGGGAACAGGGAAGTGGGGTCCAGGGCTGGGCTCAGGGCCCGCTCTCGGCAGGTAGGAGGGAGCCCTAGGAAACAGTCACTGGGTGGGAGGGAGGGAGATTCTCTCCAGGAGTGAGGAAGGGACCCTTGTGTTGCGTGCTAAGGAATGAGTTGCTCTTCGAGGCACGAAAGATTGCTGCATCTAGGTCGTAGTAGGGCAGGCGTTTTCAAAGGTTCAGCAAACCAGGTGTTGCGCTAATTTTAGAATCAGATTTCTAATGGTTGTTACAATCTGATCGATTCAGTTTTTATTTAGCTTGTTTATGTCCTGCTCTGTACTTATTTCTCTAGGAGCCCTTGATATCTCCACTTAGTGGCGCTCACCCAGGTTAAGTACTAAATGTCTTTATAAAGAGAACCTCAGAGCTCCTCAGAGGTAGTAAGTCCCAGAGCTACCAATTCCTGTCCTACAAGTTCAGCTCTCCCACGGATTCTACACCGTATTTGCCAGGAGGATTTTCCAGAATGTAGACATATGCACACATACGAAACTTGACTTTTAAGATATTCAAATAAACGAACAAAAAAATCACCATATTAAATAATTTAAAATCATGAGAAATAGAAAGCACAAAGCATGGAATTTTAATAATCACATACATTTATGGAAACGAAGAGCATAATGAGTACTAAAGCAATAACAAGGGTCTTACAAAATAGATCAGATGACTAAAAATGTTAACCAGGTTAAAATTTTAAAATAGTCTATTTCTAACCCTAAAATGTCAAATTTCCCCAGTTTTACAAATTACATGTCTACATTTTCAACAGGGTATTGTATGGGCTACAGTGTCAGTGTATGCAGTATGTATATGTCTGTATACAATAAAACATTGTGTATGTGTGTGTGTGTTTTCCTGCTACCAGGGATTGAACTAAGGACCTTGCACTTGCCAGTCAGGTATGGAGCCACTGAGCTACATCCCCAGCCCTCAACAAAACTATTTTTATAATGAATAAAATAAATCTATATAGAATGAAAATATATTAATTATTACTTTCTTCAGTGCACTAAATTCCAATGCATTCATTATTCAGTTGAATTATACATTATGTTTACTGGGAAAATGGAATTAGAAAGTTATCTCTGTGTGTTACGCTACTGAACTTGTCATTGCTATGCTTGGTATCTCAGAAAATTAATGAAGAGTAATGAGTGCTCTTCTTGTTTGTTTACAAACTTGTCACTAGTCTGTCACACCGAGGCAAATGCAGAAAATGTACTTTTTCTAATAGCATTAATAACACCCTAAATGACTGCATTCGCGGTCTCAGTGAATGGACACCACGTTGGATGAGAGGAAGGGCATCAGTACAGTCACCGAGGGCGAGGCTGGCCCTTCACTTTACATCACAGCCAGGCCTCCAGCTTCAGAGCTGTGTGACAGACAGCATGTCCTGAACCCCTTCTTGAAAACAGATTTCCGGACAAACTGTGCGTCCTTCTCACCTTTCGATTTTTGTCTTCCCATGAAGGTGAACTTTACTAACATGGTAGTTCCACTACCCAAGTAGTTTCAGCAACCAAAATATGAAACCCAGAAGATCTTGTTTCATACTCTATTGATTTCACTTATTTTTAGTTCCCAGATGAACTTTATTAGACACGATTTAAGTCTTGGACACAGGAATGTCATAAATAAAACGTGTAAAGGTAACACAGACTGCTTCTACTGCTTCTATGTATTTGATTTAGCTGATGGCAGTCAGTTGTGCTTTTACTTCTTAAATACGAGTAAAGCCTGTCACATTTGCCTTTGACAACTACCTAGTTTCAGCTAATGTCTTTTCAGGCAGAGGCCATGAAAATATAGGTTTGACTGTTTATTGTGAACCCTAATATGAGAAACTTTACAGAATGAAAGAGGGTGCCAAAATGAAGCAGAAATGTTTTCAATGTTTCTTTATTAAAATATTTTAGTATACTCTTAACTACAAAATAACCTATAAAAATAAAAATAGCGCATACACGTGTTCAATAAACAAAAATGTTAACACTAATTTATGTTGATTATATTAACATTAAAATATACACGGGATAATTATCTTCGGGAAGTATTCATCTTTCAAGGTTAGATTTCTATATTTAATGCTACTGATATTTTTCTTATATTGTGACTCTTTAGTACTGTCTTAATTGTTTTCATAACAGTCATCAGTTACATCTTACGGTTGGTAAGTTTGGAATTATTGATCATTTACATTAACTTTTGTCCGTAGGCCATTTCTCCTCTGACCCCTACCCCTACTATAGAAGGGGCCCCTACCCCTGAGTCTGCCAGGGCCTGGCTAACTTGCTTCTCAGCTTCCCCAGTAGCTGAAACCACAGGCTTGCATGACTGCACCTGGCCAAAGGAATAATATTTTCAATTAAACATTCTCTTTATAGATGCTAAGATGCCTGGCAAGATATGAGCAAAGTTTGCTAAATGAGGGGTATTTTCAATTCTCCTCTTCCATCTTATTCTTTTGCTTCCAAATACCCAAACATTTTAACCTCAATGCTTTGACATGCTTTATCGTTTCGTCTCTGTTTAGAAAACCTTCCTTTGATGTTCATTGTATACAAAGAAAATTTGTCAAATATTCTCCTTTTATTTTGAATATTTCACCAAATTTAAACTGGTAGGTCTCTTACTCAATATTAAAAGATATTATAAACATCCATTTAAAAAGACCTGCATCACAAAGCTCATCTTTAAGTATTTCAAAGTGAATTATAGGATTCCAAAATTAAATCATGTACATAGTTTCAGGTCTGATCCATGAATTTATTCAGTCTCTCCATTGCTATTATAGAGGTATATTTCAATGACTTCTTGTTGTAAGTATTGTTTTCAATAAATTACTTTTCCAAAAGTTTGGGAAGGTACAGTTTTTATTACATTGTTTGCAGACCATTTTGATTAAACATTCATAAATCTAATTTTGAACAAAACGAACCAAAATTTAGAGGCTTTTTTTTTTCCATTCAATTCCACTGTAGGCCTTTAGGTTGTTTTATAAACAAACTCTTCTGAGCTCAACATTTAAAATTCTATTAATGTTGAAGAGCAAGGAAGCAAAGCATATATTGCCAAGATGAAGGATGTTTTAACATTTAACAGAACTTTTATAGAAAATATGTGATTTTTATATTCTTTGAACATATGAGACGTGTACCTTTTGACATCTATGTCCTCTATTTGGTATCAGTGTTGTACTCTCAGGGTGTGATTAATTATGTGTACATCAAAGTCAGCTCCAAGGCTACTTCTGCTTTTGAGATCAATGCTTCCGAAAGGGTTGGAGACTGAAGGACAGGCCAAAGTATTGCATCCTTATACCCACACTGTTGTCCCCACAAGACTGTGATTATGCACAGGACAATGTGCTGGTTTGGAGCCAGGTTCAAGGCTCCCTCAGCACTTCTGTTTGCCCTTCTGGGCTCTGCTATTATCTTGAGGACAAGTCCTGGTCCACACAACCAGTCCTGCAGGAAGGACAGGAAACGTACAAAGCAGGGTCCCCACCAAACAGGGCTGAGATCCTGAGTCCCGTGGAGGAGAGAGAGCCCCCCACACACTTAGGTTCAGTCGCCTCTCCCTGCCACCCTGTCCTGCCTCCATCCTGCTCTGAACTGCCCCCTTGCCCCTGGTTATCGCACTCCTCTTTCAACTGTTTTTGCTGCTGGCACTAATCTCACATTCATGAGAGTCAGTGTGGCCTCGGACAAATAGCCTTGGGGTTGATTCTTACTGCAGCATTGCTGTGACAATGGCAGTCCACACGGTAATTTCTTCACTCACCCTCATTATTTTTTACTACAATGGCCTACTAAAATTGTAATCATATTATCACTGTAAAGGATAATATTTCTTAAATGTTATACTTTCAAAATAGACTTACAGCACCAACATCACATTATCAATGATGGACATTTCACTTTCTCCAAAATTCTTACTCTGACGTTACTTGGATTCCATGAATTGGGTGCAAAACTATATAAAGTATTATTGGAATCACCTTTCATGATTTCTTAGTTGAAGCCCCTAATGGTATCGGAGCTCCTTCCTTCATCGTTCATGTCTTTTAGAAAAGCTGGAATTCAAAATAAACTAAATTATTTAGAAGGATACTCACTTTATCTAAATGAAAACTCATGCTTTGTGAGCTGAATTAGCAGCTAGCTGCATATGTTACATTGTCTTTGGGAAGTCTTTGTATAATAACTATTCACTTTTGAAGTAGATATGATATTTCCTTAGAGATTTGCTTTTCTGGTCTTCTAGTGACTGTTAACTTTACCCTGGTAAATTATAAGCATTGATAATCTTTTTTGGGGCTAGTGGGAGTTCATAGTAATTATCTACTTGCTTGAAAAGTGGATACTCAGCACTGAATTTTTCATTAAACTTGCTTTTCATTTATTGAGTTCACTGCTGTCAAAACAGTGTGATGCAAAATAAAAACTTTACCAAACAATAAAATAAACATTTGGAGATTTATCGTATTCAGTAAATGACAAACCTGCAGCAGGAGATTTTAGAGTATTTCCATGTTACGCTGCAGAAGTACCTAACCTTGCATTTGCCACGTCTGCTCAGGCCCGCAGAGTCAGACTTGGGGGTTGTGGGCACCTCCCCTTCTATGGCACGTGGCACACACAGCTGACCAGTTCACCAACATCTCACAGAAGGTGCAGCTCCAAAAACATCTTCCCTCACCACCTGCAACTGCGAAGAGTGGACTGGCCTCGGCCACCCCATCCAGGTGTCCTTGGTGCCAACAGTGAGCGCCAGAGTGCAGTCCTGAAAGGGAGCTGTCAGTTACCCAAGATATGGAAAGGCTCCAAAAAGTCAGGTGGATATGGAAAGTTGTTTTTATCTATCACAGAAGCTGGAAATGCGAAACTGATACCTAACTAACTCATCCCTGATTATTCTAGAGCCAATATTAATATTAATATTTTGATTGAAATGGGGAATCCTGGGCAAGTATTAAATAAGTGTAAACAAGGCCTATCCCAGCCAAACTGGCAACAGAGGTCATAGTAATATGTGTGTGCATACGCAAACACACACACACACACACACACAAATGTACTGGAACAATAGTTTCCTAAATTCCTCCCTTGATCCGTAACAATTATTTCTTCAAGGGGAGGGCAGGAGAGCAGAATGGAGGAGAGGAGGAAGAAGGAATAGGATGACATGGAGGAGGAGGAGGAGGAGGAGGGGAGAGAATCAGGAGACAAATTGTAGCAAAGTATCTCTGTATTGATCAGAGGAGAAGGTGCCTTGAAAACACAAAATCAAATATCCCTCAAGTTTAGTATATTAGTATATTCTTAAACTAAAAGCTATTGAATCATTTTCTTCATCCATTCATCTCTTGATGGATGCACGTATAGGCCACTTCCAAGATTTGGCTATATAGGGCTTGTGCTGCAATAAACATGAGTGTCATGGATCACTAAAATATGATGTCTTTAACTCTTTAGGGAAGATTCCTACAAGGGGAATTGTGGGGTCAAAAGAAATTTCTAGTTTTAGTTTTTTGAGGAATCTTCATACTGCTTTCCATAGTGGTTGCATCAGTTTACATTCTGGCCAAAAATGTAGAAGGAAAAACAACAACAACAAAGTATTCTTTTTAAAAAAAGCTATGCATCAGTTTTTTAGGCTGGATGGCTAGCCATTTCATCCACCCAATGTCTTCTGGTCACAATAACCTTTTGATTGTAACTTGTCTGATACACATTTTATCCAGGAAGAGAATGGGCTGGTCACAAACATGAGTATCATTTTTCTTGATAAAGTAACTCTTATTTTAAACTAACAAGTGGACTTTCTGATTTTATAGCAAGCAGATAAGAAAACATTTTGAATGTATCACTTTGGAATATTGTCCGATCTCTTTTTTTGGTTGCAGTCTATTCTAGAAAGAGTAGTCTTTGTTTCCTGATTCATTCATTCATTGAACAAACGTTTATAGAGGACTTGATATGGGAAGGTAGAACAATTTTCAACACATGCATTTAGTGGATTGTCAAATAGGACCAAAACCTGGGGAGTTTCCACTTATTACAGCTGCTTTAGACTTAGAATCTTTTTCACTCATGCAAAAAAACTGAATGGAGTGTTCAGTCTCCTGAATATTCGAATATTTTTGCAGTTGTTTTAGTAACATATTAAATATTACCGAAATTATCATTGTAAGTGAAGAAATTAGTCAGAAAAACATATTAATAATAATCACTTGACATGCATTTTCTATTTTGAAAACAATTTCCCAACCTATATAAATGTAAATACAATCTTGTTGCTGCTAAATTCTGAACTATGCTTATTTGTTGAACTGATTCACTTCATCCCTAATTATAATTCATGGATTCTAAACAGAGTCAAGGGTGGAAAAGTAATGTTGAATGATTGGAGAAACGTTTCTTTGAAATTCATTTTCTTTCTTGCTTCTGGAAACTTTAAACCTTCCAGTCTGTCAGGCTTTTCATTCCTTGTGTATCTGCTCAAACCCTAGTGTGCATCATAGGACCTGAGTGTCTTGTTAAAATGGAAAAGTCAGCTCAGCAGGTTGGGGTGGGGGGTTCTGTATTTCCAAAGTACTACACAGAAGAGTGGATTGTGCTGATTTAGGAACCACACTGAGTAATAAGTCCCTAAGAGACAAACCAGGGGATCGTGATTGTTAGTTTTATTAAGGAAATTCTGACAAATAAAGATGTGTGTAAATTACTACAGCTGTGATAACATCTATTGATGTGTCCTTAGGAGCTAAGCAGTGGGCTCTGCCTGGCCCAGAGATGGAAAACCATGGAAACGAGATTTCTATTTTAAAAGCTGAGTTTGTCCAAAATACTCCATGATAGTAAGCCAATCTGCATATTTTCAGATATTTTAATGTGCTCACCAGTGTCAGCCAGTATAAGAAATAAATTTATACCTTATCTAAGTGTCTTTACTGGAAACACAAAATTTAGTTTACATACCACATTTGTGAGAAAAAATTTTTCCTCGGATAGTAGACAAGAATTCAAGGACAGTAGCATCATTAATGGTGTGTATGCGTGTTCGTGTGTGTGTGTGTGTGTGCACTCTCTTGTTTGGTGACAAATTAACGTATCATCAAAGCTTTCAAAGGAGCCCTGCTCCAATATTACTGTAAATATTTGTTTCTTTCCCTTTGGTGTCATGTTATATATTTAAAAGAAATCTTCTATTGTGTGATGAAATGTTTCTTAAAAATAACATATATTTCTTCTTTTTTAAAGAACATAATAAATCTAGCATAAAAGTGAAAAATATAAAATTTAATTAATGTAATGCTTTAGTATCAATTAATTATATGTTAAATGAGAATAAAGTATCTTTCAGCCCACATACTGCTTCTTCTGTCAATAAATCTTGAAATGCCTTGATATTCCTTTGCTATATTAAGAAAACGGGCATTTAAAACTCATTTCCTCCATGTCTATGGTAATCAGAACCCACAATTTCTGTCTGATTTTAGAGTTAAGGCAGTCTCATTTGCATAAGTACAATAAAAATTTTTAAGTGTGGCTAGGATCATTTCCATAATTCTATATTTTCAGTCTTCCCCTAGAATTCTTGAACATGACACTGTGCTATAATTTGTAAAACTGAAATCCATTCAGAAGTAATCCTTGGTAGAAAAAGTTCAAACCAAGAAGACAGGCTCCACATTCAGTGCCATTTTCCTCACTCCTTCATCATCAGCCCACCAGGAGAGCAGGAAAGCGTCCAAAGCAGTTCACCCGCAGGCACTCCTGCTTCATTTGTAGAAGTCGGGGTAGTTTCCATCCCTGTCTGGATCAGCTCTCACCAACTACCGAGTGACTTCCCTGGGAATGGGCCCAGCCTGGATACCTGTGTCCCATGCCTGGAACCTGTCTCCTTGCTTTCCCTTTATCTGCAACAGAAATGCCAGGAGAAAGTTGCACATATAAATGGTGAGGCTAAAATACCTTTAGAATGCTTCCTTGAATTCTCTATTTCACAACATCACTATATAATCTTTTTGGTAAACAACATTCCTGTTCTGTGGGTGCCTTTGCATTCTAGCAAACTCTTCCGCCATGTTCAGTTATGAATGTGTTCATTTAATTGAGAGGATTGAATAAATCATATGCTTAGCTGATGAAAGCACTTTCTTTTCTAAAAAAAGCACTTTGACACAAAATGCTTCACTAAGTAACTTATTTATATTTCACTGGTAGTTGAAATTTATGTCAGGGACTTTCATTCTATCCACAGGAGATGTGTTCTTCTTTCACCAGTTTTTCTTCTTTTCTGAAAGAAAACAGAGCTAGATGAAGTCCAATATAATTTCCATGAAGCTTTTTCTTACACCCTGAAGAGTGAGCACTTAGATGAATAAAGTAGAACCTGCCCTGCAAAGCCACATCCTCAGTGGCTGTCTTTAGAGGAAGCTCGCTCTTTCTTTCTTTCTTTCTTTCTTTCTTTCTTTCTTTCTTTCTTTCTTTCTTTCTTTCTTTCTTTCTTTCTCTCTCTCTCTCTTTCCTTCTTTTTCTTTCTTTCTTACAGTCGAAACAGGATACTTAGAGGCTTCAGAGATAAAACAGCAGAACCCACATCTCTCGGCATCCTAAACCGCAGGCTGTACGCATCCTTCGCTGTGTCGTAAATGAGTAGAAGATTGCTGGGCTGTGTGAAATCCTTCATTTCTGTTAGCGGCCTCCTAAGAGGCCATGTGCTCAGGAAGTTGATGTTACTTGATGACTCTCTTCCTGTGTTGGTTCACAGAGAGCTCCTGGAGCACTTGCTTATTTTGACTTTGAGGAAAAATAATAACTTTAGCTTATTAGATTTCGTTTCTTTCCATAAATGTCCTCAGAATATGATTTTGCCTTTTGAGTCCATAGGAGGTGAGGTGCTCAGTTTCCTGTCCCTTCCCACAGACCTCCTGAAGACAGAAATGCGTACATGTTGTTTGTTTTCTTTCTGGTCCGAGGGCTTGCGCTTATGCCCAGAGCTAATCATACCATATACTGTTGTCTGGACGGTAGCATCTTTCTCATTCTGTTTCTGCTTTTTCTCTTTACCCCTTTTATCATGCCTCCTTCTACCTCTCTTTGCTGCTTTTTCTCCTCTATCTTTCCATTTCTTCAATATTTTCAACTTGAGCTCCACAGGCCCTCTCTACTCACTGGTTTTGTTCCATTCTGAATGTAAACATTCTTGGGCCTTTTGTTCTAAAAATATGGCACTGTAGTTCCCCCTCTTCCCTTTCTTTCAAAACCAGCCCACACCTACTCATTTCCTTGCTTCTAATTCAGTCAGCTGTGGCCTCTGTGTAGCCTCCCTCAGAGCCCTCAATACACTGGAGACCCCATAATTTCCTGCACATAAACCCTTTCAGACATTTGCACTGTTTTCTGGAGTTGACTATTTCCTTCTCAAACTCGTCACTCCGTAGACTTGTCTTTTTGTCTTCTCCGTTTGCTTCTATCACTCACGAGTCTTAAAACAAAAATATCGAAGAAAAATTATGAGCAGAGTGAAACCAAGTGGTAGACACAAAAGAAAAATGAATGTCAATCTTAGAATAAAGACTAGGGTATCAAATTTCACAGGGCTCAAAATTATATATGAAAAGCGGTCATTTTCTACACTTCTAATTAGCTAAATATATAAAACTATAATTTAACTCCAGTCGTCGCTGGAGGAAGAACTGTTTTTTCCTTCCCGTGCCATTGGGTGGAATGCATCACCTACGCTACCTGAAGGGGCTTGTGCATGGGATCTCTGTTGTGGGAGAAGCACCCAGCTCCACAGGTCCTGTGATCCTGGGGAAAAGGCCAAATGCTGAGCTGTCTTATGTTTCTGCTTCTCCGAAAGCAAGGTTTAAAACATACTAACCCAGGTAAATTTTCATAAAAGCAAGTTAATCTTTTGAGTTTCTCCTAAATTCTACCTGCACCTCTGTGAGGAAACATGAATTAGCTTCCCGGGGCCGCTTTAGCAAAGTATAAACTCTGGCTCATTACCGCAGCGATTTCTTCTCGCCAGGTTCTGGAGGACAGAGGTTGGACACTGAAGTGACCACAGGACCGTGCTCTCTCCCAGGACACAGGAGGAAGAGCCCTTCTGCACCCTCACTCCAGTCCCTGTTTCTGTCTTCATGTCCCCTTCCACCCTGTGTGTGAGCTCTGTGTCCAAATTTCCCTTGTCTTCCTTGGACCATATTGGGTTTTGGACCCACCCTAATGTGCATGGGTGAAGACCCTGTTTCCAATGAGCCACATGCACAAGTTCAGGGCCAATGCGTGCTCTAGAAGCCACGGTTCAACTCAGTACCATCAGAAGTACTGGAAATGAGTACTTGAAAACTAAAAAGAGAAAACGGATTCCTTTTGTAAAGCTCATATTATAACTGATCATGTATTCCTTTTCTTCTTCTGAAAACATTGCTAAAATGAGAGTAAGGCAATAAGAAATTTTAAAAAATATATGAATGGAATATAAAAGCAAGCAAACTAACATTGAAAGCAAAGACAACAGGAAAATTTTAAATGTGAACACAGTATTTTCTAATAGATACGACAAAGTTACAATACTAGGAGAAGGAGAGAAATCAAAGGACAAAAATATGATAGAAATAAATAATACAAAATGATTGAAAGTTAAAGTTAAGGGCTGAAACTTAAAACACACACAGAGGAAAAAACAAACACATAAGAGAGAATTAGTGGTTGAATTCATGACATTCAGCATCCTTTTAGTCAGAAATGGAGAGAGAAAAAACCCAGAAAATAAACTATCCAGAAATAGAATTTTCAGACTTGAAGGACAAATCTCTAAATTGAAGGTATCTAGCACATAGGAGTTATATTAATAAGCTTTCCATTACTATAAGAAAAAGACTGGAACTAATCAACCTATGAAGGGAAATGATTCCTTCTGGCTTGTGATACTTCTGGGTCATGGGAGCTTTCTGCATATGAGGAGGTGGACCCACTATACTTAAGCCTAAGGTGGGATAGCACATGATGGCTAGGAACACATCATGTATCTGCTCACCTCGTGGCTGGGAAATAAGACAGAAGAGACAAGGGCTCCACAGTGCCCTCCTAGGGCACCTCCCCAATCCAGGAAGACCTCCCAGGGGTCTCATCTCTTAAGGTTTCTGCCACCTAGCTCAGCGGTGACACCTAGGGACCTAACTCAGCGGTAGTGCACTTGCCTAGCATGTGTGAAGCCTTAGCCATTTCCTAACAATGCCAAGTCTTTCAGACCTGTGTCTTCGGAAGACTAATGGTAAGGATGCAAATAATACTATGGCCCAATGAAAAACTGAAGAAGATCCCCCGAAGCACACAAACTGGGAAATTTCAAAATCACAGGTACAAAGTAGAAAAAGTAAAGCTTCCAGAGAACATAGCAATAGATACCTACAAGAGATAAAATCAGAATTGTATTGATCTTCTCAAAGCCTTGGCAAGTGCCAGAAGCCCTTGGAGATATGTTTTCAGAAGGCCTGCCTTCCTTTCCCTCTCTCTCTCTCTCTCTCTCTCTCTCTCTCTCTCTCTCTCTCTCTCTCTCTCCTGGTACTGGGGATGGAATCTGGGAGTGCTCTACCACTGAGCTATATCCCCAGCCCTCTTTTCTTTATTTTAAAATGGGTCTTGTTAAGTCGCCTAGGATGGTCTCAATGGTTACAATCCCCTTGCCTCAGCCTCCTGAGTAGCTGGGATTACAGGTGTGTACCACTGCACCTGGTTGCCTTCCAAATAGTTGAGGAAAATGATATTTGATATGAATATCTAAGAGATCATATTGAAAATTGGCTATGGTGTGGTTGCATGTGTCTTTGAATATACTAAATGAATCATACATGTTAAATAGGTGAGTGTGGGGTATATGAGTTGTGTATCAAGAAAGCTGTTTTCTCCCATAAAGAAACGATGATGTGTGACTTCCACACCTAGATCATGAGAGACCCTGCTCTTCTGATTTGCTTTCTCCTGAGTGCTTGTTTTCCTGTGTTGAGGGAAGCTGGTCACTAGCCAGGGAGACGTGGAGGAGGATCTGGGGGCCCTTGAGGAGTCCAGGCCCTGCCCATGCAGCTGCCTGACCACCCTTTAGGTGGCTGAAGCTCTGGCCACATAGATTCTGTCTAGTACTGGGGATTGAGCCCAGGCCTTTGCCCTGAGCTACATCCCCAGCCCCTTTATTATTTTTTATTTTGAGACAGCCTTTCACTAAATTGCTAAATTGCCCAGGCTGAACACAAACTTGCAACCTTCCTTCCCCAGCCTCCCAGTGCTGGATCTCAGGCGAACCCCACCATACCTCGCTCCGACCAGCTGTGGGAATCGACCCCAGGGGCCCTCTACCACTGAGCTGCACTCCTAGCTGTTTTATTTTAAATTTTGAGGCAGAGTCTCCCTAAGTTGCCCAAGATGGCCTCCAACTTGTATTTTGCCTGTGTCCTCCTGCCTCATCCTCCCAAGAACAGGGATTACTGGTATCTGCCTCTGCTCCTGGTCCTGGTTACCTCACAAAAGATTCCCAACCAACCATCTGGCTATTCTGCTTCTGAGTTCCCGACCCACGGAAATGATGTAAGATAATAACTGTTTATTGTTATTATAGGGAGCTAAATTTGGGACCCGAAGTGCAGGGTAATCAAGGTGAGCTCTTTGGAGAGGAAGTGAAGAATACTTACACAATCACAGTCGTTCATTCTACCTTGCAAGCCAAGGGGCACCTTGTGTGTAAGGACGCAGACGCTCGGCGTTACCAGTCGTTACTGGGGTGGGAGAAGCGAACTGCACAGTATGAGACATTAGGTGCTGAGGCACCACGGTCAGAAACCAGTAGGAAGTTCCTCAAATTGATGTTACCGAACAGCGGTGCACATTATTTATAAATGTAAATACCAGAGAAAAGCGCTATGAAATGTTGTGGTTCATGATGTCTGGGGTAGAAGTGTAAGGGATAGAGAAAATATTGCAGTGAACCATTGATATGTTAGTTTTTCTAATTTAGTTCTAATTTTTTTTTTCTTCAGTGCCAACTGTCTTTTTCTTCGGCACAGGGGATGGAACACAGGACATTGTACATGGTGAGCAAGAATTCCATCCCTGAGCTACACCTTAGCTCTTCGACAATTTTTGTTTTGAGATCTTTGCTACTGTTCTAAAACTATGTCCATGAATTATTTCTTAATGAAGAATAAATAGAATTTTAAGAATTCAAAATGTTATAATAACCCATAAAAGCTGGAATGGAATTTATATTCTACAGTTTTTATTGTATCATACATAGTGCTCAGTATTGTCATAC
This sequence comes from Heterocephalus glaber, assembly GCF_000247695.1. The sequence goes on along the minus strand of NW_004624739.1, from coordinate 28,967,803 downwards.
ATTTTTAAGAGATAATTTTCAGAAAAAGATTAAATTATGACTCCTGCAGATATAAAAGCAAACACATATTAAAGAATTTATTTTCCTTTTAATATATGAAGGAACCAGGAAGATGCTGTAAATAGTTCAAATGAAAAGTAAGACCCACTGTAACCTTATAGTAGTATCAAATGAACAAAAAGCATAGGGACTTTTAGAAAGATGTTAAAAGATCTTTAAGAGAAAGGGAACAAAGGGCATGTGTAAATTGGTCCTTAGGTTTGCATGTTCCAGCATTTCACAAATTACTGGTACCTGTGGTACGCCAGCCTCATAATTTATCAGGTTACTCTGGGGCAATGATGTTACATGAGTCACTAGAGACTAATAAAATAAAGCAGGGAGCTTTTAATTGGCACTTTCTGATGCGAGTGTCTTCTTCCATCCAGGTCAGGCTCAGGAGGTGAATGCTCCGCATAGTGAAGGAGCTGACTCGTCCAGTGGGGGGAATTCATGATGGGGCAGCAAATCACACAGCCAGCCAGCCCTGCTTCACACTGTCCTTTGCACTGAGAAATCATAGCTGAAGCATTTGCATTTTAAGAGGGCTTATCAGGGAATTTCCATATTATTCAGACAAAAGATAAATATTTAGACAGATTTGCAATAGAACATGGCTTTCCCCAGATTACATTGTTGGTATGTAATTCACAGAATCATAATTAAGAGAGCTGATTGATTTTCAGAAATAATATCAAGATATCATATCCTTTTTCAGGGATTTATTTCTATTAGACAAGAAATCTATAGAGGTACAGTGACAGAATCTTTTCACCATTTCTCTTTTTAAACACGTACTCCATGAAATCCACACATTTGTGCCATGACAATATTGCACACATATTCTCCAAATAAATCAGTTGTCTAGTAATCAGAAGGCTGAGAAGGCAACGTTAGACTGAGAGAACTTTGCGTCACCATGAGGAATGCTTGAAGGCTATCTTAGACTTTGGTGTTGATGTGGTTGGTGGTTTCTGATGACTGCCAGTGATTCACACTCCTCAAGATTTGGGCCACGATGCAATCAACTTCCTGTAGTGTGGGCTGGACTCACTGACACACTGCTATTGAATAAAATATGGAAGAAATTGTGCTATGTCACTTTGGCAATTGGGTTATACAAAGACTGTGGCTCCTATCTTTTTATTAGTATAGGATTACAGTCCACAGTGACTACATTCATGTGGAGAATTCACACCTGTACATCATGTGGCTTCTGTTTTGAGTGTTTACTCTCTTTCTCCTTGCTCATTCACAGGCCAACAATCTACCCAGGTCATGAGAAAGCATATGAGAAGCTATATAGAAGTTAAAGTATATGGACAACAGCGAGAGAGAAATGGAAAGTTAGGAACAATGGGTGAGTGAACTTGAGTGGTTCCTTCAATTTCAGGCAAGTCTTAAAATGACTGCAGGCGTAGCTCACAGCTTAGTTACAACCCTAAAAGGAAACCTGTACCAGGAAAATCTGGCTAAGCCACTTGGATTCCTGACCTCCAGAAATGGAGACCTAATAATGTTTATTAATTTTAGACAATAAATTTTGAGATACTATGTTCTACAGCAGTAACCGATATAGTAGCCTATGCTACAACAGTACATTACCTTGAATACTTAAGAATAATCAGATGACAGCTTCCTGTCATCATTGTCTGTTAAGACAAAAGCTTATTGATCAATATCATTTGCTTAATTACCTTGGTTAGATTTATAAAGCCCTTAGTCTATTCAAATAAATATCTTATAAATATTTAGACTTAGTGTTAGCTGGAAAATATAAAATTTCACCTACTTTTGATTTTCCACAAACTTTCCATAGGTATTGAAAACAAATGTTGTATGTTTGAGCAATCAGGTATCAATTCTGCCTGACCCAAAAGCACTTTATTAATGATTTTGTTGAGGTTCATTTTAAGGAGCACATAAAGCCAGCCCTGAAGATGTATCATATTTATAAGAAAAGGGTCTATTGTATTTAGATATCAATGGGTTATTTCCGAAGATAACCTCCTTGACATGGACTCACTTATATCCAATTTAGTCAATGTCAATTGATAGGTGCGAAAGATTTGCTTTCAACATATTTTCACATACCACTTTACATGTGATCTCGTTCCTGACTTTCCGTCAGTCATGTAGGAAAGGAAAATAGTTTGGATCCAAGCAATATGCCACCCTAAACACCTACGTAGTTATCTTATTGCACCAATCCAATCATTTAAATTTGCCGTTCATAAATCCCTTGGTCATTGATCATTAATGGCTCACCTTCTTTTGCTTAAATTCTTTTATTGGTATATTTTAGGTATACAATACATTTATATTTATCATTGGGTGCTTGTACCTGTGTACATGATGCATCTTGGTTCTTATCTTTTCCCCATTTAACAGCTAAAAATTAACATTGATAAATTCTGTGCTTCATCACTTCTTTCAAATACTCACTACTTTTATTGTATGTGGGCTTAAATAACCCCAGGTAAAGAAATATAGTTACTTTAGAGCTATAAAATGGCAACATTCCAATTCAATATGTGGCTTAAAAAGAGAACGGGATATAAGTTAGAAACCAGTGATACCATTTAGTGAACTTTTCATAAAACAGTGGCACCCAGTGGTTTATAGAAATCACACTTCCAACTGTTTCTAACCTGTCTTTTCTCTTTAGTATGAATCTTGCACAAGGTACCCACAGATGGTGCAATTACTAGCTTCACTAGCACCTCCTGCTTTAGAGATACAATTTTTTTCTCAGTGTTACATTGATCTTTTATTTTCCAAGTGCTTGCTTAGCCTGATGTTCACAGTGCTATCCTTTTTATTCTTTTATAGTTAATATACTCTATATTTTCTACATAAATAGTATAGAAAATATGACTCACTGATACTAAAATAGATAAATTACTTTTGCAAAATCAAACAGAGTACTCTAAAGCAAAGGTCTATAAAAAAATTCACCTTTGGAAGCAATAAAACCTACCTTTTTATTCCTCTATCGGACAGAGTAATAAGAGCTATTTTATCCCTGTGGCATACAGATATTATTTATACTTCTGGCCTAACAGTCTCTAAACCTGTCCATGACATATTTGTGTTTTAAACTTTCTTAAATACTGCTCATTAAAAGAGAAATGTTAATATTATCTTTCTCTTACTGATTATGAGTGTGGTGTGTATCAGTTGGGATAAGAAAAAACAAATAAAATATTATATTTTATATATGAAGAAATTAATCAGTAATAAGGGAGAATTTTTCTATTAAAATTGATCCTTTTATAAGGCACACCTGCCTGAGCTAGACTGTGACAAAGCAAAACTGCTCTCAATGCAAGGATTAAATTTGTGTTGGACAACAGCCCACTCATCATGAACATCGTCCGTAGAACTTAGATCTCAGGGTCCCTGTACTCAAACAATCATTTTAGAAAACCATGGCAGATATGAATTAAAACGTGCTGGGTGGCAGTGATTAATTTTTGAAAATTCATATTCATACAGAATCCACATGTACTGCATAAAAAAGGGAGGATTTCTGTGATACTCTCTTACTTGACCTGGAGACCGGTTATACAGCACTTTGTGTAAATTCAGGGAGCTGTATAACTTACAATTTTAATACAAATATTATGCATAACACACATGTTATATGTAAATAACAATTACATTAAAAACTGGGCAAGGCAAAATTTAGAATTATTTTGAGAAAGTTCTTGATATTATAATCACTATTTGATACCTTCAGCTTAATGAAAGATACTCTTTATTGAACTGATTATTGCAATCTCATATCACTATAACTTAATTTTCCATATCACTATAACTTAAATAGATATTATTATTTATTTTGTACTTTCCTTAAAGAGAATAACTCAATTATGGGTATGCAAGATAAATCAGAGCATTTTATCTTTGTCTCCCAGAATTTAGAATTACTCATTTAATTAACACCAAATTGTAACCAGTTTGGGGCTTTAAGTAATTTGGGTAGACTTGTTTATTCTTGGGGTTTAAAGCAGGTAACAGTACTGCTTATTATAGCCTGCAGTAAAATTTAATGTCAAAGCGAGTTTTCTAACAGTGATATTTTAGTTGCAAATCTGTGTAGATCCCACAACTAATTCACATAAAAAATATTATTCTACTCAGTGGTTATGAAAGATACTAGAAACAGAAGTAGAAGAGAATCCTGGCTGCAGGAATTCAACAGAAACTGCATGTGGAAAACATTGCTTATCATTAGACACTAAAAAATCATGTCACTCACTTTAGTCATCAACATTCCAAACATCAAACAGATTGAAAGGTACAATTAGAATAAAATATGGTATCAGGTAGTTTCTAATTTGGGAAATAATTTAGGAAATGACTCAGAAACTATCACAGTAAATATTCATAAAATGATTAGCTAACAGTCCAGAATGCCTACGTATTTTCAGATTATTCCACAGTTATAAGCCATATTAAAGTGATATTCATTTTTGCAAAATAACAAACAGCTGGTTTTTCCAAATTACTATTTTACTTTTAATTAAAAATTGCTCTAAAATACTGAAGGACAGATAGCATTCTTTACTGATAGATAATATGAGTCCCACCGGTGTTCAGGAGACATTAGCTCTCTGACCTGCTGGTGCATTATACACACCACAGAATTGGGCTCTGTGCTCTACTTTGGCTTCCATAGGAACCAGGGGTCAAAACACAGAATGATGGAGAAAATTCTTCTCTTGGGACAAAATTCTGACCAATTGTTGGTAAGACACTAGGGAGACAGCAGATAAATTTTCTCTGTAGCTTTTCTCCCAATGAACTGTTCCATTACATAGGGTTTTGATACATGTCTCTTTAAGGCTCCTCTAGGGATAGTACAATAACATATCACGTTGCATTTTCTTCCCAACTCTCATTACCTCATTTTATTTTCTTCTTTCTCTTGGGGCCCTGGTACTGTATTGCCAATTAATAAACACATGAACATAAAGGCTTTTTTTCTCCTAAACCTGGGGATTCTTTGAGTTGAAGTTATATAAGAAAAATTATATACCACTAATTAAACCCATAAAAATATAAAGCCCTTGATGTTGAAATGGAATAGGTACAACTTTAATACATAGTATCAGCATTGTGGCCAATGCCTTCTTCACAGATCCTTTCTAGAGTTGCCATTTATTGAGCCAGGGATATGGGGGCACAGCTTTGCTCTGGTGGGTAGGGGGAGATGTCAGGAGCTAGGTTTTGGACACTGGGACCTGAGGTGACACTTGGGTGTCCAAATGGACAAATAAAGAAGACAGTTGGCTGTGTGAGTCTGGATTCTGGAAGAGAGGTCCCCGATGGAAGTGTGAATGTCCTCAGCATCTAGATGGTCTGTCACACTGTAAACTAGAAGAGATCCCCGAAGAACTCAATGCTGACATAGCAAGGTGATACCAAAGGCTGACTCCCAAAAAGACGCCACATTTGGGGGCCAGGAAGTGAAGGAATACACAAGAGACTGCAAGTATGTCCAGAGAAGCAGGCGAAACCCAGAGTATGTGAGATTAGGGTATGAAGAGGAAAAAATAAAGAAGATTACGAGAGAGGGAAAGGCCTCTGCTGTGTGGTGATGGAGTAGGTCAGGTGAAAAGGAAAACAGAAAGGACCAGAATACAGAGTGAATACTACCGTGCCGCTGATTTCATAGGCACAGATTTTGGAAGGAAAAGAGTTGTAGCGTTGAGGAGAAGAGCCAAGAGCGTGTGAGAGGAGGGAACGTGAGTGTATAGACACCTCACTTAAGGAATTAAGGGTGCAGGGGAAGGTGGAAATGAAGTACAAGCAGGAGGCGATGAGGTTATGGAAGATTTTTCCAGTAATTTAAAAAGTGCAATACTTTTGTATACTGAAAGTAATGACAGAGAAGAGAAAGAAGAAAGAAATTGTTTGAGAGAAAGAGAGCACTGCTGAGTGATACCCATGAGGGTGTGAAAGAGGATGGTATCGGGTAGGTAATTAAAAACTGGCCCTTAGTCATCCAATGGATAATTTGCCCATAGCAACAGGAAAGAATGCAGAGACGCTGTATTAGAAAAGAAAAAATCAGGGGTAGTGTTGGAGAAAAAGATGAAAATTACAAAGAACTCCTAGACGTAGATTTGGATGAGTACTGATGAAGATGCAAAAGGAGAAAAGAGAGTCTAGGAAGAGAGTGCTCTATAAACTGGAAGATTGTCTTTGTGGAGCTTGCAGTCAATGAGAATACTGGCAGGTGTAATGTCTGGGAGCATTCTAATGATCCAGACCCAGTGACCCTTCTTCAGGGAATAAGGGCGGATGACATGACCGTGAAGGTCAGACATGACTTGCACCAAGGAGAAGTAACGGGGACATAACCACACATAGAGAGACACGGGCATGCATTTGAAAGGTACCTGTTAGAGAAGCAGAGGAAAGGAGGAGGAGGTGGAAGCAGGGCACCAAGGAGAGTGCCTGAGGCTTTTCGAGGCTCACTTGTGAGGGGAGAATGGGAAAGAAACCCACTATCATTTGCAAATGCTGTATGCAGGGTGATTGAAATATATGGTGAGTGTTTACATTTTCAAAACGTGACAGTAAAAGATGCATTATCTTTAATCCCATCAAAATACTGCCCCTTATTTTGAACACTCTTATCCTATAGTTTTTGTCACTTTCCGCAGCAGTTCTGGAAGGCCTCTTTAGTGAGTGTCCCTAGTTTCACTGTAATGTACCGCAGGCCCTGGGAGTCAGCCTCCAGCGCCCTGCTAAGTATACAACACAGGCCTGAGAAATAAATACAGTAAGAGACAGAACTAAGAGAGGAAGCGGGGGCCAGGAAAACCAATGCCGGTGCAACTGACAGACAAAGGCGCTGACCAGTCCCAGGCACTGACTTTTATTGGCAATCAATTGGGGCAAAGGCGAGCCACGTGCAGTTTCTATGGAAATTAATGGAAGCAAGGCTCATAAAACACAAGGCAAAGCATTCTCGAATTAGGAACAGAATAGAGAAAATGTATAGTTGTAATTAGAACACTGTCCTTCTAGTCTGAAGGTTTAGTTGTGGAAGTGGAATTTGAGTGCCAGTTACTCTGACCTCAGCACGTAGGCTTTGGCCAGACTCACTTCTCAGAACAAGACAACTGTGGGGTTAACTCTCATAGTCTTCTTTGGGCATAATCAATATTACAGTCCCCTGCAGTCTCAATACCCTGAATTGATTCAAAACGTTTACTTTTCGCAGTCATTTTGACTTGAAGCTCATGGAGCACCAGCTCTAGTGAATAAGCGGGATGAAGGCACCATCATGTTGTTATGAGCCTGTCTTTCCATTGGATGGCGCTGGGCATGAGCATTTACTGTATCACAACTTGTAATGCCATTCCTGCAAGAGAACTTCCAAAAATGTCAGCTATTGTTTCAGGAAAGCTGACTAATACTGTGGCAGACTTCCTGGTTTGCCTCAGGTTTATCTGTGTTATCCCAGTGTAATAATAAAAGGAGATCTCTTTCACTCTCTGAAACTTTCCAGTTAGAATGATACACTCTACAGCTACCCTAGGTTAAGCAAGTAGAACAATAACCTCTCCTAATTTGAAAAAATAATCATGTATCAATTAATGCAAAGCTATAGGTGAAGATACAATGGACATAGAGGAGTTTCTTTGTTACAAAAGGTTTTTAGGAGTGTATATTAGAAAAGAGTTGGGGGAAAGGAGAATTACAATGTTTATATAATTGTGTGTATTAGTAAGGAAGGAAACTGGAAGGACACAAAGTGCAGAAACAAGGATAGAAAAGGAATGAATTTCTGGGAGAGGAATTAAAATACAGCTTTCTTTGATCAGTATTCTAAACAGAATAGATTGATAGCTTGCTGTGCCTCTCTGTTTTTAACCTACCCTAAACTCTGGCTGTGTCCTCGCTGGGAATCGGACAAGTGTGCTGGGCTGCAGGCTTAAGTCCACACAGGAAGCCTTTCTCTGATGAAAGAGCTTATCCCAGAATATTTACATTGCTATTTTCTAAATGTCAATGGTTTGGAAAAAAAAAAAACAACTAAGATTGAGATAAACACTCAAATTTAGAATCCTAAACAAACGGTGTCTTTAAGTGTTTCCTGTTGATAAAGTTTGAGTCCCAGAGTTCCTCTGTACCTGCTGCACCTGGGAAGCCCAGGAAGCGTGGGATGTTATTCCAGAAATGTTTTCCTCAGTCCTCCAGGTCAGATCAGTCACTCTCCCTCTGGTCTCCAAAGGATGTGACCGTCACACATAGCAGTTGTCCTTGGGAATCAGAAGAGGCCTGGGATGGCCCCGGGGATTTAGCTCAGGGTTTCGCAGCCTGCTGCGCCAAGCGCAAGGACTTGAGTTCAATCCCAGGCAGCAGAAAAACCCCAAAACAAAACAGAAGAGGCCTGGGCCCCTTAAATAAAACTGTGCAGTGTTTGTACTGAAGGAGAAATGGCACAGATTCACATGGGCAGAAGTGGAGATCAGGGTGGGAGATGCCACTTAAGTCACCTCCGGAGAAGACAGAAGGCAGCTGTCAGTTACCTACAATTAACAAAGTTGCCTCAAATACAGCTTGAAAACTAAATAGGGTTAAAATCTGATAATCTGGAAGTATATACTGTGGAAGCTGCACGGTTTTCCATTAAACACGTCTTTATACATCTCTTATTAGCACATGTGCTTTTCAACCTGCTTCCCTTTTACTCTCCAAATAAACAACAGGTAAAGTTTGGCTGGGAAATTCTGTTGGGCTTTCAGCACATACACTAATAGATGAAAACAGTCTTGTGAAAAAAAATTCACAGGCATAGATTAGATATGAAGGAAAATTCAACAAAGTTAAGTGGCTGTAAAAGACTCCTTAAAAATCAAACACAATCAGTATTAACTCTAATATTTGCTTTAAGTCCGAGATTTCTGCAAATAGAAATATAAGCTTATGATAGCTTATGTGAACAATTAAATAAAAGTATTACAGTCAAACTCAGCATCTTTTAAGCATAAGATTCAAATTATATTGATGAAAACAGCAATGCATGAACTATAGATAAATGCACAGTAAAGTATGATAATATTGTCCATGAGTTGGTGATTTAGGAAGCAAGTTGACAAATGCATAAAACTATGGCTGGCAGAGCATCTCAGGGGACAATTACTTGTTTCTTCCAACCGTGTCACAAACTCACAAATTGTCTGTTGATTCTTCCAGTCCACTTTCAAAAGCATAAATTCTGCCACAATTAAAAATTTTAAGAAAATATCTAATGTCTTCTGGAAATACACTGGCTTTAAAATTAAAATTTAAAAAAAATTAAAATTTTAAAGGTGGAAAATCACTCATACTGGGTACTATGCTAGTGTTATTATGTAATGTTAATGCCTAAAATTTTCCAATTCAAATGTTTTAAGTGTGATAATAGATTTTAAGTGACTGATATGCGCAATGTTTACTGATGTGTTTAATCTTTTAAGGGTGCTATTTATTCCTCACAATCAAGTGATGTGTAGGGGTGGTTATTTGTACAATTCTTTCACTCTGAATGGAAGAATAGGCCCATTGTATTTGAGGAGATATTTGGGAGACTCATCTAAAGATACAAAATTGCTCTTGAAAAACATCAAGAGAAAACAGGCTGCATTGTTCTTCCTCCAGGAGTACAAAAGGCAATCAAACAAGTGAACTAGAATATGGTAATTATGACAGTGTGGTTGGTACCCCTAAGAGTAAGCCATGAGACAAATGCTGGTCTGTGGCAGAATTTTCTGAAAAATCCAGAAGGGGTGGAAAAGCGGAGATGGTGGCGACAAACTTCTGCTTCTCACCACGCACAAAATGATGTATTTGTGTAATCTACCAAATCATACCTCTTAATCTAGCTTAGGAGCATGGAAGGTACAATTGATTATTGATGAGATAACAGATAAGCATGACAAAGAGAAGGGAGTGGAGACAGCTGAGGTAGAGATAAAAAGGGTGCTATCTGCAGAAGAGTGCTGACATTTTAGTGTTTGAAGAAGAAGAGCCTGTGTGTTCAATTTTGAGTTCAAAGCAACCGACAAGGACAAAGATGAAGTGAAGACCCAGGAGCAGTTGCTGTCCCTGTGACTTCCCACACAGGCGTCCTTTCTGAAGCCCCTCGGAGCTCGGATAGATCAGATCTTATCCTGTAATTCATATGTTCCTCATTGTCAAATCAATTTTTCTTTGCTGCTTCTTTGATACGGACAGCTAGGTCATTACTGTAATATAAATACTGAGTGCTAGATTCTGAAAGAAATATAAAAGAAACAAAACAAAAAGCAAAAACCATCATTCCAGATGAATTCTCTTTCACATGGGAAGTCTGATGACCAAAGGATGGCCTTAGAATGTATAATCACGGCTTTAGGGTAGGGTGGGATTCACTGGTGTGGGAAGTGTCCTTTCTCTGGCTTCAGATGATGAATTTTTGCTGGCTGACTATTGTGGTGAAAGTACCAAGCGAGCTTGTCACTGAATTACACAGCCTGGTGACTATTCTCAATTGCCTTCTGTTTACTTTTACAACTCTTTTATCTCTGACAAGCAAGGTACTCCTGTTTTGTTTTTTTTTAAGCATAGTAACAGCTGCAATATAACCCAATTCTTAGGATAAATCACTGGAATAATAAATTGTGGTTATCATTTTGTACTTGTAGTGGAAAACCTCTTGAGAAGTCCCTTCCTGCCTTTAAAAATTAAAAAGAAAATGCACTACCTTAATCCACCTAGCTCATGCTGCCTACTAATTATGATTATTAACATAGCTGTGCAGCACAAGGATGAAGAAAATCATTATGCCCACACATATAGATACGGACACCCCACACCGGTCCGTCAGATATAATTTGCAGAGGAGCTTTTCTCTAGCAGCTCCTGCCACCACTTTACATTTACTTAATGGGATAAGATCCCCTCTGTACGTGGAGGCAAATTTATTTTCAACTACAAATTGACTTTTTCAACTGTCGTTGGCAATCAAATCCTCACTAACATTTTCCCATCTAAATTCTAAAATTAAGCAAATTTGATTTCAAGTTGATATTTCTCTTCTTTCTTCCACTGATTTCGTGTCATCTTACTGCTGCTTCTGCTATCAAAACACTGCTGTACCTATTCTAAGAGTGTCCCTTTGAGCAGTTCGGTACCGGTCCTGGGTTAGACCGGGGTGTTCTGTGGTAAGACAGAGAGCAGTGGTCTTTTCTTACAGGGCGCTTGTAGTCTGCTCAGGAGAGAGCTATACTAAACACTTATCAAAGAAACATGAATATATCATCGGTCATGAAAGGAGCAAATGAAAGACTCACGGAGAAAGCTGCAATTGTCCTTTCCGGAGCCCACCTCTGTGGGGGAGCAGCTTGAGGGCGGGTGATGGAATGAACGGCTCCCTGCCATAAGTGTAAGACTCATGCAACAAACCCTACTTGTGAAGCCCATGCCCATTCCTGGTGGGCCTCCGTGGAATGAGTGTCATTTTACACCAACGTGGATCTGCAGCCTTTTAGATCCTACAAAATTGGCTCACTCACTGGTGAATCAAGAAAGCAGAGTAAACATTTTCTGATCCAAGCGCAATGGCCCAGGTGTCTGACAGTGGCGCTGTGCATTGTACCTACTCCTTTTTCAAAGGAGAGTGCTCTTAGGATGGTCAAGACCAGCCCAAACCCCACTAAGCATCAAAAATCCAGCTACTCTGACTTTCATACATTGTTCTTAAGGAAAAGCCTCTGACTCTGCATCCTTTCTTCAAATCCAGTCTAATTCCTGGTTGTAAAGCTCACTCTGGTACGAATAGAAGCTGCATGTTCTGTATCCATCTTGTTATCTATTTAGGCTGATACGTCCTTTCAGGAAATCTCGGACAAAAACACTTGGACCTCTCAAGAACAAATAATGCTGTTCAGGTACAGATTGTCTTAAATCCATACCTCAGCAGAGAACATGTTCTAATTATTCAAGTGCACGTGTGACTTACCTGTGTATGTGGCCATGAGGAATGTGATTTTGCATCAGCTCATCAACGATCAGAACTTGTAAAAGCAGCCCATAAGGAGTTGCTTAACATTTCTGTCCATGGAGTATCATCAAAAGATTAATTTCAAAGGAAAAGTAAAGCACTTTTTAAAGATATTTCATCAAAGGGCAAAAGGTGCTTATCAATTCCTCAAGTCATCATTTTTCTGGTGCAGAGAGCTGCCCAAATGGCTCTGTTCCTCTCTACTTGCACCAGTGCCACTAAGCTCTTGGACCCTTTTCTTTAGCTTCTTGTGCGCTCTGAGCTAGACAGTGTCCATCTGAAATATTTAATAAAACTCTGGGTGAAGGAATGAAACCATTGCCTATCAATTAAAGTCCAACCACTTAATAGCTTCAGGCCTGGACTAATTATTCAGCCAATCAAGACTCAACTTGCCTTCTGTAAGTCTGTAGTCTGTTAATCCCTGCTTGATAGGGTTGTTGTAAGGATTAAATATTTAGCACATCATAAGTGCTAGCCACTGCAATTAGTGAAGTTTTTAATGAATGGTATGATTCTGATTAGGAGCAGATTCAGAAGAAATGGGGTCCAAACAGGAAAGAGAGAGTGAATAGTTTTTGGAATCAGTAAAGTGATTAATTAATATTGAAGAAGCCACAAGCAGAGAACTCCCCAGACAATGGTGCATTCTAAATTTGACCAACCTGAAAAATCATTGTGACTGAAGACATCCACACACCTGCTCTTGGTTAGGGAGTCTTAGCTTTTTTATTACTTATTAGTGTCTGGCAATTTGTTCAACCTTTTATATTGGTAGACAAAGGCACATTGGAGATGTTATGAAAGGTGGCCATATAGTAAAAGACTGTCTTACTCGCAAGCAAGCTCCAGGTTGGTTATAACTTTTCAAAATTTCTAACCATTTTTCAGTCCAATTTTAATAACATTTGAAATTTCAATGATGTACATTTGCAATAGATGGTTTTTTTTTTTTAAGATACGTGCTACCAGGGAGATTTCTTTATGTCAAATATATGAAAGTTTACTTTCTCTTCTTATCTCATTCCAGGTTCTTCTGTGAAATGACTGAGAGACATTTGGGATTAAAAATGTGCAACTGTGTGACAGTTACATGACCATTTAAGGAAGCTGGTGCCACTGGGTTGCATGCGTAACAATGGCTGAAATGATAAACTCTCGCTATATATATTTTAACACAATTTAAAAGAATGTGTTGATGGGTGGATTCGACTCTCCCCTCCCTTTCTCTCCACAAAATAGTCTTCCCTTTTCTTCAATATTCCTGAGCCACACGTGGGCTCTGAAGATTCTTAATTGAGCCAGTTTTAACATCTGCCTGATTCTCTCATTGGTTATGAATTAAATAACATTTTTAATACCTGATCACTTTTATATCTGTATGAGAATCAAGGTTTTACTCATTTGTTAAAATTATCTGTTAACAAGAACAAGGGCAGAAATGTGTTTTCCTTTAGACATAAAGGAAAGAAAAGAGTAAGTCTTTAAATTTGTCATTTATACAGTCCTATGAATAAGTAGGAGAAAAGTCATGTCATAAATTGTGTTCTGTAAGAAAGCTTTATATAGATAGATAGATAGATAGATTGATTGATAGATTGATTTTCTCAGTCCAGTGCTGCCTCCAAATCATTTCTATAAGAAAAATTTATATTGTGGTTCAGCTGTCAACTAAAATCCCCAAAGATCATGCAAATAAACCATGGGAAGCATCTTATTTTTTTTCTACAAAAAAAATCCACAGCAAATAATTCACAAGGGCAAAAAAGTATGATACAGATTGTGTCAATAGCTGGCTAAGTAAAATTCAAACTGCTTTGACTAAAATTTGATTAGTATTTTTTAGTTCCAAGTAAAATATAATGCTCCTGGGGCCTGGGAATGTAGCTCACTGGCACCACACCTGCCTGGCAAGAGAAAGGTCCTGAGGTGGAACCCCAGTACCAGGGGCGGGGGTGGGGGGTGTGGGGGGGTGGTATATTGCTCCTTTTCTAATTTAAAAATTTGTGGATGGTGCAAATGTGTGTGTGTGTGTGTGTGTGTGGAGCGGGAGTGCTTGGGAGGCATTTTTAAAATCTTTGAGTTTCAAAATGCATGTTTTAGCTTTGACAGTGTCTTTAATATGCATGTTTGAGATGGATTAAACATTTCCTTACAGATATGCTGCTGAAAATACAAAAAAGAAATCATGCTGACAGTGGATGTCAGGGAGAAAAGAAGTGTGCATAGATGTTGCTGAGAGACAACTCAGAAATGTGTTTAGCCTTGTACCTTGGAACATGCTCAAAGGCCAGCCAAGGCTTGTAAATATTGCTGGTAGATGGATGTTTTCAGCCTGCTATATTAATCAAGATAGCGGGAAGCACGGGCTGAGATGGCAAATATTGAAGACAATCTACTGTGAGCCTGAGAGGCCTCACCGTGCCTTTTGGGGCCCACACCAAGATCATGCATTCTCTCAATTTCTGCAAGGTAGGTGATTATTCAGGATGTGTCAGCAAAACAGAATCATGCATACACGATCATATGTACAGAAATCCATATTTATCTACCTTTGTCTGTGTCTATATCTGCGTCTGTGTCGATATTAATAAGGAATTGGCTCGTATTTTTATGGTGGCTGACAAGTCCCAAAACTGTCAAGCTGGAGACTCAGATCAGCCCTCCCGCACTTCCAGTCTGGCCCTGGCAGGCCAAGACTCAGGGCAAACTGATATTCCAGTTTGAATGCAAAGGCAGGAAAGAACTTGTGTTCAGGCTCAACGTTGACAAGAGAACTTCAGGCCTTCAGCAGCTTGGACAAAATCCCCTCACATGAAGGAGGACAATCCGTGTTACCCAGCCTACCAAGTCTTACCCAGACACCAGAAAGAAACATGCAGAATGACACCCATCTACATGTACTTCACGTGTATACAGGAAACGTGCTATCACAGCACAACACAAAGCTCAGAGCCTGACTTTGCTGCTGTAACTAGAACGTGCTCCCAAAGTCTGCCTCAAGGTGAAAGGGGTCTAAGGATATTCACTCACTCACACACAGTCTTGCCAGTCCAGTTCACGTCTGGATATACTGACACACTCTGAGTGTCTAGGATTTGAGGTCTCAGAAACTCTGTTTACATTTCACTGTGAAGAAAGAAGATAAGATTTACCTTGTTTCCTCCCGAGTCTCTGGTCTCTTACTTTAGTAATTGCAGAAATATTGGAAAGTAAAATAGTACTTCAGCTGGGAAGTATTGTGAATAAATACACATTTATTTATCATGATGAAGAATTGCAACAAAAGAATGTATGATATATGAATATAAGCAAAACTTAAAGAATGAGCATCACTATTTACATTGTATTTCTATAGTTTTACACATTGCCTCCTAGGGACTGCTCATGAGCTTGCTTTGTGACTCCTGGATTGTAGATGAAGAAACTCATAAGAAAGTACTTAGAAGGCTGTGGATTTAGCTCAGTGGTTTCACCGCCTGCTGCGCAAGTGCAAGGACCCGAGTTCAATCCCTGGTACCAAAAAAAAAAAAAAGAAAAGAAAGTACTTGGAGTTGGTACCCAGCTCTGTTTGATCCAGCACATTAGCTTCCTATTTCATCACGTAGATTTACTGTATTCTCAGGTTCTATCTTTCTCTCATTCCTTTTCCTTTTTAAATATCAAATATGGTTAAGCATTGAATTTTAATGTCTATTATTTTTGTCTGTTTCATAATCATTGAAACTACTCTCTGATGTGGAATTTTTAACAAACACATGTCCTGTGTGTGCCTTCAGGTGTGTATGTGTGTGTATTCTGGATCTTTCTGTTAAACTTGTTGTGAATGCTTTCTAGAACCTCGCTGCTGCTAGATTAACTGGTGAGATTAAGATTCTTGACTTCCAAAGAGAAGAGCAGAACTTGTAACCATGGTGACTCCAGGAAGGCGTGACACCTGGCAGAGCTCATCGGAAACATCTTGTCAGCTTCTCTCGGAAATGTACATGGAAGAGACAGGATGATGAGAAATCCATTGAAAAGCAATCTATGAGTAATAGGAAACAAAAAATCCAACTAAGCACATTTTTATTTCTCAGGTGCAAGTCACCGTGGAGCAAAGATGAACAAAATATAATCACTACCCTAAAGATACAATCAAAAAGGAAAATTAGCATGTGTAAAGCCCACAATAACTGGGAGCAATGGCCACTGTAAACCAGACCCCAGGTAGGAAGTTTCCTGGAGCGTAGAGAGTTGAGCTGGGGCTTGAACAAGGGGCAGTGTTTCTGAGGGGCCTTCAGTAGGTGGGGTGGTGAGAAACGTGATTAATCTCACCTGATGTCCTGCCACCCCCAGGCCCATAGGCTGTCCCGCCTGTTAGCAGGTTGACGGCATCCACACTGCAGGCCGGTCACCTTCATAGGATTAACCTGCTGCCCCACTAAGAGGGGCCCTGGCAAACAAATGTCATTGCGTCCGTCGGATGCTGAAAGCAATCTTCCATGCTGACCCCTTCACCCTGTGGCAAGCCAGGACCCCTCTGCCATTCTCTGACATGGGAAATGTCTCCATCATTTCCCCAGTGGCTAAAATCAGAAATGTGGGGGTCAGCCTTGAACCTGGTCTCTGCAGCGCCGCCCGGCCAGGGTACACCCACTTCACCTCCGAGTCTGCCTCCCCTCACCCTCGCTCCCTGCTCCTCAGCTAGGCTGGTCTGTTTGCTCCGTGAAGTGTCTCTTTTTTCTTCTTGTCCTGAGGATTTTGCACATGCAGTATAAATCATCCGGAATTTTCTACCGCTCTCATCCCACGATTCAAAGCCACTCCTCACCCACTCAAATGCAATTGTTTTGGAGATGACTTTTCCGATCCTCCACTCTTGTTTTGGTTGTATCTCCTGGACTGAGTTCTTCACATCAGTCATCACAACTGTGCTGAAAATGTCAATTTGGCAACTGGTGAATGAGTTCATTAATCACGACTGGACTGTAGGTTAGAGCAGGCCAGAACTTTCTGTCTTGCGCTGATGCGCACTAAACCTTAAATCTGTATTTTATGTGTGAGTAGCAGGGTGAATGAATGAAGAATGAATGAGAAGCAGGGCTTCTGGAGAGAGAGAGAGAGAGAGAGAGCAGCATGGTAGGTTCCAAGATCCCTAGGGAAAGCCTAAAACCTCAGCACCAAACTCTATATTTATGTCTATATTATATTTGTAGTTTATTATTATATAAATATACATCTTTTTCATATATACATACTATTGTATTTTTCTTTACATATACACCTCTGACACAGCTTAACTTATAAACTGAGCACAGTAAGATTTTAATGATAGCTAATAATAAAAATTTATAAGGGGCCGAGGATTTATCTCAGTGTTTCCACCGCCTGCCTCGCAAATGCAAGATCCTGAGTTTGATCCCTGGTACCAAAAAAAAATTATAATACACTATAATAAGTTACTTGAATGAGGCAGTATCTTTCTTTCTTCTAAAGTGTCTTCCTGCACTGGACTGCATTTTCACACCTCTGTTGATTACAGGTAAAAGAAACTACAAAAGCTAAAGCATAGAAAAAGGGAGAATACTATTTTACATATATGTTTATATATAAATATAACATTTACAGTATATACTATATATAGTATACATAACATTTATGGATAAATAGTGTAGCTACATGCACACATTATACCTACGCGTCTCTTCCCACATTCACATCTCGATTACTCCATCTTCTAATTCTCTCTTTCTCTACTGTATTCACCTACACCACGCATCCTCTCTGACACTGGATACCAATTCTGGCCTAACACCACGGGATTCACTCAGTCCTCTCCTTTTTCATGTTGGCACTTCTTTGACAGTGAGCAACTGTCCTCGTTCGTGCATTTACTAATTTCTCGGTGTGTAATCATCTCCCACCTCCTCCACTATCCACTGCCCAGGGGCTCACCTTCCCGCACCTGGCCCAACCCCAGTCCTCCCTCCCAGCTCTGCAGGGCTCTGCAGGTGTGGGGTCTCCTCCCAGCACAGGCGACGCCCACCCTGTTGGGGGGCCAATCTCTTCCAATTACCCCAGTTCACATCGGTCAGACCTACCTAGCAGCTTCTGGGAGAACGTCATGTCCATACACCATGAATCTCATTTTTGTAATATCTCATTAACATTTCCCTGATTAGCACGTGATCTTCCACGATGTGATTTCCTGATGCTCCATGTTGTTAATGCCCCTATTCTGATGGAATGATTTCGTTCTGCCATGAGAGTTACTGAGGCTATTTAAGGGGGTAAATTTGATTTTATGTAGATCATATAATCCACACACAACCTGTCCCATTTTCTCACTCCTTTAAGAAGAGAAATACACTTTGAGCAGAGGAATTGTGGTTTGCGGCTTGGGTTGTCTGTATGACCTTCCACTCTCAGCCTCAGTTTCTCCTCTGATAATGAGGGTGTTGGATGAATTTCTCACTGAGGATTGGGTGCTATTTGCTTCTCTCTCCTGGACACTGTGCTCTTGGATAGAAAATATGTTTCTTATAGTTGTTTAGGTCTCAATCTCTGAAGAACTGGCACTCATATGGGGATTTTTCTTTCCTTCTTTTGTGTGTTTGGTGCGTGGAAGCCTTAATTAGCTGAGAAAGTGACTTCATCCTTTAATGACCCCCTTCATATGGGGTGTTCTCCTGTGGATCCCTCCCATCTTCACCTCTATAGCCACATGTAGCAGTGTGCCTGGCATACAATAAGATCCTAATAAATATTTGTGTGGTGAGTTAATGAGTTGGTAGCTATGGAGGGTAAAAATGACATTTAAAACTAGCAATCATTTAAGCCTAATGAGCACAATGTCCTTTCTAGAAATTTCACCATGTTTGGGGAAATGAGAAAGCAACTATGATTGAAGTGATGCGAAATATCAAAAGCACCTTGGAAAATTTTCATGGCTTATAATCCACCTAGAAATATTTAATATATAACTCTCTCCACAACCCCTTCTCATGGGCTTTAAGGCTTAATATTTAAAATTTTCTCACCCCCAGCATATTGGGCTAGAGAATTGCCGAATACAGAGATCTTCTCTGACTACATTTCTCTACCTCTGAGCCCTGGCTTATTCATATTCTCAATTTCCAAATCTGTTTAGGATTCCTTTCTCACCGTAAACACAATTCAGCATGCATTGATTAACCCTGATTCTACCTTGTGGCATTATTTCACCTTTAGAATCCATTAATAATGACTTAATTCCCCCTCTGTATCTCCAATCCAGATTTCTGTAGAGGAGAATTTCTGGTCCTGCTACCTGAGAAAATGTCACAGGACGCTTACACCCATTTGTGGCCGGGGGACATGTCACTAGGTTCATGTCAGCTGGGGCTGTAGATGGCATCATTTTATTTATAAAGGATAAATGTTAAAGAAGTCACTAAAATTGATGTGTTTCCTCCAAGTGTAAGAACAACAACAACGTTAAGAAAAGCCATAGCAGAACTGTGCATGCGGGAGCACAATGACATTGTCACCAGACAGGCTCTCAGAAGAGCCCCCAAAAGGAGACAGGGAGGGACCTCAGCTCACCCTACAACAGTGTGGGGTGTGTATTCTCTGACTCAAGCTACAGAGAATTGCAGGATGGCTCAGTGAGAGGCACAGAAAACTTTATTAGGCAGAAAGTTGAGACCCGTTATGGACGGGGGCCTTTGAGTTATGCTGCCCACCTCACGGTGCTGCTTCTTTGGTGATGGACACCCGTGGGATGTGGGAAGCTATACAAGAGAAGAAAAGCGCAGAATCAATTTACAGATGAAAAGCACAGGCCCAGTGTATACGCTTATGAATTATTATTATTATTATTATTATTATTATTATTATTATTATTTGGAGTGAGTTGCCTGGAAGGAAAAGGCATTACAATCTCGGGTAACATTGATTGTGTCCTACAGCTGCAGTTTCTTAAAAGTACAATTTTAAAACTACGATTTTCCTTGCCTCCTTTCTACCTACGTGCTGTGATCAGAATATACGGTGACTGTTTAAATAATAAACTTTTTTTTCCAGAATAAAAGACACATTGCCATTAATTTCCTTCAAAATCCTCCTTCTCGCTTCAGACACTCTTGCCGCATGCTTCTTGTCACTTTCTAAAGCAGCTCTGGAGTCCTTTTTCATGCGTGTCGCGATGAGGTGTGATACCATACCTGCTGAGTGCTGCTGCCGCGTGCTGTCCCGCCGAAAGCCGGGCTCACGAGACGCAGCGGTGTGCTCACTGGGCTTGGCACCCCTGACTCCTGGGTCTTCCCCAAAGTCAAAATGATCCCAAAGGGTACATGCTTTTAAAGACACTCATGGAAGAGGACTTCCAGACTGCTTCAGAAAGTGGCAGGGTTGATAAGCGTGTTTGATGTGAGAGGTAATATTGGGAAGAGGATTAACGACAACGCATCTTCTATAATTTTTAAAAGTATTTAAATTTTCACTGTATTTTTAAAAAATTCATTCATTTTATTGGTACATTTCAGGTATACAATATAATGACATTCAACATTGGAAATCTGCACCTTTACATAATCTCTCTTGGTTCTTTTTTTCCCCTCCCCTGCCCTCCCTTCAACCCCTCCACCCCTCCCTATTTACAAAGACTTTGTTTCCATTTTTTTATTTTCTCATATTAATCCCATTCCCTCCTTTCCTTTCCCCTTCCCCTCTCACTGTCCCTTCCTCCTCGGACCTTTTCTTCCTATTTCAAATTATCTATCATACATTTTGATTCTTATTTACACTTTCAGTTTCTCACACACATCAGAGAAACTATTTGGTATTTACACATGTGTGTCCTAGTTATTTCACTTTAAAAGTATCGCCTCAATGTGGATCCATTTAGCTATAAATGTCTCTAGTTTCTCATTCTTGTATTTTTTTTTTTTTTTTTTTTTTTTTTT
>NW_004624739.1:28899384-28946691 GCF_000247695.1 Heterocephalus glaber | reverse complement strand
TTTTGGCTTGGTATCCAGCTATGCCACTGAATTTGGTTATCAAATCTTTTTTTTTTTTTTTTGGTATCAGGGATCGAACTCGGGACCTTGTGCTTTCGAGGCAGGTGCCGGAACCACTGAGCTAAATCCCCGGCCCAGTCATGGTTACATGAGAGATTGAGATTATCTAATTACTTTTTAATAGATACATAAATATCAACTTTATGATAAGTTTGATTCCTCTCTGATGGAATGCATAATATTTGTTCTAAATGCTTTCAAGCATAGAAAGCAACTTGCAGTCTTATTCATTTCAGGGATATGATTATCTGTCTGATTTACCTGGCTCGATTCTGATTTTCTAGTTTTTACTATAATAATTCCTGCTATATTTGATTAAATAATAGTGTAGATTTTTATTTTCCTTTAGAAAATATCTCCTATCCACCTACAAATGGTAATTTATGTGTCAAATTAGTGACTATTACTCACATTATAATATTATTATAAATTCTAGAAGCTAGGGAATACTCCTGAAAATTATTTTTATTTTAAAAGTATTTATACATGGTAAGTATACATCTTAGATATTTTTCCAAAGTAAGGGTGGTGGGAGGACCAAGTAACATGTTGGAGTTATTTAAATACTTTTCAGTTGTTTTGTGCCTTCAGATTTTCTATGTTTTTTTGTGACAATTTAGATGTTGTTTGGTATCCTCAATAATTCACTCTGTCATTTAGATTCTCAAAATATATAGCAAGCTTGGGTAAACAATATTCTCAACTGATTTTAAAATCTCCACCTCACTATGATAAAAGTACTTTTTTTGGTACTGGGGATTGGACTCGGGACTTTGCGCTTGCGAGGCAGGCGCCAGAATCACTGAGCTAAATCCCTGGCCCCATAAAGGTACTTTCTAATTTCTGAGATGGTTTAAAGTTTCTGTTGTTGGTTTATTTCTAATTTCTTGAATTAGATGCCCATTTTTGGTACCAGATGGAGGTCCCAGAGGGCTTCTTTCTTGGTGCCCTGAACAAGGATGGGAGAGACACTCAGAGAAGCCAGCGAAGCTGAGACTCACTGAAGCTGGAAGGAGTCACCTCAAGGAGAGGGAGCAGCTGTACAGGAGGCACAAGGCTGTTCTGAGGAAGAAGGGAAACGCCTTGAGCATGTACAGTACCTGGCGTGGCCTCACCTCGTGTCAGTGCAGCTTTGGGACAACCGCCCTGCCAAAAAGTCACTTGGTCACATGCCAGCTAAAAACTGAACTATCAAATACGGGTTGTCTTCTTCCCAGATGTGAATAATTAGTAACAGCATCTTTGGACTGGTGGTGCCCATGTGGAAATGAAGGATTGAGGATAACATCGTCTTCTGCTTGGTTTTGGCAAAAGTGCCAAATTCAAGTGCAGGATTAGGGATAGTGCTGAAATTTAAATGAGATTATGGCTTCCTGATTGGTCCTGTGTAGGTGGCCAGGACCAGAACCCTGGGGTCACCTGGGGTCTGTCCATGGTCAGCGTGTGTCTTTCTTCTCAGGGAACACTGGGCTCACCCAGCCAGCCATGGTTCTCTATGACTTCTGTCCCACTCTGCCCAGTTTGCCCAGTCCCAGTCTCCTACCCCAGTTTGCTTGTCACTACTCTTACTGTTCCACAGTGAGACCATGAAGACAAACACCGCCTGCCTCTGTGTGAAGCTGTGGTTATCTCTCGATGTAATGGAACAGGGCTTCGAGTTAAGTTCAGATTCAGATATGATTCAGAAGACAATTCAAAATCTTTTAGCATTGTTTGGGATTTTATTTAAATGTATTTTCCTCAGTGTGTTTGAATGGTGAGTTAACAAATACAGCCTGTACAATATCAAGCAGCATTGCATGTGTATAGACATGTACAATATTGGCTAACTGTGTGTGTGTGTGTGTGTGTGTGTGTGTGCATGCTACACATCAGCATCTTAAAATAAATACAACAAGGGCTCTGGACAAATGGAAAGTGTTTCTATTATTTATAATATATGCTTTGATAAATCACTAATTAAAAATTGTCTTTAATTGTATTATGGAATCATCTCCATCTAAGGTAGGAAAGCCTTTCTATAGAGGCAGATAAATAAACGGTAAGTAATAATCCACACGGCCACAGGGTTTTGTTCTCAGACACTGAGCTGCTCTGTTGCAGTGCAGAAGGTGGAGAGCCAGTGGGAGAGTAAATGAGCCCAGCATGGCCCAGAGCCAGGCCCATGCCACCCTGCTGTCTTCCGCTCTTCCAGGTTGACTTCAGCCTTCTTGACCTGTTCACATCCATTGTTAAATGCAAACGCCTCCGTGTTTTCAAGAACTCTCACTATCGATGTGTGTGTCCATTATCTGGTACTTGTTTCTTTCTCTTTTTTTGTACCAGGGATTGAACTCAGGACCTGGTGCTTGCGAGGCTGGCAAGCTAAATCCCCAGGCCTGGTAATTGTTTCTTAACAGGACAGAGGTAGAGTTTACATACTGTAAAACCCAGCTGGTTTAAATGTAATTTTATCGGGTTTTGGGAAGGAACACAGTCTTGTAACCAGCACAGAACCAAAGCCTAGAGAACCATCATCATCATCCCCAGATTTCCCTCCTATGTCTCTTGTCATCTCTCCATTTTCTTCCGTTCCCAGTCAATTGCTGATTGGCTTTACAACAAATTTGTCTTTTCTGGATCTCTTAATAAAAGGGATGAATATACAATGCTTTGTGGGAGTGCCTGGTTTCAGTCAGCACGGTGTTTTTTGAGATTCATCCATGTTGTTATGCATATTAGTCATTTGTTCCTTTTTTGGTTTTATCTTATAATAATATTCATTATATGAATATACTACACATTCTGGTCACCAGATAACAGACCTACATATTGCTTCTAGGGTTTTGTTTATAAATAAATCTTCAGTAACACTTGCCATTGTCAGAATTTTTCTTTACTCCTGGTTTCCATCTAAGTGTGTCTCAGAGTGTTTGTACTAATTGAGATTGTTGAGGTTTATTGAACTGTGTATTTTCCATTACATTAAGGGAGTTTTCAGCCCTTCTCAATTTTAGAAACCTGTTCTTCCCTTTCCTGGTTCTTCCTCCCTTCTGGGATTCACATTCCATGAATACTGGATGCTTTACATCACCCCATGGATCTTTGATGATTTGTTTACTTTTCTTTATTTTTCTCCTCTTAGTTCTTCAGACTGGATAATTTTTAAATGAGTTATTTTCAAGTTTACAAATTCTTCTGCAATAGCAAATCAGCTGTTGTGCATTTCTATTTAATTTTTCATTTCACTTTTTGAATTTTTTGGCTCCTTACATACAGTTTCCTCTTCTCTGTATAAATTCCTTATTAGTTCTCTTATTAAAGAAACATCCACATTTAATTGCTTGAGCATATTTAAAGTAGCTACTCTGAAGTCTTTGTTGCCTAAATCTAACATCTGGATCTTTTCAGAAGTTGCTATTTCTGGTTTTTTGCATGTCTAATAATTTGTGGTTGAATAAATGAATTTTTTAGAAAATCTTTTGTCCTTATTCTGGAATATTCTGGTTTTTGTAAGGATCTTTGCTTTTTATTATATATTAGTTATCTTGCTTAGAATCAAATAGCGAATCCATCTCCTCACAGTGTGCAGCAGCTGGAATCTCCACTCAGTTTGTTCACCTTCCTGATCCTGCATTCAGCCTGGTTCCCTGGGGCTCCCCCCACCCTGACCTGTGTAATTTCTTCATGAACCAGACAATGAGGGCATTTATAGGTTTGAGACTCATCATTCTGTGGTTCTGTTGCTTCTGGTTTTCTCCTTACTAGTTATTCTGACATTTTCAACTTTGGCTCCTTAACACATTAAGCTGGAAAAAAATGTCTGCCTTCTGCTTCCTAAGCTTCTCACAGTTGGGGAATGCCTTTGAGCGGAAGTATAGGACACTGTAGATCTCAGTAGGAGCAGGTCTGTCGAGAGGGGGTGCATCTCCTGGTTCTGCCCACCCTCAGCCTGGCTGCCTGGCAGCTCCCTGTGCACGGTGTAATGGTTGTGTCATTGCAGGCATGGATAGTGGTCTCGTGTATGGAAATCATGCAGAGTCTAGTGATAAAGTGAAAATAAAATGAAAATTTGTTATTGGAAAGAACAGCTGGCTGCTGTGTATGTAGGGCAGCTTAGAAAGAACAATAAGCGGGTTACTCCACGGAGTCCAGAATAAAGGAAGCATTTCACAGTTTTGGGGTCTCAGAACAATAAGATTAATCATTCACCACCACCCCCAAGCATCAGGGGTCTTCGGGTGGGGTGAGGTTGGCCCTTTGCATCTGTCTCAGCCTGTGAGCCTCACATGCTGCACCCTTTTCTCAGGTGCAGCACCTCCTCCCCTTGACTACAAGTTGCTCCTCCTTCCCTTGTGGGCAGATACTTAACAGTGCTGTCAGCTCCCTGCTTCAGTTGTTCAGAAGTTTGGATAAGCCATAGTCAGATTTTGTGATAAACTCCCTTCTGAAATGTTCCTATTAAATTTCCAGCCTCTCTGTTTCTCTGAATTCCATCCTCTACCACATTGGGCTGTCAAGGCTTCAGTTCTCTAAGTCCTAACTGGAGTGATTGGATGGGTGTGGTTGAGGAATTTTCTAGGAAGAAAATCAAACAATAACAGTCTTTCATGATTAAACTCTTCTCAAGATTTTGCCTGTTTTAGTCATTTTTTTAAACCTTCAGAGTTACCTTTAAATTTTTGTCCACTAATCACTTGATTTCTTCATGGTATCATTACCAGAAATATAAACAATACTTTATTTTAGCTAAAATAGAAAGTGTGTAGTTGGCTTTTACAAAAAAAAAAAAAATCTGATCCACACATTTTTCTTCTTCAAGAAGTTAATTCATTTATATTTAGTATTTTATGGTTCACATCCAAATGTCTCCCCAAAGCTTCATGTGCTCAGAGGTGGGGCTTTGTGGAAGGTGATCAAGTGGGGAACTGTAACTAAATGTGATGTTTGGAGGGTCCTGGCAGGAAGAGGCTGGTCACTGGAGTGCGGCCCCCCAGAGACCTCCCTCCCTCTTGCTCCCCACTGCCATGACCTCAGCAGCATCTCCTCCATGCTGCCCCTCTGTCATGCTGTCCTGCCCTGGAGCCAGCTGACCATGGACTATAAACAGGAGCCCCCAACCCTCCCCCTTCACCTTCTGGGTGATGTGCCTCAGAGATTAAAAAAGCGACTGAGACAAGTATTGTTATTCCTATGTTTCACTTTATTTCTGTTATTCTAGCCTTTGTTTTCTGGTAGGTTAGCCCCTCAAGTGTGATGGGTAAAAAGAGCGCTGCTTGTAGCGGACAGATTCTGGTAAGTCTCCCCACCTGCCATGTCTGTTTCCCTATGTCCATGTCTTTGCATAGCCCCTCCCCTTGAGGCTGACCATGGCCGTGGCCTATGACCTTCTTACTGCCCTCAGAACAGGGCGAGGCTGATGGGCTGGCTATCCATGATGAGGTAAGTAAGCTCATAAGGCCTGAGTTTAGTCTTGGGCTGTGCTTCTCTCACCTTCACAGGCTTTCTAAAAGCATTCCACCATGTTGTAGCTTGTCAGTGGCAGGAGACCCACAGGGAGAAGCTGAGAGTGGCCCGCAGAAACAAAGATGCAGGCTCCAGGTGACAGGCAACAAGAACGGGAGCCTTCAGTGTTAGGGCTGCAAAATCTTGAATTTCTTCAACAAGAGCAGCTCATTACCCAGCAAGCCTCAGAGAGACTGAAGCCCTAGCAGGCAGCTTGACTATAATTTTGACGAATCCTTAGCACAAGAGCCAGGAAAGCCATTTTGGGTTCTGGATCCACAGGAACTGTGTGAAAATACACACGCATTGTCTTTAGCTGTGAAGTAGAGGGCATGTATAAGTTGATAACTAAAGAAAGCAGTGGGCATCCTATTTTTGCTCTTGCATTTAAGGAAAATGCCTCTAGAGTTCTTCTACCAAGAATGATTGCTTTGGACCAAATTTGTGCCAAGTAGATTATGACCCAGAAAACATTTTCCAGAACTGAAGCCCAGAAATGAATCAAACTAAAAAAGAAATGAAATAAAGCCCCAAGACATAATGTCCCATTAGGAAGAGCTGTGGGCAGGGCTGCTGCTTTTGCCTTGTGCCCTGGTTTCAGCACTTCTCTTCAGACTGCTTTGCTTCTGACTTGGCCCCAGTTGCTCCTTAAAGTCTTGATCCATAAGGAGTTTGAGGAGATCTATCGCCTAATCGTGCTGAAAATATACCTGGAACAGTATGATTCTGCTGACTTGTGAAACTGCATTTTCTCTACCGCAAATGTTTAATAGGAGCATGAATAATTAAAGATCAGGAATATCTTAAAGTCAATTGCAGTAAGAAGGAGAAACTTGATGAGGTGACATCTAAGATCCCTTCATGGTTGAAGATTTTGTTATATCAGATTTTAAAAATTATTTTAAATTCAACTTTAGCTCTGATTGTAGGAGAGATGGCTCAATCCAGTACTTTTAATTTTTGGTGCTGCTGTTAAAGTTTGTATCATGAAGACTGCTTTTCCTTGAGAATACTAATGACAGGTGAGTCCATTCTAACAAGGAGCGACTGAGAAAGATGGTATTGGATAACGTTCCAGTAAAAGTCTGTTCCCATCACCTTAACCACCAGAGCTCGGCCTGCGTATTCGACATAGCAAATACTACGTTGCCACCTAGTGTTTTATCTTGGCATTTTCTTTAGTACTTCTAAGTATTGTATGAAATATACATTATTTATACCCTAATATGCTTGCTTCCTTCATGTTTAGGGTAAAACAATTTTGGGAATCATTCAGTGGTTCTATACTATACAAAGTATTATGTTTATCAAACAACATCAAACTTGTGAAACTTAAAATTCTTACCTCAAACACCCTTGAAAAAAAGTCTCTTGCTAGCTAATCTTTATTTTCAGCATTAAAATAATTGAAGGTGTAATATTTTTACAAATAATTTTAAAAATTGAGAAAATCACATTCCTATAGAGATGCACAAAGGAAGACGTATGTATTTAACTTGCTGAGTCTAGTGAGAGGTTAAAACTGACTCAAAGGAGAAGCAGAAACACGTAGAGTAAAGTGAATGTGCGAAGGAAGGTACAGCCAGCTTCACCCGCAGCAGGAGAAAGTTCACGCCTCCCCAGCCCAGGCCGAATTTGTGCGTTCACAGACAACCGTCCGCCTGCACTGCTGCCTCCTAGCGACGACGCAGGTCATAAACAGGTAGCACTGGGTCAGGTCCGAATCCATCAGAAGGGCAGCTCGGCCTAGGCACGGGCTTTCGCTGAAAAACACGTTTTACCTGTGCACGGGACACGTTCTGCCTCCACTCTGCTGATTTTCCCAGCGCAACTGACACTGCACTGTTGGAGGATATTTTAAAACGAGAAGCCACAACCGGTCCTACATAACTCATGCCCTTTCTCTGCTTCTCTTGCTTGGTATGCAGGACATTTACAACCAATCTTCTCCTCTCACGAGGCCTTGTGTTTCAGGGAATGCTCCCAGGGTTTTCATACTTTTTAAATTTTAAGTTTCAACTAAAAAAATTAAATTTACATGCATAATTGTACATATTTATGGAAATTAATTCAATACATATATACATATATGGGCATTAATTCAATACATATATACAAAGTGTAATGATGAAATCAAAGTAGCTAACATTTCCACTTTTTAAAAGATCTCTCCTTTGTGGGGAACCTTTGGGATCTTCTCTTTCGGTTCTCCATAAAACACATAATAATTTGCTGTAAAGCATAGTCGGCCCACTGTGCTGTAGAACCCGTGGCTTCTTCTACTCTGCTCGTATTTCTGTTCAATGGCCAGACGTCCCTCTCTTCTACTGTTCTTCAGCTTCTACCCTTGAGCAAGAGCTGTGGAGCTTGTCTCTGCGTTTTGTTGATTTCTCTGGACGCCATGTGCTTCAGTTCCATTCGTGTCACTGCAAATCCCAGGAGTCCACACACTTTGCTGCGTGAACAAGGCTGTTATGCGAATCCACCTGTCTTCTTTCCTTGCTGTAACAGTTGACTCCATCCCTTAGTTGTTGTGAATAATGCTGCCAGGAGCACTGGAGAGTCCGTGTCTTTCGGACACGGATTTCCTTTCCTTAGACCTCGCCCCACAGTGGGAGGGACACATCGTGTGGTGGTTCTAGCTTCAGTCTTTTGGGGCCGTGTCCGGCCTTCTGGAATGGCTGTGTAACTGATACTCCCACCAACAGCGTATGAGAGTTCTCTGTTTCCACACCCTCACCAGCACCATTATTCTCTTTTTAATGATAGCCATTCTCACTGGGCTGAGACAAGCTCTCCTCGGGGTTTTGATGGGTGTTTCCCTGGTAACTAGTGATGTTGAGCAGACTATGGGAATCAGAGGTCTAGAGCAGTGACCGTCCCCAGTGCTAACCCATAGTGCTTACATTAGAGTTCCTGAGACTGTGTTCCAACAAGCTACCTAAGATAATTCTAACCCACAGCCAGGACTGATAACTACAGAAGACAGGACAGTGGTTTGCACCCCTGATCACACTTTAGATGCATCTGAATCATCGGAAGACACTTTCAGCAAATGCTCACATCAACTGGCCTCAGCAATGTTTTTGGCAAAAGTTTCTTTTGGATTTTTAACTTCTAAAAAAATTGAAAGATTCATAAATGATTGAGTTTAAAAGGAAAACTTTTACATTTTTTTTTATATTAAAAGGAGAAAGGCATAGGAATATGCAACACTCCCCTGTTTCTGGATCAGCCGGTTGGTATAGGTATGAATAATTGGTTCTTTGCTCCCTTAGGGTGCAAGTGGGGAATAAATAAGAAGGTCAGCAGCCAGATGAGGGAGAGGAGACAGGAAGGCTTAGGCTGAGGGGCATGGCCTGGCAGAGCCAAGTCCCCGTGCAGGGCCGAAAGTTGGTCCTGGGGAGCAGATAGCACTGAACAGGCCATACTGGAGCAGGGAGAACTTCAGTGAGGGATCTGTCCGCAGAGAGAGATTTGGGGACACAGTGACAATCAGCATTCTGAAGCAAAACACCGGATTAAAGACCAGTGCTGACAGTGTGCCTGGCAGATATTTTGTTTCTAACTCATCGTCAAACCACAGCATAGTAGGAGTAGAAAACAAAACACTGTGTGTGAGCACAGAGAGGGCCTTGTAGGGATAAGAGCCCCAGAGAGGCGGGCCTTTGGGATTCCATCTCCAGCCACCTTCATAGTCATCAAGTCCACACGGTCGCTATTAAAAAATTCCAAAATCAATTTATCAATCTAAAATGGACATTGTTTTCACAGAGGACTGGATGCACTTTCATGCCACACGAGCAAAGCATTTCCTTAACACTAGGTATGGTGTATGGGAAATCAAGTGATAATCAGTAATTTCCTTAAGAAATTTCAACTCGAAATCAAATATTAGATATCAACCACACCTCCTGGCAATGGTGGGTTTGCTCATGGGATAGAACTGTCCATATCCCTTCTACTGTGTCTCTGTACGTGTCTCGGGGTGGCCAGAGACTGCGGTCTTTAAGGACTGGACCATCTAGTGGCTCCTAAAATGTTTCTCAGCCCTTACGACACATTAAAACCGTCTGGAGAGTTTATTTTTCTAATCGGGCCATAGTTATATGAAAACCTGTTCCCATTAATTGCGCGTATTTTAATGAGTTTGGGCATATGCATACACCTGTGAAACCTTCGACGCCTCCTCTCTCAGTAATGCATATCCATCACCCAGAGTGTCCTTGTGTCTCCTTTGTGGTTAGACTTCTCAACACGAGACCTACCCTCTTGGCAAAAAGTTAAGCGCGTAGTAGAGAAGCAGTTACTGTACCTATTCCGTTGTATGGAAGTTCTCTGGAACTCGGTCATCATGCATCACTGAAACCTTATTGAACAACAGCATTCCTCTTGTTGAACAAAATTACTGAGCATATCTTATTGAACATTTTCCTTCTTGAACAACAGCATTTCTCTTTAGTCAAGCCTCTGGCAGTCACTGTTCAAGGCCAATTCCATGAGTCTACTTTAGATACCTTCCACAAGTGAATGATCCAGTATTTGTCCTTGTGCAATTGCTTATTTCACTCAGCAAAATGTTCTCCAGGTTCATCTATGTTGCTGTATGTGTCAGGATCTCCTTTTGTAAGGCCGAATAGTATTTCATGTATGTATATGTGTGCATAGTGAACCATATGCAAGTGTATTTGTGTGCTTGACACATTTTCTCTAGTCTCCCTGGTCTTTTGGGTTGCTTCCACGTTTGGGCTATTTTGAGTAATTGTATTATGAAAATGGGAGTGTAGGTATCTCTCTTCAGGATCCTGATTTTAATTCTTTCATATGCAGTATTCAAAACTGAGATTGCTAGGTTATGTTGTTTCCTTCTTTGATTTTTTGAGGAGCTTCTATACTATTTTCCATAGCCAGTGCATTGCTTTATATCTCATCAAACATGTGCGAGAGGCCCAGGATTTAGCTCAGTGGTGCTTCTGCCTGCCTCGCAAGCGCAAGGTCCCGAGTTTGATCCCCAGTACCAAAAAACAAACAAACAAACAAAAAAACATGTGCAAGAGTTCCGATTTCTCTACATCTTTGCCAACACTTGCATCTTTTATTTTGATTTGTTTTTGTAGCTGTTCTACCAGGTATGAAGTGATCATTTATTGTGTTTCTGATTTGCATTCATCTTGGGAAATTTTTGGAAGCAAGAACATGTTTTACCTCTGTAAATCTTCTAGATTTTACTTCTGAAGATTCTGATTATGTGGATTTGAGTTAATCCTAGATATCAGGAGTTGTCATGATTTCTCTGAATGATTTTAATGTGTCACAGGGATGCAAATCTCTGCCCTGCTCATTCTCAACTCTGGGTATACCTATATGAGTGCAGGGATTCAGTCTGTGAGAATCATCTGAAGGTGCACTAAAACACAAACTACTGAATTTGGATTTTAAAGGGTTCTCAAGTAAGAACGGTGCTGCTGGTTCAGAAGCTACATATTGAGAACTACTGTCCAAATAGAATAACTCTCTTTAGGTCTCATATCCACTAAAGTGACACATAATGTAAAATTTACCAGATCCTGGTAATTCTTTCCAGAGGAAAAAGTGTATGTCTGCATGTATGAGTGTCCATTTATTCTTTTTAATATACAAAGAGATTATACTCCATTATGAATTTTTGATGTTACTTTTCTAAAATTAAAAATTGTTTACATATCCTGAGAACATAAGACAGTAGAGTGTTTTTGTGCAATAGGAAAAATAGACAGACCTGGGACTGAAAATGTGGAGTGAATGAGCCATAAATGGATACATTTTTGTGAAAATTATTGTAAGTAAACTTTTATGGAATGTTCATATGAATAGTACATAATGCGAAAATTTGTTATACTAGGATAATATGGCCAATTACTTTAGTACTCTTTAAAGCTGTCCATTTAGTGATAAATAAAATTTGGGGCAAGGCACAGATTCTGACAGCACCTGCACTTTGCCCAAAAGAGCAAACCAGTATTGAGTTTGATCACAGTAACTGAGCTTCGGTTGGCTGCAGGAACCACCATAGCCAATTAGCACATCAAGCTGTAACCTGCTGACTGGCAGGTTGATGAACCTGTAACCAACTTAGCTGTTTTCTAGGCTTCACTTTCTTTTCCAAATGCTGTTTGGTCATGTGCTTGGCTGGAGTTCTCAGAATCTGCGCTGGTTCTGGGAGCTGCCTGATTGGTCCACCATTTTTGTTTTGCTTTGCTTTGTTTAAATGTAAATGCTACTAAATTTATTTGATATAAAGTATCTTCCTTTTAGCACTAGTTTCAGAGTAATAATATTATTTTGTAGATGGCTCTTAAAGTTTTACCATTACTTATTTAAAAAAAATAGCTAAGCCATATTTGATTAGCAAGCTGTTTGACCTTGAGCTAGTCATCCAACTTGTTATGCTTTGTTTTACTGAAAAGTGGTCTATGGCTTTCTTTCCATGTATCTTTATTTTTTATTCATTGGAATTAGGTATGGTGCAAATATCACAGAATAGTTGAAACTTATAAAAATGATACAATGTACACTTGCATTGGATCATCCAGCTTAAGGAATTTTTTACCATCTTCTTCAAAATCTTCATATGTCCTTTTGTAACTTTTCTATTACTCAAAGAAAATTTTATCCTGAATTTAGTGCTTATTGTTCCATGTTTGGTTTCATAGGTGTGCCACATATGCCTGTATCTCTAAAATATGTTCATTTTAGTATGCTCTAAACATTATATAGATGGATATGTTCCATATGATTTCTTCTCTGTGACTGGTAATTTTTTTCTTGTTACTTTATTGAACAGGATTGTACATACACACTTTATTTTTTTGATCAGGGCTGATCAAAAAATAAAATTTGTACACAAAGTAAAAATTATTACAGTAAAATGACACATTTCCATTAATAGCCCTTGCTTGAAACACATCTATCCCATTTTTCTTGCCACTTTCTGAAGCAGCTCTGGAGTCCTAGCTCACGAGTATCTTTATGAAGTGTGATTAAAAAATCATGGCAAATCCTGCTGCCAAGCGCCATCCAAGAGAAAGACAGGTTCACTAAGACATCGCAGTGCATTCTCATCCACCTTAGTCACTGGATCTGGCAGTGATTTTCTTTTTTGGGGGGGGGTACCGGGGATCGAACTCGGGACCTTGCCCTTGCAAGACAGGCAGCGGAACCACTGAGCTAGATCCCCGGGCCAACCAGGAAATTTCTGACTCCTCCCCAAAGTCAGAATGACCACAAAAGGTAAACATTTTGAACTGATTCAGGCTACTGAGGCAGCCATGAAATAGCACTCCTAAAGAGGGCTCCACTTGCAGCAGAAAGTGCCAAGAATGACGGTGTGTTGCAGGTGAGCGGAAGTTCAGGAAGAAGGTAATGGAAATGTGTCTTTTATTGCAATAATTAAGAAAAATTTAAGCACACACTGTAGCTTTTGATCATGCCATATAAATGTATGTGTGTATATGCATATACATTTCTCTCCATACATACACTTACATGGGTCTAATTTCCAAAGACCGAATAAGGTTCTGAAGGAGAACCATATTATAAAAACAGAAATACTTCTTTCATCATTCAAAAGTATGTATTTTCCTTTTCCCTTCAGACATAAGCTAGATCTGCAGCAGACAGAAAGAAGAAAATAAAGATTAAAACAGAAATTAATGAAAGAAGGAATAGAAAAACGACAGAAAATAAATCAGTAACATCCAAGGTTGGCTCTTTCAAAAAGTTAACAAAGTGGACAAACTATTAGCTGCACCAAGGAAATAGATGGGAACGGTCAAATTACTAGCATCAGGAATGAAAGAAGCCAAGCGACATGGCTGCTTCTCAGAAGGTTGCACAAGGAAATGCTATCTGGCCAGCAGCTCCACTCCTGGGTCTATGCTCAAGAGAAACAAAAGCATTTGACCACACAAAAATGTGTGTAGGAAAGTCACGGTGGCATTATTCACAACAGTCAGAAAACGGGAATGAGCGACATGTCCACTGACAGATGAATGATCTCATAAAATACGGTTCATTCACGGAGTGTTACGCTATTTGGCCATAAAAAGAAATGAGGTACTGATTCATGTAGCAGCTTGGATAAACCTTGAAACCAAAATAATCATGAAAGAAGCCTTGAGGACATCATGCTAAGCAAAAGAAGCAAATCTGGCATATGTAGAAAACGTGTATCGGAAACAGATCTATGAGACAGAAACTGGAGTAATGGCTGCCCAGGGCATTGTACCTGACAGACTTTAGCTGAAACTCCACTCGTTCTTATTAGTTTTGGGAATCAGATACATTTAATTACCATCTTTACTTCCTAACTCGTAAGATTATAAATGATTTTTGTGAATATCTGATCAGTCAATTATAGACTCTACTGTAGCGAGGAGGCAGCTTAATATTGAGAGGAATTTTTACCTTGTTTCATTTGTTACATTTCATAGACTATGCTTTGGTGACTATAAGAAGAAGAAAAACAAAAAGAACATTAAATATATTTTCACTCACTCCGTACACAGAATATAGTGAGAATCCATAGCTTTTTAAGTCCTATGCATGAGGATCACTAATGGAGCCTTTGGGGATATGAAGGAAAAGGACAGACATATCTGAGTATGCACTTTCTATGTATCCACGCATCCCATCCCTGGGGAAGCATTTTCCATTTGCACTTTGCTCTCAGACAGGGTCAGAGAAGATGAATGGCAGCCAGCTGCATTTCCACCCTAGCACCCAGCCTGGGCAGCTCTCCCAGCTCTCTGCCCTGAGGTGCCTCTCACTGCCAGCAGGACTGGACTTCTCTGTGCCTGGAACGTCAGGCAGCAGCCGAGCGGAGGAAGCAAGGTGGCCTGGGAGCTGACTTAATGGAGTGCTGCGTGTCTAGCTCTGCTGTCGTGAGCATGGCTTCGGGGTCCTGCTCTCTTGGGTTGCTGTCAGCCAGCGTGTATGGACAACTAAATTTATTATTTTCTTCCTCTGGATTAATGTATTTAGAAGTGCTCATTATCTTACACTGCTTCATATGACTTCTCCAGAAGAAAATATCAAATAATTATACATATTTACTCCCAATTATTTAAAAATACTTAATCAAAGAAAGATATTACAATGATTTGCATCCATAAGATGCTGTTAAAATATAAAGTTCAAAATAGAACTTAAAATATAAGCTCCATCTTTTGGGGAGCATATTTTAAACAAGCACTGCTTTACATATGGTACTAATGTTTCCTGAAAGGTACATAGGCAAGTCATGCTTTGATCACATAAGCACCCTAAACTTTGAAAATGCATTTCTGACCTATTGGTTAAATTGTAATTTTGTGATTTATTTGTACTATTTGAACAATGATAAAAAAATTAAATGGGCAATTGCTAAGGAATGTCAGTAATGACCTTGGCATTACAACCTTCTCGGGATGGATGAAGCACTAACTGACGAAGGACAACCTGAGGGAACCCCAGTCTAGTGTGCTAACAGCAGGCCTCCCTCCACAGGGAGGTCGGTGCTGTCTCCCACAGTTAGCCAGTGAGGCTTTGGACGAAAGTAGCAAACACAACTACACACATCCCTCGTCTATTGGTTTTATCCTACAAAATTCTGGTAACTATTACAATCTTATGAGTTTTTTCTGCATTGCAATAGCAGTGGAATGGCAAATCTGGTAGCATTAGCTTTAGGCGAAGAGGTGGAGTCTAGTTTATACACGAACATATAAAAATGATACATTTCCCTCAGAGACTGTGGAGAGAAAAGTGTCGCTGCAGACACTTGGCTGTGTGATGGGCTGAGAACCAGGCCAGGTGGCCAGGAGGAGGACTCGAGAGGGACCCCACCCTGCAGTTGTGGCCAGGGGAGTCTGCTCCCTCAGCTCAGAGACCAGCAACTGGCTCCCAGGGGCGGACTGAGAAGTACCAGGGAGCCTGCATGTAGCACAGTGAGTCCACCTCCTCACTGACACGCGTGGCCTGCTCTTTTGCTTCCTATTTCAAGTGTCAGTAGAAAGGTTCCAAGATGCTATTTCCCAGATTAAGAGTCCATGCCACCCCCGTAGGGAGAAGCTGTCTCACCACGGAGATAAGAGCAGAAATCAACTTTCCAGCAAGACCAGACCTCCTGTAGATCACTACTGCAATTCTCATTCCCAGAGCTCTGGATGCACCTCTGCTGTGTAACCCAGCTGAGCCGAAATAACGGTGATCACTGTATTAGATCATGCATAATATCGAAGTCCCTGACGCATCTAAAATTTCCCTAGATTGCAACACAGGTCCCCTTTACCCCCTTTTCTTCCTTTTGTTGCTTAAAAATGTTTGTCAGATGATCAAATAGAAAAATGAAGACACAGATCCACAAATTCTTATTCACTGACTGGAAATTCTTTTCAGAAAGTTTTTATTTTACTTGAAAAAAATCTATATATGCATAGAATACAATTATATATGTTTATGAGATTTGCAAGGTTTTTATATATTTCTAGATCATGTAGTGATTATATCAAGGTATAGAAATACTTACATAAAGAAGATAAGGTGACTGCAATTAGCTGGCACTTAATGTTTGGGTATATGTGTATATTCTTTTCACTTTAAAGGTAATGAGTTAATTCACCTGACTGTAAAAATAGAACCTATATAACAAAATTCCCCCTAAGTCTGCCACAAAACTGCTCATTTCACACATGACCGCTCAGGATTATGGTCTATATTTGTGCGATGCTCGCAAACAAAGGATGTGGCCTAGTCAGTGAATCTTTAATTGAAGTAATCACACACTGGCATTTCATATTAGCATACAATCTGTGAAAATCTGCCCTTGCTGGCCTGACAAATATTTTCCACAATATTTTACTAAACAGTTTACATTAGCCTTAACCTCAGAATTCAGTGGCTTAGGAATAGTTCCTGTCCTGTCTGAGGAATTAGTCGATGATGCACTGTGGAATTATCCTACTGTTGAAGAAAGTGGAGGAATGATGTCTTGAGGTTTATAAACACAAACTAAAAAATTCAGAATTTTTATTGAAATTCATTGATTAAATTTAAGGAGTCTATGAATTGTCCATAATAAATATGACACAGTTTAACATTTAGGTGTAAACATTATGATTAAGAAAGTCGCTCATATTTTATTGAGTAATATATGAACTACACACCATTTAAAATTTTTACAAATATCAAAGGACTAGCTCCAGAAACATGTGAAACCCTTGAGGCGATTGTGAAGGTAACCAGGGAGACACTCGCCTATGAGGCGAGCCTCTGTTGGCCTTGCAGCCCGGGTAGCCTCGAAATTGTATGAGTGTGCGTGTGCTCAGCATGTGACTAGGAGCAGGGTCATGCTTGGGTAGCACACAGGTTTCAAATGCAATTGGAACACCAGCCTTCCACTCATGGCCAATAAAACCTAATACATGTGCGGCCCAGTCTTTGCAGAGACAGGGCTGTAAAATCTCAAGATTTGGGGACTATGCTGTTTTCCTTGCTAACTGTCCTTTGACCTTTCCCTAATGTTGATGCAGTATTTGTCATGACAAAGGTAGGTCAGAGAACTGCTACGTTTCCCCAGTTTGATCTTGTCCTAGGTTACCAGTCTTAAATGATGCTTTCCTCCATCTGGAGTAACTTAGGTTTCTTTTTTTAAAAAATCTCAACTATTGTTTACAAGATGAATTTCCAATATTTGAATAACAAGCTGAAAAGATTGCTTTGGAATTTATTTGAATTTTGTGTATCCCTTAAATGGCCTGGTTTAAAATATAGCCCAGTTTGTATTACCACTAAAATCTCTGGGTAAAATTAAGAATAGAATGAAAATCCTTAGAAGTTTTTTGAAGTCGAGAATAATCTATTACATATTCAGAAAAGCTATGCTTTATTATTTCCTTACAATAGGGAGTGAATTATTATTTAAAGATTGTTATCTGAAATATTTTGTTCATTGTTCCCATTTTGAAACATTTTTAAATAATTGTCAAAATAATACGTTTATTTGCAAAGTATATTGTGTGTGTGTGTATATATATATATATATATATATATATATTATGTATGTATATGTTATACAGGAAAATTTTCCTATACTGAATTCTATCTGTAAATAGGATGCAGGTTTTAGTATTGGTCTTCCTCCAAGATTAATAGTAAGCCAATTCTAATGAATTTCTAAAATATAATGGCAATGCTAGAGTATTTTGGGTTTTGAAGAAAGGATTGTAGTTAATAATGTTGAATTACTCAATATAGCCACTAGATGGCAGTATAAGTCTTTGGACTCTAATAGAAAATCTGGTACAACCTAAATAATTTTAACATTATATGAGGGATAATAGCTTTCACTAAATCTAACCAGGAGAAATTTGGGGCAAAATGTCATTGTTATAGTTTCAAGTGTTTCTAAATTGTGCTCCATTTGGTTTGGTATTTTCCTTCTTGAAATTAAACAATAATCTGTAAATAAATTTTAATCGTTGATCACTACCTCATTTTATTTATTCAGTAAAAACAAAAACAATATGTTTTTATTACTGAGTATGATACTCAACTAAAATGTTAGAAAATTTTGAGATAATTTTTAATTTTAAATATAACTTGATCTAATAAAATCATTTTATGTATTTTATATGGTTTTTGGCCTATAAGTCTGACTGTTCATCTGCATAATTATGTATGTATAATTAACTTTATATGGACTTGTAAGATAAATAAATGAACTTGATGCTGGCAAAAGGCCGGTGGAAGGGAAGGGAAAAAAAAAAAACTGAATGAATTATACACATGAACCAATTCCTCATTGCGTACTACAAACATGTACTAATAAGAATTACAGAAATTTAAAAACTTTGTATAAGCTGCATTTCATTAAGTCATGTCCATGAAAATACATTGCTCATTATAAAAATGTTTGACTATGCTTGTTGCAAATACAATTTTAATGTATGCATATTTAGCAATAAAGTGTAGTCATTCAGAGTTTTGATCTCTTATGATGGAGCTCACAGTCTCTGAATCCCAGGAAACACTAAAAGACACAAAAATGAGAATAATTCATAGCACTGCTGATAAAAAAAGTTAGTGTGACAGAATCGCTGATCGATCTTTGGATGCTACAAAGTAGATGCACTGCAATGGGAAGACCTTAACACAGAGTGTGGGTATCAGGCCCAAGAAGCCCACTGAGGTGCTGAGGCAGAGTTTGTGGGTCGTGGACAGTCTTTCCGCCCAGGACTCACGAGGAAGCTGGGTCTGGGGCAGCACCGTGTGCAGGCTCGGGATTGGGATGCCCGGGGTGGGGGGCCGAGGGGAGGCAGCCGGGCACCCAGAGCAGCAGCTGCCACATTCACAGCAGAGGAAACCCAGCTCCCGTGCTCCGGCTGTATTTAAAGTATTTTGAGAATACTACGGTGTTTATAAAATAAAAACGTTTTTTGTAAAAGTGAGGAGAAGTGTCAGAGTTTACATAGAAAATTTGGAACTGTAGAACTATGTTCCAAGCCAATGAATGTTGTGTGTTGTGTTGTGTGTGTGTGTGTGTCTGTGTGTGTGTGTGTGTGTGAGAGAGAGAGAGAGAGAGAGACAGAGAGAGGATGCTAAAGGGACCTGAGCTCCCTTAAAAAGACCAATACAATTAAGCAAAAGAAGTAAATGCTTCATAGAATATTCTTCATGGCAACTGCTGTGTTTTAACCATAGCTTTACTTCTTGAGCTACACAATTGAATTTTCCCTTTTAAAAAACTTTCAGACCTCAATCTAAGAGAGTAACTGCTTATTCCTATCATATTCGACCTAAGAAAAAACTTTTGCTCCATGACTTTATGACATAACAGAAGTACCGCCAGGAGATTGCCAAAAGTTTAATAGGAGTAACTTCTATTCACATCTCTCTGTATGTCAGCCATTGTCCCAAAATGCTCTCAACATTCATTTCCAAATACTGATCTTTACGTAATCCGATGATGTAGGTGCTCCTAATCCTACAAGCAGCCTCCAGTGAAGAGCTACTCCATGCAGACTGAGTTGTGATCTAGATATATCAGTTTCTCTGTCCAAGTGCATGCTATTTAGGGTAGACAAGGTAACGCCCCTCCCCAAAGACATCTACATCCTAATCCCCAGAATCTGTGACTGTGTCATATCATATGGTAAAGAAGCATTAAGTTTGCTAATTAACTGA
Organism: Heterocephalus glaber; assembly: GCF_000247695.1. The sequence goes on along the minus strand of NW_004624739.1, from coordinate 28,926,945 downwards.
CTTTAAAATAGGGAGATCAGCCTGGATTATTTATATGGGCCCAGTGTAATCGAAAGGCTAAAAGAAAGAGGTGGAAGGGACAGAGAAATGGTAGTGGAAGTACTCAGTCCAACTTTTGCCTTTGAACAGAGATGGGGCCACGAGCCATGGGAGGTAGCAGGCTGCGGAAGATGGAACCCCTCTGTGGATTCTCTCCTCGCTTCCAGAAAGAGCATTCCTGCTGACTCTTGAGTTGCAGCCTCCCTGGAGCTTACTAGTACATCAGCTCTGAGACTGAGCGGTGCTCACAGAAGTCTGTATATTTGGTGCACAAGACTCAGTGGACAACTAAATTGTACTGAAACACCCTTACTCATGCTAGACAATAAACCTCTGGTCAAACTTGTCAAATAACTGGTCAAATATTTCAAAACCTCAGTGAATTTTCAGGAAAGCAATAAAAGACTGATAGGGGAAAGTGGGAAGTGGGTGTTGGGAGAATATACTGAGTTAGGGTAGCATACTAAAAAGAATTAGATAAATACAGATAAAATGTTGTGAAGATGTAATTCCCCTTTATCACCCATGAACATTTGTCAGCAAGAAAACCAAGCATTCAGGCATTCGTTTTGCAAAATAAGGATATTCCTGATCTTGAATAAATGCAATAAAGATGACTCAGCATTTTAAGGCATCTCTTGTGTATTCAAGTGTCGAATAACTCAGGTAAATAAAAACTTTCTTTGTATTGAACTTTGTATCTATCACATTAGAGATTCTGAGACAAGTATCATTATTAAAATAATATGGGAGAGGGCCGGGGATTTAGCTCAGTGGTTCTGGCGCCTGCCTTGCAAGCGCAAGGTCCCAAGTTTGATCCCCGGTACCAAAAAAATAATAATATGGGAGAACAAAAGGATCCGGAAGCCGCCGCGGCCTGGGGCAGCTGTCCCGGGACCCGCGAGCAGCACCCACCTCGGTTCAGCCCACGTGTGAAAAGCACCAGGAAGCTTTTGATTTTAAGCCACAGCCAATATAATTCTGAATTGGCAGCATAATTTTCAGTGACCTCTGCCTGGAACCGGGACCTACTCATTTCTGTGACTAAGGGCTAATGACTCTTCTTGCTTTTCACCTGAGCTGAATTAAGCACCCTGTGCACTTTAATTTCCTGTCTGTGCCATCCGGCCAGCTGAAGGCAGGGCTTTGAAATCTCAGATACAAGGACATCCAGCCAAAGTCTCATTCTTGCCTTAACAATGTTCCAGAGGCTGAATAAAATGTTTGTGGGTGAAGTCAATATTGCATCTGACCAAGAACCAGAATTTAGTGAAAAAGAAGATGATGAATGGATTCTGGTTGACTTCATAGACACTTGCACTGGTTTCTCAGCTGAGGAAGAGGAAGAGGAAGAAGACGACAATGACATCAGTCAAGAGTCATCTACAGAGCATCCTTCAGTCTTCTCCCGTTTACCTGCAACTTTGGAGTGCTTGGCTGATACTAGTGATTCCTGCTTCCTCCAGTTTGAGTCCTGTCCAATGGAGGAGACCTGGTTTATCGCTCCTCCCCCATGTTTCACTGCAGGTGGATTAACCACTATCAAGGTGGAAAGGAGTCCTATGGAAAACCTTCTCATCCAACACCCCAGCACGTCTATCTATGCTGTGCACAACTCCTGCCCTGGTCTCAGTTAGCCCAGCTGTGGCACCAATGAATTCCACAACCCAAGCAGTCCCAGGGCCAGGAAAAGCTGCTTGTAAGAATCTCAGGCACAGAAATAGAAACCCAAAGTGAAATGGGGCAATTATTCACTGCTATGTTGCAGCTCTTGCTGCTCATGCTTTTCTGGAACAGCCCAAGAGCCTTTGCCCTTCGCAGTGGATAAAAGAACACAGTGAAAGACAGCCTCTGAGCAGAAATAGCCTTCTTCGTCAAAATCCTACCAGAGATTGCCACTCTCAGCAAGTCAAGCACAACAGCTGGGTGGTCCACCAGCCCTGCCCATGGCAGTACAATTACTAAGAACTTCCAAGTTTTGCTGGTTGGTTTTTCTTGGTTTGTGCATATGTGTGTGGATGTGTGTGTGTGTGTGTGTGTGTGTGTATACAATGAAAATGCTGTCTCTTTACAGCCAGTTGATGGCTAATCATGTAGCTTATCAGTGTGTTTAGACACTGTCTTAAAAACCAGATTTCTATGCTGTGTACCACCTAATGCCTTGCTCCTAACATTTACTTTTTTATAAGTTTTTTCAGAATATTTTTGGAAACATATCATACAGTTACAGTGTTTGGTGTTTGGGGATGTCTTTATTAAAGTGTAGATGAGTTAGCATTTTGAAGACATTTCTTCTCCCTGAGCATGGGAACAGGCATCTTTCAATTTCATTTCATTTTGTATTACTTGATCGACCTTTTGAGTAAGCAAAATTTATTCTCAGGGTCATCCATACACTTTATTGATCAGTACTTGCTAATCTTTTCTGTATATAATGAATACATTTTTACACACAAACATGAGCATTAACATGTGATAGTTGCCATGGGTATAATGGAATTATGGCTGGACTTTCTTCTGAAAGAAAACTTGATGTATTTGTCTGTGTGATCTTTTTTCCAAATAAGTCATTCAGTTCATTGTGGAATTCAGGTACATTAATCTTTAGTGAACAGTGCATTCAGTAATTCTGATGTGACTATGTGACGTGGTACAAATATTGTAGGTGTCACAGACAAAAGCACTTGTCTTATGTGCACAGAGAAGAGATTAGACCTTTGAAATTATATTTGGAAAAATTAATGTCTACAAGTGACCTGTTCGTCCAGTATTTATTCTTTCCTGCCAGCTCTGTCCACTCCCCTCACTGTCAGTCATAAATTGAAAAATGCTTGACCAAGCACTTGCGTGACTGCATATATATATCTGCCCACAGGAGGAGAACAGTGAAAAATCCTGACAGAAGCCTGTCCTACAAAGCAAGGGTGAAGGGGGATTTCTCGAGGTGTCTTTTCATAGCACCCAAGTGAAGAGTGACAGGTTGGCTTCCTTGAGTCCTCGTGTTTTGTTCTAACTTCCGGCAGAATCTTTAACCACTTGGGCCTCTGTTTCCTCCACAGCAGGGGAGTCCTAACACTTACCTCCCTCACAGAGTTGCTGTGAGGACTGTGTCCTGATGGGGAGTGGACTGTCCAGACCGAACCTTGTGTGAGCTTCCAAGGGCCTTTCTACTGAAGCTAGAGATGGGTGCATGGCCGCGTTTCTGCCACAACTGTTCTTCACAGTGTTGGTGCTAATGAGGCCAGGGTGCAGGGTCTGACTCACATGTAGGCCAGTTAACGACAGAAAAATTGATTTCCTTACCTTTAGCCAGTGGCTAGGTTTTCCTGCAGTTGTGATGGGTTTTGCTGAGCCATGCAGACTCTCCCCAGCTTCCTCTAAATTATGTAAACACATTTACAGTTCAGAGCACATTGTAGTGATGGGACAGTAGCATTGCCTTTAAAATCCAGCAGCTTACTTTTCCATTTCCTCTGCAACCCTACATGAGCACACATCTCTGAAGTGTTTTCAAGGAAAAAAGCAGCCGCTAGTGCCGTGAAGTATTATATTTTTCAGTAACTCTGAAACAGCTTGATTCAGGGAGTCCTGGCACTCAGGAAAAGTTGTGCTATTTTCTGCCCGGGCCCTTTAGGGTGGGAAGGGGTCAAGCATAGTTAGATGGTGGTGTAGATTGTTCTTCCACTGACTGTGACGACATGCCAGGCTGTCTCTTTATAAGGGTCTAGATCCCCCTTTCTTTCCTTATCCCCCTTTGTACCAACTTCCTTTTTATTTATTTATTTTCTAATTAGGGGCCAAGTCTGTAAAGTCTTGTCAAATTGAGTTAGAAGTTATTTGTTGCTATTTGTGTTTAGCAGAGTTGGGAGATGAGGTAGAGTTTTCATGAAGGTGTGGATGTTTTACACCACATCTGTTCAGGGCCACATGATGCTAACTTGAAAACAGACCTTCAGAACCTAAGCCTCTGCTTACATGGGGTGTCTCTGTCTTACACTGCATGCAAGTTGTTTGCACCTCACAAGCTACAGAAGTTCAGCCATGGGAATTAGTTTGGCACATGAACACGTTCTTATATAAAACTGCAATGGTCTTTTAACTGCTCCCTCACCCTGCTTTCTTGATCCCTTAAATACATTTATATTTCTCTCAGTTATTAACTTTTTGTTTGCCTTCTCTGGGCCTACTTTTTATGCTTTATACCTGGAAAACAAAAATGTCAGTCACCAGGATTTTTTTCAGGGTTAGGATTGCACCACCTTTGCTAACATGCGGTGGTTTCTGTGTGGGTATCTAAGGTCTCGCCTTAAAATTGGCAAATGTAAGAAAATGGTTACATAATTCAGTTGAAGTTCTTGGTCTTTAGACATCTATTAGGTATCTACTGTGTGTAAGACACAAGAGCAGTAATCCGGCAGGGTGATGTTGACCTGTGAAGTATTCTTTGAAACGTGGCCAAAATGCATTTTGTGAGTTGATTATTATTTTTGCTGTTGTAACTATTAGTGGTTTACAGTGTGTGTTAGTGCATATTACATAAAAGCCCCATAGTGAGAAATGAGACCCTCTGAATTGAGTAGTGCTGGCCATTTCTAAACTGGAAACCTAGAATGTTAACCTAGAAAAAATCTGGAATGCGCAGTGTGCACAAGCAGTGCCTCATGAATGAGTTTGAGCTTTTACAAAGAAAGGCACTATGTTCCTCAAAGTTTGTGTTTTTGTTGATAAAACATTAAATAATGTATATCCTGTGTATTACTTTTTATTCCTCAGCTAATTGAGTTATGCTCTGCACTGTAAGTTGAAGGTTAGCCATCCATTATGCGTCTTCTGAGGCAGTGGGTTTATATGGTTGGGTGGGTGAGGAGTTTTTTGTCAAAGATACAAAGTGATTGGATTTTTACTTCCCATTGCAGAGAGCTTTCTTTTAATATTAATTTCTTGTATATTTTTTCCAATTTCCATGTAAACTGTTCCTGTTTACATACCTTCCCAGTCTTATGAGTTCTTGGACTCTAGCAACAAGATAGTTTATTTAAAACCCAAGGGCTTGGGCTGGGGATTTAGCTCAGTGGTTTCACTGCCTGCTGCGCAAGTGCAAGGACCCAAGTTCAATCCCCAGTACCCCCTGCCCCCCCCAAAAAAAACCCAAGGGCTTTTCGGCATTGCCCTTTGCTTCTCAAACCTGTATATTACACTGGTTTGGTAATCATTGTCTTTGTTGAAATATTAATTTCTGTGCTATTTCTCCTCCTCAAGAAAATACACTGTCTTTATATATTCTTAAGAAAAAAAGAATAAAAAAGGGTATCTTCCTTACCTTCATTTTCTGAGTCAGAAACAAAAATATGAAAGACTCCAACTAGAAGATAGATATTCACATTTAAATAGGTTAGTGGGAAATTTTTCCAAGTATTTTTGTTTTAGAATCAGTTAAATGACTGCTCCTTGCACAGGGAGATACTAGTATATATTGGTAATGTTACCTTGCAGTTATCTTTTTATTTTATGAGGCCCACAAATACTGGTTAAATTTTTAAAGAGTTGGGCCTCTCATGGATGGTTTCACTACCATCAGTCACACTGATATATTATAAATGGCATCCTTATCTACTCATTTTAATGCTTAAAATTTTATATAAAACACTTTATTTAGAAAACCTACATAATAGCAATGGTATCACCCTTGCCATGTACCAATTTCACTTAAAATTTGACACCAATTAAAGTGGTTTAGATGAAGAAAGAGTGGTACTGGAAAGCAAACAGATAAGGGTGTCTTTTCTCATTTGCAATGATATCCTTTATGAAGGAGGAGAAGTTACAATTCAGAAGGAGCCAATTTAAATAGATGTTTTGTATATCTTTGTGAATTTTTTCTTGGTGAATTTTTATTTTGACATTTAAATTTTTTTAATAATTGCTAAATGCCCAGTTTTGTTCTGCATTTGCCTGAAGATTTAGTATTGTTCTCTAGATGGACTTGTATACAAATCAAACCAGTACTTGGGGAAGTTTGAGGTATGTGTTTTCAGGCTTGGAGTGTATGAGTGGTTTTGTCTGGTTTTGGGTTGTATTCTCCCCCAGAAGTCGGGGACTTTAATTAATAACTGTGTTATTTTTTAAGTGGCTTTATGTTTTTCCTCAAGTAAAATTGTGAACACATTTGGTTTGCTAGGGCAGGGCATGAGTTACGGAGACTGAAGAGTATTGTAGATTGTACTATGTGCCTTCTTGATGTGTTTCTGGAGACACATTTTAACATCAACTTGAAAAACTCAAAAGGGACATTTGGTTACAATTATATACTCTACATCAATCTATGAATAAATGGCAGCTTGTTTTCTTGAGCCACTGTCTAAATTTTTTCTGTTTTTATAGAAATTTTTTATACGGACTGATTCATAGATGGTCAGTTTTATACAGAGTGAACAATACAGCACTTTGCCAAAAACAAGTGTAGCAAGTGTAGCATTGCTTAAACATTGTGTATTGACACCAGTTCTTTGTAATTGGATTCACTGGTGCATTCTGCACTGCCTGAAGTTATGGTTTTTACTCTGTCAGTAAATAAAATGTCTTTTAATTTAAAAAAATAATATGGGAGCTGGAGATTTAGCTCAGTGGCACCATGCCTGCCTTGCAAGCACAAGGTCCTGAGTTCAATCCCCAATACCAAAAAAAAAAATAATTACAGAGCTGCTGTATAGATATTTGGCAATGAGCAAGAAGTTACATTAATGAATGCGTGACCCCACCCCCCGCCCAGTATCCTGCAAGAATCCGCAGGTTAGGGTTGTATGGATTAGCACCATGGACAGTACCCAAAGCGCCAGATAAAGATTAATCATGTTACATGTCCCACAAATTCCCTATTACTTACAATAAAAGAATGACAACTTCTGAATAGAACTTGTGCTTTATGTGATTATTTAGTTGATGCTCAGTGGGAAAGAAAACTAAAGTATCTTAGACCCAGAGTCATGCATTTTATATGAAACACTTTTACATGATGATCTTGCCAGTGGCAGCATTTTAAACTATTTCTCTTGTGTACAGCACATTGTCAAAATCATCCTGCTGTGAGAACAATGAAAAGATGGGGACTAGGAGGAAGAGTCTGCCATTGGAATTGAGCTTCCTGTTCATATATCTACATTTTAAATGCCTGCCGGTGCCTTTGTGTGGAGATAGAACTAAAGCAAGATTAGCAGGTCAGAAACCTGACCTACTTTCTTCAACTTTCTGCCTAACAGTGCATGGTAAAGCTTTTAAAAAGTAAATCTCAGTAGTTTACAAAACTCAAAAATTGTGGAAACAGGCAAAGAAGATATGCTGCAGCCTCAGCTGTCCCTAGAAAACAAACAATAAGTGAATAAGAGACAACTCTTTTCTAGGATACTGGGAAGATTTGCAAAAGTCTTTTCTGGAAAATGTAACATTCAATCTCCTGTTTAAATGAAGAATGGTTTTTATAGAGAACTGTAACTAGTGGTTGTGTTTTTCTTCCATTTAGACTTCAAGATTTAGAACCTCATTGATGCATACCTTTAACAAAATTTACCAAATGACAACTACAGGACACTGGCTATGTATTAATTCATCACATGGTCTTTGCCTTCATGAATTTTTACGGAGGATGATAATGCAGTTATGGTCTATCTGACAAGTGGTGAGGAACGTGTATTGTCAGAATCCCCAGAACACCAGGAAATCATCACAATAATACTACTTAAGTTCAGTTTTGAAGGATGACTTGTAATTTCCCCAGCACTTTAAAGTAAGGAGAGAGAACATGCTGCAACGCAGGAACAAAAGTTTGATTTGGCGTGATGATACAGGATGTACCCAGAAAAAGGGGAGGAGAGGCTGTGTACATGTATATGGGAAAGATGGTTGAGTTTTGTGATAAAGCAGCAGTGGTTATGAGAGATACCCCCAGAGTAGCTTAGGAAACACAAGTTGGTTTCTCAGTCACATATGGTGCAAAATGCACACTCCTCATTGCAACGTGTGTAGACTCTGCTAGACCTGACCTGCAGAGATCCCAGGAGACAGATGCTTCCTCCTTAACCTGGAGCTTCTGAGGGAGTCCCAGCAGGATCAGTGGACGGCCAGGAGCTCAGCATGGAAATGATGGCACCTGCCCACATGTGACTGGTGCACACTAGGTCATGTGGCCACCTCTGGTTGCAAGGATGGCTTGGCAGTATACTCTCACCATCTGCCTAGGGAAAGGAAAATGACACCTGTAACAGTATAGTCCAGCAGGCTACTCCAGTGAGCCAGGTGAGTTCTCCCTACTGGGGAGTCTCCCTATCAGATCTGAAACTTATGAGGTCACAGGGGACAGTGGAAGGGACCTACTAACCCAGGGTGACACTTAGGAAGGGCTCAGGTCCCAGAAGCTGGTGGTACATCGAAAGCCATGAGAGAATAGAGGTAAAGATGCAGAATGTATCTCTGTGATGTGGATGCCACTGGATTTGGTGAGTGGCTGGATGCAGAGCTGAGGTACAGAGGAGGAAAGGAGCTGTGGGAGCAATGCACTGAGAGGATTTTGAGGGTGATACTATTAACTGAGGTCAAGAACATGATGGGAAAAGCAGGAGCACACAGGACAACAGAGAGGCCTGGTTCTGTCACAGGCAAGACAGTCGGTTCTGAAGTACATCTGAGCGGAAATGCCCGGGGAGAGAATGAAGACACAGGCCAGAGTCTTCAGCCAGTGCTGAGATACGTTTTTTCTGGTGTGTGTGGTGGGGGGAGGAGTCAACACACACAGAGGAGGTGCCGCAGAGCAGAATAAGGGGCATCTTGTAGATCTCACACCTCCTACACCTGGGAAAGATGGAAATTGGGACTTTCCTTGTTGGAAACAAAAATACTTTCCCCCCTGGGGTCATACAAACCACACGATACACTGCACCATCCCCAGGGGGTTGTGCTAGCCTCTCCTAGCATGTGAGAAAGTCACACCTGTCTTGTTTTACTACTTCTGGTCCCTTCTATAAGCTTTTCCTTCCATGGTATATCATTTTCTGCTATGCCTTCTCAGAAGCTGAAACAGTGCCCCCTGCAGGGATAGCAAACTCACACACCTGGCATTGTAATTCTCTCTCAGAGAATCCTAGTAATGATGGTGTTTATCAAGTGGTTGCTTCCTCCATGGGTGCCACATTTAAAAATACCATAGAAATTAAAATTAGAATCAGAGTCACAAATGTCTAAGACAAGCATATATTTTAAGATAGGAAGAACAGCAGATCTAAAAGATTTTTCCATACTGACCTATAATGTACCTTTGCTTTACCTTTAATTTCTGTGAGTGTGCAGTTAATAAAGAAACAACAAAGCCAATTTTACCTCCTTTTTCAATTTTGTTATTACAGTGACCACTATTAAGGGATTTTTCTTTCTCAGTAGGTTTTCTTCAGTTTTAAAATGGTATTATTTTATTCTAGGAGATAAAACATTGAAATGAACTAATTTAATTTTGAGGTGTGGTTCAAATTTATTATTTAACCACTTTTAAAATTCATTTACAGAGTTGCTGATTTTATGCGTCTATTCAGTAAGTTTCTGCTAAAAGTAAGGGACTTTCTCCCAGGAACTTGACAGGAGGAACGTGGAAGAGCCCCTTACTCTCAAATTATGTAACAAGACTGACTGGGGAGTAAAAATATGAAGCTTGAAGGCACAGATTGGTCCCTGAACAGAGTGAGACGAGACTGAAGCCAAGGAATGAGGAGGCTGGTGAGCAGCAGTGTGAGGAGAGGACTCATCAGCTGGTTCATTTATTCAAGACCCAGGGGACGCAGGACACAGGGAAGCCGACAGACTGGCCTCTCTGAGCTGGACACTGTGCAAAGTGCAGCCCCTGCTGCCTCCAGGCACAGGGTCATGTCATCAAGTATGCAAATTGTACCAATTACCTTCTTATTCTGGTTACATAATCTTCCAGAAACTGTTTGATTACAATTTAGCTCCTGTGGCTTTTGCCACAGGGCACGAATGCCCTGGACAGAAGAGGCCAGTCATCATCTTCTATCTTCTTAGCAGATGCAGTCATCAGGGAAAGTTAATCAGTTATGCAATTTGGCTATATCTATTCATGTGAATAGGTTGGGATGAATCTCCTAGAATCCTCTCTTCAGAGATGACAATAATCAAACTAAGGCTGCTAAAATAGTGGAACCAAACCAAAAGCCAAGAAAGAGATGATCCTTTGATGTCTCATGGAAGAAAGCCAACAAAGAGAGATTTTCTTTTATACACCCTCATCTTAAGGTTATTTATGTATCAACGCTGGCAGGTGAAGGAAATTTAGTGTAGGAACAGTGACAATTTGCAAGTATACCTTTTATTTCAGCATTGTAATAGCTAATGCTTATGGAGCCTGAGCAAAATTAAACTGTTCAGCTCGGTGAATAGAAGTTGCAGGTTTTATGGACTTGAACACTTTTAAAGGTGGTCACTTGGCCAGGCAGGACACTGTGCATGGCCCTCAGTCAGCCCTCTTCACTCACACAGTGGGTAGAGTGTGACGTCAGTGTCTCCTCCTACAGACAGCTGTATAACTTGCTCCCACTGCTGCCAAACCCTGACCACATGTAGACCATTCTCTAAATACAACTCAACACTGTCTTATTCATATTAAAATAAAGGACTCCATTTAAAACCTTATCTTAACCAGAATGAAGATACATGCATTTTATCTGTTCTCCTCTGTTGCACTGTCTTTATTCGCTCCTGAAAAATAATGGGGAAAGGTTCTAGTAAAGACATAGTTTGGGCACCATGTAGAACTGTTTTGATCAGTAATCCTTATTACAGAATGTACTGTAATAAAAGGAAATGAGTCTTAAGCAAAAATGTCATGGAAGTAAAATCAGTTATTCCAAGGAGGACTGAAAATGGAAACGGGAACGTGATGGGTCTGCTCTCCTCATCCTGAGCACTAGCTCTTCCCAAGACAGTGGCATGAAGCTCTGAGCACTGCCACTCAGAGCTGTTATATGCAGCAGCCAGCCCTCAAACATTCTACGCACACACAACTACGTGTTTTCTTTGTACCTCTCAGGGATTCCCAGACTGGGGAAAGTGATATATTTTGTGGGTGGTGAGTATTAGTGGCTCAGTGCTGTCTTTGAATAGCCACAGAGATACTCCATAGGAAGCAGAAAACTTGATATATCTTTTAGAAGCACTGAATTTGTAATTTCTCTTATTTTGAGATCAGTAAGAGCATAAAATTGCATTTTGTGAAGGTTAAAACATGTCTTAAGGATTTATACAATTCTACTTTCTTAACATAATGATTTGTTTTTATAACCCTTTTGTGACAGCATCATTTATTGACTTTGAAAAGGATTATTAGCATACAAATATTGAGGGAAAAATAGATACACATTTGAGAAATGGATGCAACAGAGTAATGAAAACAATGGAAACTACAGCTCTGTATGCCATTAATTGTGACAGCGGCAGAAGACCTCTCATCAAGATTTCTCAACAGCTTATCCTCTAGGAGGCTTTCACTTACATCTATGTGCTTTTGGTATCACCTGTGGTCAACTTTTTTCCAAATAATAATTATAAAATTATCAGTTTTTAGTCTTTTAACCTATTCACCTTTATTCTGATTTTAAATATATACTGTCTTATTTTTATGGGAAAAATTAAAAGATATTTGAAAATCAAATATTTTTTACCATTATTTTACTTTCAGGAATAATACTTGTACATGCAATAGCCCAATAAAACTTGTTGTTATTTGCTTTATATACCCATGTATCATTCAACTGAGACACAAACGGCATTCTGCAGGTCACAGAGCCTCAGTATTATAACTGCGGCTGATCTTATTGCTTCCAGATGGAATGTTTTTTGTTTTTGTTTTGTTTTTTGGTATGTGTATTACCAAGTGAGCCATTACTGGAATCCAGAATGAGCACTGGGCTGTTTTGATATGAGTATATAAACTCATTTTTCTTTCAAAGTATATCTAAACAAATAATCAGTAGCTACATACATTTTATGGAATATTTATTTTTCCAGGCAGGCATGCACTAGCAGTTATACACGTCTATCTCTATGTATGTATGTACATATGCATGTATGTGTCTGTCTGTCTGTCTATCTAATGCTCTCGCATTTAATTCCAGCTCGAGTTGTACAAGGGAGATCTGCTCCCCACAGTACGGAGCGAAGTGAGGCTTCTGGAGAGGACACCATTTGCCCAAGTGTGTGTCGGTCAGGCATGCGCGCAACTCCCTCTGATTCCTGTGTGACTCCAGATCTGGTGCTTGAGGGAGGCTGCATCTCACTGCACAGCTTCTAGCACTGTGGCAGACACATCACACATCGCACAAGCACAGGTAGGACGTGTTGGAGGAGGCCCTTTTTGTATGCTTCAGATAATACCTGTTACTTTATAGTGACAGCTAATGTATCTGATAGATGTACACCGAATCTCCACATCTCTTTCCATTATTGGGAATATTTTTCAAAGAGCTCAGTGAATTATTGTAATAGCCAGATACTTGCAAAACGGGGTAAAATATAGATACATGGGGATTAGGAAGTTACTCAAATTTCCCCAAATTAAGCAATTGCTTTCTTACAAACAACAATTCACAGCACACTAAAAATATAAAAGAAATGCTTTCAATTTTTAAAATGAAGAGAGTTTTAGAGAAACAGAGCATGCATTTAGAATGCTCTCCACACTGAAAAGTGCTCAAGTCCGATTTTGACCGGATTATAGACTTGCTTGGGGAGGAAGAAAGGAGGAGCCCATGGTGAGGGGAAGCTAACCAGTGGGCAAGGGAAAGTGGGGATGGGTCTATGCTCAAACTCTTGTTCCCGTTCAGAGCTGCGCCCAGAGTCTGGGCCTGGCCCGGCCGCTCTGTGCCCGCTGATCTCTAGGTGGAGACAATGATCAACGAGCCGTGGACCGCTCGTGACAACGGAGAAAGGATTCTGTCACAGGGCTGCGGAGCGGTGATTAGAGCCACGTCTGAGTTGTGCTGTCGGCCCAGTTAGACTCACGGCCCCGTGGTGAGGATTGATGTCTTTCTGGGTACGGAGGACAGAAAACACCCCAGCGTTTAATAAAAACAGGAGGAGAAATGTGGTGGGAAAAAACAGGCCCTCAAATCCCAGATTACAAACTCGGAACAAAGCTCCACGCCTTTTATTGCTTTCCATTACCGGTGTTGGTGTGAACTTCAAGGAGAGTTGTATTTAGAATACATTTTCTGTGATACTCATTCTGGGATAAATGTTCACACAAAGCAAATAAAATTATTCACAGTAGAATTCCTAGTGGCTAATAAAATCAGCCACTCTCATCTGCGATATTAATCAGTGGTTGCTCCACTATGCCTGAACAAACACGCACCTGACGGTGGATTAACTGCACCTACAGACAGCTTTTGAATATTAGTGTATCAGCAAACCATATGGCAAATTAGACTTCTCTCTGGTAATTTACCGGAAGGAAGCCAAAGTAATTAGAAATCACTCTCAATAACTGCAATTGCTCCCAGCAACTCAGTCCTGGAATGAGATGGTTTCCAGAAATGTCTGTTTTGCAGGTATACACAAATGGCGGGCTACAAACTGGATGCTTGTATTACACATTGTCATATAAAATGGGCTTACAGACTGAATGCTAAGCTGGGCCCCTATTTGCCATCTGCTTTCTGTATTGATTGAACTTTGAAGAGTTTTGTTTGCTTATTTACCTTTCTGCCTGGAAACCTGCCCTGAACATGAGGGGAGCTGAATGCAGCCCCTGTGCATTTCCTCATCAGGGGCATCAAACTGGGGCCAGAAATCAAAGACTGCTCTCTCTCTCTCTCTCTCTCTCTCTCTCTCTCTCTCTCTCTCCTGTGATCTGCCCTATTGTAGTTATTATCATGGAAAATAGAAATCATTATTTTAAGCTACTGATAGCGTAAACACGAGGGTGCAGTCGGTCTGTACCTCTTCCATTCTCTGTGCTTGCTGGACCCCAGACCACTGTTGGGCCTTGGGCCCTGGAGCCTACTTTTCCAACCAGCTTCAAGTGCTGCTCCTGCTGCTGGCCGAGGACCACGCTTTGAGCAACACAGCTGCAGATACTCTGCACTTCACTAAGCAAATCAGTGCTCACAAAGATAGGACTTTTTTTTACCCAATATCTTTTACAACAGAAGCAGTAATATTCTATTTCTTATGTCTTTTCCTTAAACTTCATTGAAAACAAGAGTGCCTCCTCTAATTAAGGCTCTACAGGCAGAAATTACAGAAATCTATTGGCCTCTACACAGGGTAAAATACAGAAAACAGACACATGTGGCTCTTACTGCCATGAAGCACATTGAGTTTAGCTAAAGAGACAGCCTAAATCTGTATACATTTTCATGCATTTCTCTGGGAAGAGGATATGGAACACTAAAGAGGCAAGGAACCAAACCTAGCAAGTCTTCTCTGAGAAAATGACATTTAGCTACCCTCTGAAATAGAAGGAGGGATTACTGAGTAGGATGATGGGGAGAGGCTCGAGTGACTGGAAACGGAACCCTTTTAGTTAAGGATGAAATGAGGAAGCCGGTGTGTGGGAGGCACAGAGACCAGGCTAGAAAGGAAACGAGAAACTATGTCTTGCAAGGTCTTGGCGATGTGTTACAGATTTAACAAAGCTAAAAGTCAGGGAGAGATGTTTAGGGGTATAAACTACTTATGTGGAAGTAGTTTCTATATGCTGAATTGATTCAAACAGTAATGGATAAGAAAGTTAGAAGGTTACCGAAATGTTCCGGGGCAAAGTTTGTCAGGGCTTAGGAGAGGTAGTGCAGATGGAGATAGAAAAGAAACGATAAACGACAGACACAAGTGTGTGTGTGTGTTTTGGAAGATTTGTGGTGAGGTTTTCCGACTGAGCTGATATGGGAAGTGAGAGACAGGTAGAAATCTGTGGCAGGAACAACTCTGGTGTGTAGGGGTAGCATTCGCTGTGAGGGAAACACTGAAGGAATAATGAGTTTTAAGAATGAGATACTGAAGTGATTTCGAGAACTTTTTATTGTGGGAGCTTGTTGAATTCCCATCCGAGTCTGGTCCCGGCCATTTTCCCGGCTGGGCACGTGTCTGGTTGGTACCCGAGACTTACTGCATTTTGGTCAGGCAGCACAAGGTGTGTGGGCGTGTTGATGAGTGTGATGAAGAAGTGAGACCTTTGTCGTGCTTGTGCATGTTTCCCAGAAACAAGTTATGCAGCCCGATGTGGGGCACATTTGACGCACCAGGGCTGAGCAGGTGGTTTTCTTTGTGGGGAACAGTGGACTCAGCAGGATAAGCGCACTGGGGAGTCAACACTGACATAATTTCAAAGTGAATTGGGCTGCCTGAGCTGGCCCTAGATGTCTGGTCCCTGCTCGTCGGGTGATTAAGGCAGGGTAATAGAAACTCGGAGTGTACAAAGCAAGGTGTGCTGGGGGGTGGGGGTCTGCTCACATTTGGTTGGTTTGTATACTCTGAAGTGAGTTGTTTATTATCTTCAGGAATTGCCTAACCTGGGGAGGGACCATCCTTCTGTGGTTAGAAAGGTCCCATGTGTCCAAGCCCCAGGATGCCAGAAATAATTAGCATCAGCATATCTAATGGTAAGTTAGGCATATGTGTTTGAAGAACATAAAGGTCAGGGTGAAAGACACACATTTAGAAACTATAAGCAAATAACTCTCACTCAATGGCTGGAGGTGGTTAATATCGTGTATGGAAGAAGGTAGAATGGGAACAGGAATGCCTATGACTAAGTTCTTCTATAATCAAACATTTAAAATGTGGGGGAGAGAAGCAGAAATCCTCCGAAGTTACTGAAAATGACTTGTTAAAGGCATAGGAGAGAGCCAGGAGTTTCTGGCATTGTGGAAATTGAGGAAAGAAAGGAAGAAGGCTAGCACAGTCAGTGGTGTTGTGTATTGATCAGTGGTGATACGACACATTCACCGTCACTCTTAATTTATTAACTAACTCAACTTTTCTTTATTTAAAAAATATTTGATTGCTTTATTCTCCTGACAACTGAAATGACCGACACAATGGACAGACACTCTTCCCCAGCGCACATTTACAGCTATGGATTTTATTGGAAGTTTTAAACAATTGTGACATTAATCATAATAAATACCAGCATTTAGAGTCCAAATTTTATTTCCAATATACAATGAAAATTAGACTGAAGTGTTTTTTATTTCTGAGTCCTTAACAATGCCATATTATATTAATTGTTCTGTTTTCAGCTGCAAGAGGTATGATCAAATGCTAGCACTTTATTTGTGGTGTTAGGATTGAACTCAGGGACTTACACACGCTGGGCAAGCCCTCTACCCTGGGGCCACATCCCCAGCCTCCATTAGAACTTGAGAACGTGTGAATGATCATTTATTCATTCACTCAACAGTCACTCTTTGTTTATATGACAGAATCATAGTTATAGAAATCACATAGTTATACAAGCACATTTTTATTGAGTTGATTCATAAAATGTGAGAAGTTATATAACTTTTTATGTAATGCTTAGAGTCACTAAAAACTTTTTTCAAGAGTTACTTGTAGAATCCAATAATAGGTTATTACTTGTAGAATCCAATAATAAGTTATCCCTTTCTCTTTGAAGGTATTTTTATCTAATGTTTTGATACCATCCGTAGTTGGAAATTTAATATTTTTATTCGTTAAGTTTAGTGGTTCATTTTAGGTATATAATATGATGACAGTCATCATTGGGAATTTGTACCTGTACATGATATATCTTGGTTCTTATTTTTTTCCCCCATTCCCTGCCCTCCCTTCAACCCCTCCACCTATCCCTATTTACAAAGATTTTGTTTCCCTTTTTTGATTTTCTCATATTTTTTCCTTTCCCTTCTTTTCTTTCCTCTACCCCTCCCACTTCCCCTTCCCTTTGGACCTTTTCTTCCTATTTCACATTATCTATTATACATTTTCATCCCCATTTACACTTGCAGTTTCTCACACCAGAGAAACTACTCGTTATTTACATGTGTGCCCTATTGGTTTCACTTGAGTATGGCCTCAATGTGCATCCATTTAGCTATAAATGCCTCTAGTTTCTCATTCTTTATGGCTGAGTAGTACTCCATTTTATATTTTGAAATCCCCACATCTTGTTTATCCAGTCACCAGCTGATGGACATTTGAACTGTTTCCAAACCTTAGCTATTACAAACAGTGCCATTATAAACATGGGTGCACATATATCGCTGTGGTATGATCCTTTTAATTCTTTGGAGAAGATACCCAGCAGAGGAATATCTGGGTCAAATGAAACCTCTAATCCTAGTTGTTTGCAGTATCTCCATACTGATTTCCACAGTGGTTGCAAAAGTCTACGCTCTCACCAAGAATGGAGCAGGGTTCCTCTTTTCCCACCACCAAGCCAGCATTTGTTATTGGTTGATTTCTTTATAGCAGCCATTCTTTCTGGAGTGAGGTGGAATCTCAGCATTGCTTTCATTTGGATCTCTGCAATGACCAGTGATGTTGAGCATTTTTTCATGTCTATTTGCTGTTTCTACTTCTTTGTCTGAGAAATGTCTGTTCATTTCAGATGCCCATTTTTGAATTGGGTCTTTAAATTTGGGAGGTCTGATTATTTTTGAGTTCTTTATAGATTCTGGATAGTAGATCTTTGTTTGAAGAACAGCTGGTAAAGAAAAATTTAAATTTATATCACTTCAAAAACTATTTATCTCAAACTTGGCTCTGGGGGGTTACCCAATCCAATCTCTCCTCCCCGGGGTATGTCCTGGAATACTTTGTCATCCCTTCCTGTCATTTTTATTTTCCCTGTCATCTTCATGCACATTAACAGCCCTCTGATAGCCTGATTTCAGTTCCTTTGCCTCATTCAATGATTTGGTGTGCTATAATTTATTGGAGTCCCCTACCCGGGGACAGCAACTAACTTCACTACTCCAGATGTGGTCTAACCAGTGTAGAATACAACTAGCAGCTTCCTTCTTATGGACACAATGCAAAGATTATTGCTCTGCTCCACAGCCACATTATGTGATGACGTGCTAAGTTTACACCTCTGGAAGGACGGCTACCAAGAAGTGTTATATAATTGTTTTGATTTATATTTGATTTCTGGGAAAGGATCTAAAACACTTGCGTGGGTTCTGTTAAACTTTATTCAGTTTTATCTTAATCACTTTTATTTCTCAGTCCTACCCATGTTCGGAGTAACTGATCTCATATATGTGACTCACCTGTTGGCTTCCCTGCCATTTAAACTTGACATTCATATTATTAGATTCTCATACAAGTTATTGATGAATGAGTTTTTCAGTAATGCACTAGTTAAAGAGCCCTTTAGGACCAGGTTTCATGGTGATGTTAATGAACAACCAACCACCTCTCTACTTCATGTTTCCTCTTTCACCCAAAGTGCAAACCAATGCGCCACAATCTGACTCAGCCAATGAATGTCCATCATGCTGCTCAGTGGGCTAATAGTGCAATAAATGTGTTGTTGAAGCAAAACATCCACATTTTACTGTCTGGTCACTTTTTCGATAACCCTACAAAGTGAGTTGTTATTTCTATAAGAAGGAAACTTAGAAACAAAGGGATAGAGAGATTTGAAAAATGACAAATGGTGATGAAACTACCTCTAAAAATCTAATATCTTGATTCTTAATTAAATGTCCCCATTTTCCCATTTTACTTGTGAGTTTGAATGTCCAAGAAAAAATTCTGGTGAAACATAGCAACATCTCTGAAATAATCACAAGGGATATGATTGATTTACTATTTATTCTGTATCAAAATCACCTTTCTGTTTTAGTCAGGGGCATGTGTTTAGGCTTTATTGTTTTTTAAATGGGAAAACGTCATAAGGATCTTTAGTACACCACTTTACACACTATGAATAGGTCCTGATATTATAGTTATAACGTTGCAGGTTAAGCGTATACTAACAATAAACTAATCCTATTGAATTAGCTGAAAGAAAAGTAACAAAATAACCCACCCCATGGAATGGGGAGTTTATCACAGCTGTTATACAATAAATATTTAAACACCATTGTCTGCCTACAACTGAGGAACCTCTACTGCCACAGTGCTGCTCATGTTGCATGAATTCCAAGTGATGTTAATATCTGCTGATGAATGTACTTTGGCCAGCTGGGGCTCCCCAAAACCATCACCACCCTGATGGTCATTTATCAGAGCTGGCGGCTGTGTGCGACTGAGTACATGGAAGCTTCAGAGTGCTCACTCCAGCACACGTGGATGCATTTCTACTGTTTTGCTTATTCTTTTTGGCTTCTCAGGCCACCATCAAAAAACAAATAAAAATAGTTCTCTGCCCTGTCAGGTTTCTTATCCTCAAGAAAAGAAAATGATTAAAAGAAAGATTTCAAGTTTGACCCCATACCAAGCACATTAGTGAATTAGAGAGATCCTTCTTCAGAAAATAGAAAATACAAAAAGCTGGATGTAGCTCAATCTAAAAGCCTTACACTATCATGAAATCAACCAACAACAAATGCTGGCAGGGCTGTGGGGAAAGAGGAACCCTGCTCCACTGCTGGTGGGAGTGTAGACTGGTGCAACCACTGTGGAAATCAGTATGGAGATACCTCAAAGAACTAGGACTGGAAGTCCCATTTGACCCCTCTATTCCACTGCTGGGGATCTTCCCCAAAGAATTAAAAGAATCATACCACAGCGATATATGTGCACCCATGTTTATAACGGCACAGTTTGTAATAGCTAAAGCTTGGAAGCAGCCCAAATGCCCATCAACTGGAGACTGGATAAAGAAAATGTGGGGTTTTTTTTATAGAATGGAGTACTACTCAGCCATAAAAAATGATAAATTAGAGACATTTATAGCACGTTGAGGCGATAATCTTAAGTGAATAAATAGGACACACATACATAAATACTGAATAATTTCTCTAGTGTGAGAAACTGAAAGTGTACATAAGGACTGAAATATATAATTGATAATGTGAAATAGGAAGAAAAGGGGCAAAGGGGAAGGGGAAGTGGGAGGGTCAGGGGAAAGGAAAGAAGGGAAAGGAAGGGAAAGGAAAGGAAAGGAGGGGCCGGGGATTTAGCTCAGTGGTTCTGCTGCCTGCTTCACAAGCACAAGGACCCGAGTTTGATCCCTAGTACCAAAAAAAAAAGGGAAAGAAGGGAAAGGAAAAATTATGAGAAATGGAAAAAATGGAAACAAAGTCTTTGTAAATAGGGAAGGGTGGAGGGGGTGAAGGGAGGGCAGGGAATGGGGAAAAAAATAAGAACCAAGATGCATCATGTAAAGGTACAAGTTCCCAATGATAAATGTAAATATATTGTATACCTAAAATGTACAAATAAAAGAAGTTAAAAAAAATCTAAAAGCCCTAAGTTTCACTCCCCAGTACTGCAAAAAAAGTTTCATTTTAATCAGGGATGCTTTGCAATACTTTTATTTTTAGCATATCTTGTAAAATATTTTATATTTACATAATCATAAATTCACAGGAAGTTGTGCAAAAAATGTACATTCCTGTGTACTCTTTACCCAGATTTGAATGAAATAATAAAAAAAGAAGGAAATTGCTGTCACTCCAATCACAGATCTCATTCAGTTTTCATCCAGTTTACCTGCCCAACATCTGTATAACCGTGCACGTCTGCACATGCAGGTCTGTGCCATTTTGTCCAGTGTAGACTGAGGCTCCTAAGATCACAGTTAGGATACAGGACTCTTCTGTACTGTGGGCCCTCATACTGTCCCTGAATACACACAACTTCCCCAGCACAGCCCGGACCATTTCTGCTCTTCTTGCCACCCTTACAGCTTTGTTATTTCATTGTCTATAACTGGAATCCTTCGGCAGGTGACCTGTTTTAGCTGGAGTTTTTTCAGAATATAATTTCCTTGAGAGCCAGCTGAGCTGCTCTGTGTGTCCGTGTACTGTTCCCTTCAGTCATTGCACAGACACGGTGGCATGGCCACAGGGGTGCCACGGGTCTGAGAAGGAAGCCAGGTGTAGGACACCTGAGTTGTTTCCGGTTTGGAGCTATTATGAATAAGTGATATGAATACTCCCATGCCTCCTTTCTGTGTGAACAAAGGTTTTCAGCTGTCTGGGATAAATGCTCAAGAGTGCAATTGCTCAATAGTACATGATCAGTATATTTTGTTTTGTATGCCACTGCCAACCTAGTTCCAGCATAGTTAGATCATTTTATGTCCTTACCATTAATGTATGTATGATCTGGGTTCACAAGTGAGACTGTGCATGCTCCAAAGCACTGGTGATGGGAGCTGTCCCCAGACAGGTGCTGGGTCCATATTTTAGATGCCCTAATGTCTCTAGATAAATCTGGAGTATAATTTGTAAACGAGAACTCTACTGCAGATGTTCAAAGAGCTGAGGCCCCACAGATGTCCTGAGAAGCAACTGTGGCCCAAAGACAAATTATTCAGGAATTATGATTTAGAGAGGTGAGATGCTCAAAAGCAAATAAATCTCCAGTATGTTCAGACACAAGGGTGCTACTTTAGGCTGAAGAAATACAAAACGGCTTCACAGTGTAGGAATGGTGTCCAAGTTGAATGTAGTTATGAGTCACCTGTGGGTGCTGAGGGGGAGAGAAAGGGGGACGGTGGGGGGGGGGAGAAGAGAGGAACAGAGGACAGAGGAGGGCAGGGAGGAGGAAGGAAGAAGCCATGACTATGTGTGTGCAGTCAGGTGTGAAATCCGTCAGATGTCGTTCAGTTCTGCTGGTTGCAGAGTGTGGCACGGAGCCTGTGTCTGGCGCTGTCTGCTCTCTCTGTCTGTGCTCTGGGGCTGAACAGATGAGCTGCCTTAGTGGGCTGTCGTCTGTGGCTTCTGCTTAGTTTCACTCGTGGCTCCTGCAGACTTTGGATGGCCTGAGCTTCACCACCGTAATCTAATTGCAGATAATTCAGAGCATCCATGAAGACAAATCAAGGTGGAAAAATATGTTTGGGCAATGCGTTATGGCAATTATTACACTGATTCAGTTTGTTTCTTTCTGATAGTTGTGGTATTAATCTACCTGGACATTTTATTTCCACATCACATTATCTCAAATGCTTTCAGTGCCCTCCGGAATTAGACTTCTATATTACCAGCCAAAATCTGTTAGAAAACTGGAATGTTTGCTATTCTTTAACCAGTAAAGCATTCCTACGTTTTTACCCCTTGGAAAAAGTAAATTTCCCCACAAATTACTAAGGTAACGCCTTACTAAGAACTCACCACTTCATGGGATCCCAGGAATCCCAAGGGAAACCACAATGTCCTCTGATTTCTGAGAGGTGTTAAGTTTCCAAGGGTACATTTAGACGGCAGGTTTCTGAAGGTGCCTGGTTCAGGCAGAATCACGTTTTGATAGAAATAACGGATGAATAAAACAACATTAATGGTTTTAGCCCAAAATAATGTGTGTAATGACAGTGAGGCACACTAGCACATGTATAAGATCACTAACTAAGTGCCACTCTGATCTGTCCCAAGTTACCCAGGAAGTAGAAAGAGGGGATACAGCTCAGCAGAGGATCACGCACGAGCAGGGACTAAGGCAGGTTGGTGCGGAGGGTGACGGACAGTGCGTGGTGTGTTGAGTGTGATGTCAAAGCGCCCTGTCTAACAATGCAGCGCTGGTGGCAGTGGAAAGACGAAGTGGCCCTGAGGTGTGCTGCAGTGTGTTTAAAATACGTGTTCTTCTTCCCCTGGGCTTTCTGCCACTCCACTCCCCTGTATCACTACGCCTGCAAGTATGTAGTATGTATGTGTAAAATGTATAGCTCCTTAGAAACATCCATTTAACTCATTCATCGCCAAAAATATTCTTTCATACTTTTCTTTGCTGTACAATATTCTTGCAAAGTTAAAGTATTTTAGGTATGACTCCGCTAGATATCTTGCATTTAAAAAATAAAAATAAGTGCAATGACTGTGATCACATCTAGGCGCTCTACTTTGAAGACATTTCCAAAGAAGTTGGTTGTAAGTACATTTAGAATCAATTGTTGAAAGTTGTATAAACTTGCTATATTTTCCTTTTTCTTGTTTGTATACTGGTTTTAGAGAAACACTTTAATTGTGGGCCATTTGTGCAAATTCTGGCTCCCCTCACTTAACCATTATTGAGCTTCAATAGGAGAGCCTTGCCTTTGCTGAAAGTAGTAACTCTCTCTGCAGCATGTACATGAGGGAGGCCTCCCTGTCTCCCTTTTCTCTGCTAGAGAAACATCTATGCATCCTCCGAGGCTCCGCTCAGAGTATCATCCAGGAGACCTGTCCTGATCATTCAGGGGGTGAGGTACCCTTGTCTGTGCTCTTCAGTGTCCTGTGAGTGTAAAGACTACTTGAGACCCCACTTTTGTACCCACTGTGAGGTTTGTTTATGTACTTGTTTTTATCACCAGATAGTGAATCCATTAAAAATTGTTTTATTTTTCTCCATTATTCCCAGTCCTAGTGTTGTTGATTACTTAGTATGAAATCAATAACTTTTTGTTCCATAAATGAATGACTAAATTAATGGAAAACCTTTCGTTTTTATAACAAGACCCTCACTGAATACCAAATTAGACTTGTGCCTTATATCTTATGAATTGGATTCTGCTACTGCCAGACTTTCTGATCTCCTTAAGAGAGTACCAGCAAGATAGCTCTGCTCCACAAATTTGCTCACCAGGGGAAAGCTAAAAAAACATGCAAGGATATACTTCCTTACTGTTGCAGTGATTATTTTCCAATTCAAAGGATCTTTGCTTAGAGAGAAGTAAGGAACTGTTTTGTGGCCTGTTACCAGGAACTCATTTTGATCTGGAATCACACTACCTACAGTCTTCTATACTGTGTCTATTTTCAGAAAATCTGATTTTTATGGGGAATTTTACAAAGAACTGCAAGGTAAAGTAGGGATTCCACTCTTCAATTGTCCTTGCCATAAACACATTTTGTTCAGTGTGCTCAAAGAGGATGTAAATCAACCAATGAAGGACTTACTTGATAACATTATCAGTGAGCTTAACAAACAAAAAGTTTTGTGAGTTAAACAAGGTGATGAAAAATATGAAAAACCATTTTAGTAAAGAATTAGAGCCCATGAAAATATATCAAACAGAAATCCAGGATACAAAAAATTTTGTTGAAAGCATGAGCAGCAGAATTGATCGACACGAGAAAAGAGTCAGAACCAGAAAATGTGGTTGATACGGCAGATCATGTACTCATGGCACCTGAAAAACAGCAAAAAACCATGAAAAATTAAATCTGACAGATTTTAGATGACACAAGAAAAATAACCTAAGAATCACCGAAGCAAAAGAAAGGTTAGGAGATGCCACAAAAGGTACAAAATTTCTATTTACAAAAATCACAGCAGAAAATTTTCCCTGTGTAGGGAAAAATTTAACCCACAGGTAGATTAGTCATATAGAACCCCAAATAGCTATGATCAGAAAAGAACTTCTCCAGAACCTTATAGCTAAAATCCCAGATATCCAGCACACAGAAAGAATAATAAAATAATAATAAAAGCTATTAGAGAAAATCATCAAGAAAAGGCATAATAACAGCAGATTTCTTAACATAAACTTTAAAGGTCAGAAGAGCTTTGAGTACAATTTTTCAAGTTCTAAAATTAAACATCTTTCAACCCAGAATAATACATCTTGCAAAATTATCTTTGAAAATTGATAGAGAAATAAAGATTTTCCGTGACACAGAGCACCTTATGAAGTTTGTGAGTACCAAACCAGGATTGCAGAAGTACTCGAAAGAATCCGCAACAGAAACAAAAGGCCAATGATACCAAAGAGCCCAAAGGAGAGAATCCATCTAGCAAGGTAAATAGTTAAGCAAAAAGAAGAATAAAGAAATCAGCAACAGAAAAATAAATCAATGATAGTATTCAGCAGATTTCTTTCAGTAATAAATGGTTTTCACTCCCCACTCAAAAGAGCCAGATTCGATCAAAAACAAAACTCGACTCTATGTTGCCTGCAAGAGACAAACCTTGTGCATGAAGAAACACACTGAAAATGAAAGGAAGGAAAATGATATTCCAGGCAGGAGTCCCAAAGCACGCAAGAGCAGTTATCATATTTTCAGACAAAATGGACTTAAGGCCAAAACTTATCAGAAGAGAAAAAGAAAGTCACTAATATTGGTAAAGGAAGACATAACAATTGTGAATCAAAATATCCATCAAATGCTGGCAGACCCAATTTCACAAAACAAATACTACTGGACACAAAAGGTCAGCAAAACATCAACACAATCATACTAGGGGACTTCAAAACCTCAATCATACAAACATATCAACTAGACAAAAAAATCAATGAAGAAATCAGAATTGAACCACATTGTTGAACAAATGTATTTAAAAGATATCTACAGTATAGTTCATCCAACAACAGAATACATGTTTTTCTCAATAGCACATAAAACTTCCTCTAAAATAGATCACATCTTAGGCCATAAAGCATGTTTAAATAAATATGAAAAAACTGAAATAATCTCAAGCATATTATCAGATGATAGCACAATGAAACTAGAAAACAATGGCAAAAGAAGTCACAGAAACTATGCAAAGATAGTGAGATTAAATAATACTTTCCTGTATAATCAATGGGTAGCAGAAGAAATCAAAGAAGAAATTTAAAAGTTCCTAGCATCAAATGACAATGGCAGTAATACATGCCAAAATCTATGAAACACAATGAAAATTGTCCTATGGGGACATTTATATCTGTGAATGCCCACATTAGCAAAATAGGTCAGTGTTCAATAAATAACCTAATGATGCATCCAAATGTTCTACATAAACAAGGGTACTCCTGGTCCAAAACCTGAAATTTGAATATAGAAGACAGCTGTAGGTAGACGGACATGGCATGGTAATAAGCAGCTGCTTTTGAAATCAGGACATGCTTGTTTCTATTCCCTGAATGACCTTGGCTGATTCTTCTAATATTTCTGAGGTGAGGCTTCCTTATATGGAATGGAAGGTCATCATTCTTCCTTTGGCTGTTACATAAGGCTGGCTGGAAAAATCAAATGATCTATTTTGTGTGAAAGATGTGTGTAAAATATGTCTTCATTAAACAAATGTTTTTATAGATTGCTAAAATCTGCTAATGACTCTGTGCCAAAAATACTGATTTTATAGTTTATCATATTAAAATTTCACAAAATTTACTTTCTTGGCTTCAATATATAGAAATGATTTATTTCTACTGTCAGGAAGAGTTTCCCAAATTCCTGTCAATATCATAAAACATATACAGAGGCAGGCCATGCATGTCACTCAAAGATAAAATGTTTTTACCATTAACTGGGAGTGCCTATAATTTGAGCTCTCAGGAAGCTGAGGCAGGAAGATCACTGTGAGTTTGAAGCCAGCTTAGGCTGTAAGGTGAGTTCAGGGCCAGCCTGAACTACATAGTGAGACCCTGTTTCAAACAAACAAACAAACAACAACAAAGAAATGTTTTTACCATCTTCACTAGGTACCATTTTCTTCATTTGGGATTGAACATTCCCCTCCAAATGTTATAATCCATCTAGCATCTTCTACATGAAAACTATCCTCTATTTCAGCAACATTTTGTGTGTGTACTATGAATGTTGCCTTTATAAGACTGTATCTCTCAACAGATGTAGGGCAGTGACCACCAGATATTGTTCACATTTGTCCCTTCTTCTTTTAGCATAATAATTTCAATGTAGTAGTTTTGGAAAGATTTGTTCAGGATTCATTAATAGAAAATTTCAATGAGTGATTAAGTATGGTCAATAAAAATGTCTAGTTGACAGGTACAACTTTACTTATTGGTCACTTTTATTAAAGTTGTAGAATATGTGCCCTAAATTTTGCTAAAATTCCCTTAAAATCTTCAATTGGAAAAACATTTTATGAAACAGAGCTTCTCAGTCACATGTTGCTGATAAGACACAGTGTTCAATACATAGGAAGTATGTAGTTGTGTATTTCATGGTGATATATGCTGACAATAATTGTGTAATCTTTATGGCAATGAACAATGTATCCTGTAATCCCAGGATACATTAATGTTTTCACTACTAAATTATCTGATATTAAAATTTCTAATATGGTAAACTACTTAAAATTATTAAGTATATATTGAAAAACTGAAAATATTTGTGTCAATTTGCAGTTTTATGCTCTGGGTTACTTAGCTTACATGTAAACTGTATTTTTTCCCCCTTCTCCTGCCCTCCCTTCACCCCCTCCACCTGTCCCTATTTGCAAAGACTTTGTTTCCACTTTATACTTTTGTCATATTTTTTCTTTGCCCTTCTTTCCTTTCCCCTACCCTTCCCACTTCCCCTGCTCCTTTAGACCTTTTCTTCCTATTACACAATATCAATTATATATATTTAAATTATAATATCAAGATCTAGAAGACATTACCACAGATTTTACAGAATTTAAAAG
>NW_004624739.1:28838167-28896555 GCF_000247695.1 Heterocephalus glaber | reverse complement strand
TTTAAAGCAATTTTTCTTTTCCTGGTCACTAATTGCAATCTTATCTTCTATATCTGAAATTCTGTCCTCACATTGGTTCATTCTGCTGCATAGACTTTCAATGGAGTTTTTAATCTCTGGGCATCTGTTTGTATCTGTTTTATGGATTCTATTTGTTTCCTATGTTGGGATTACATCATGTTCCTCAGATCCTCTATTTCTTTATCTGTGTCCTCTCTAGATTTATTAATCATGTCTTGCACTATGGGCACAATCTCTACTGTTATCTGAGAACTTATTTCTGATTTCATTTTTTCCGGATTGTCTTTTGTTACCAGTTCAGGGAGTCCAGGTTGTTGAGTATCACAGTGTTCCATCTCATTTCCCTTTCTGGTTACTGTAGGTGATCTGGAAGTTAGGTTTTGAAACTTGTTTAGGTGTCTTTTCATTTCAACTGGAGGGAGGGGGGTGGTGCTGCTGCACCCTCACAGCTCACCTCCTCTGTGCTGGCAGGGGTGGTATGGCATCCCGGAAGCCTCCTCCTGTGAGCTGGGAGTGGCTCATCTCCTCTGTGCTCTCCTATTATTATTAACAGGCAATTGGTGGCAGAACTCCCCCGACTGTTACACTGAACCTTTCCATTACTTTGCAGAGTGGGAATTGTAGATGCAGAACTCAATACACTGCAGGGCATGACCATTCTGGGAAAGTGAGTGTTGGATAAGAATACATATCCCTGCAAAAGCATCCTTTATTTCACAAGAAAAACAGGCACATTCACAATATATATTTATACACTTAATTTGCACTTCTTAATCTTACAATAAATTGAAATATTAGTGGCTTTTCATTTTAGCAAAGGAATGTCATTTGCAAATGAATTGAAATTTATTGTGGGTCAGGACCACTAGCAAATTTAAAATAAATTAGTTCAAAGAGAGAACTGCTGCATCTAGCACCCTCTTTGTCAGATTTTTAATTGTCAGTTTCCCTTCTGGGTTTTCTATACAATGGAGGTTGATCTCATCCAATAAGGATATGTGTAGAGTAAGACTCAGCATCATTTTTGAATGTGACAGCAGAAACATGATCAAGTATTTAGAAACACTGTAGAAACTAACACTATATCAAAAAGCAACTTGGGGTTAACAATCACTGATGGGTTTCTTTCTCAAAACTTAAGTAGTATGCCATATAATTTTTGTAAGTCAAAAAACAAGTCTATGGCTTGTCTTCTCATTCTCTTCACAATGTCTTTGCAGGACAGAAAATTTTAATCTTAATGAAATCCAACTTACCAGTGAGTTCTTTTCTGGGTCATGCCTTTAGGGTTTTATCACAAAAGCTACTGTCAAACCCAAAGCCTTCTAAATTTTTTCCCAAATTATCTTCTAGAATTTTATATTTTTTCATGTTATGCATAGTTGTATGATCCATTCATGTTAATTTTTTTGAAAGATGTAAGGTTTATGTCTACATTCACTGCACTGCAAGCAGATGTGTCTTATTGCTCCAGCACTATTTTTGAGAATTCTATCCATTGAACTGTCTCTGCTGTTTTGACAGAGAGGTAGGTATGTCTGTGTGGGCATATTCTCGGCGGTCTAATTAATTCCAGTGACCTAGTTATCTGTTCTTTTACCATTGTTACACAGGCTTAGAGTAAATCTTAAAGTTGACTAGTGTCAATCCTCTTAATTTGTTCTATCTCTTCAGTATTATTTTGGCTAGTCTAGGCTTCTCCCTCCCCCATTTAAACTTTCAAATAAGTTTATCAATATCCATGAATAACTTGCTGATTGATATTACATGGTATCTATAGATCAAATTGGGAAGAACTAACAATATTGAGTCTTCCTATCCATGAACAGGGAGTAGCTTTCCATTTATTTAATTTTTCTTTGATTTAGTTTAATCAGGGTTTGTAGCTTTCCTCCTATACATATTTTATATTTATATTTAAATATTTATATTTTTTCATGTTAAGGTAAATGGTATTATGTTTTGAATTTCAAATTCCAGTTGGCCCTTGCTGTGTAGAGGGAAGCAACTGACTTTTAATATTAATATTTGTGCAACTCTGCTATAGTCATTTATTGCTTCCAACAGGTTTTTATCAATTCTTTTGGATTTTCTACATGGAAATAGTATTTGTGGACAGTCATATTTTTCTTTTTTGTATACATTGTATTTTCTTTTCTTGCCTTATTCCATTACCTAGGATTTCCAGTCTGATGTTGAAAATATTGTTGAGACAAACACTGACTCTTATCCTACTGCAAAAACTTCTGGATTCTCATCAATATAATACTAGATGTCAGATTTTGTATATGTTCTTCATCTATGGAGGAAGTTTTCTTCTATGTCAAGTTTGCTGATTATGTTTACCATTAATAGATCTTGTTTATTGGTATTTTTCAATGTAAAATTATCAATTAATTTTCAGCAATCTTTATAATTATTATTCCAAGGATATGTACCATATAATTTATATATATATTTTTTCCTGGGGTAAGGAAGAAATGGATTTACTATTTGAGAAAAGAAAATATTCTCTTTTTGAATTTTTATATAAGAAATCAGAGTAGGAAAACGTAGTAATGCAGGAAAGGGAAAATATCTTTTGATGTTTAATTTGTATTGAGCATTCGTAAAGATAATAATGGCTGTAATAACTTCCCATCACACATCTCCCATCTAAACCATTACTCATTTGCCCTAAGTGCTTTTCCATTTGGCAAGTGATGTCTTGGAAGAGCTGAGTGGAAATGGGAAGCAATCCTGTACTTAATCACATGAAACACTGACATAAAAGAGACACACAAGTTATTCACTGACATCTTGAATTATTTCTAAGATGTGTGAGCTTTTTAAGTTCGTAATCATGGTTGGTCCTAATCATTATGGTATAAATTCAAGAATTTTTAGCCTTCTCTTTAAATTTCTCTAAGGCCTTAGAAAACAATACATTTAAAAAATCTCACACTGAGAAAATAAAACTGAAATAAATTTTTTCCTGTATTTTCACGTGTATCCAGCTTAACCAGGATCGTCTTCCTTTCCTTGGTCATCTCTGCCCTTAGGCCTCAGTCCTGACCCCTTAGGCTTTCCCATCAACGCGTTAGAACTCCATATGATTTGATTCCTAGGTCTGACTTTGTAACACTGTTCAGCTTCTGAGTCTTAGGCTCTGCCTCTCTCAGCGGCTCCTAGGGCTTCATTTGGATACATTTTTAGGGCAGGTCTTAGTAACTGCTTCTTCCCTTTACCTCTCAGACTATAGGGTCTAGAAACGGCCACGGGAGTCTCCCATTGGCATTCAGTATCCTCTTCAGCACACTTCCCTCCCCCACTTCTAAACTTTTCAGATTTCAATCTCACTTTTCCACATCTATCCCTCACTGCTGTGTTACCTATTGACCTCTAGTGACTTGTGCATTCCCTGATACTTAGGACTCCTAAATCACTGTCACTCTCTCTAGTGCTGTCCCTGACATAGCTCTTCATCATCTCAGTCTTCTCTTGGCTTCTGTGTCCACTGCTCCAATGACCAAATCTTTCATTCTTTGCCAACTCTTCGCTCTCATTGTTATTCAACCTTATTCTTGATATTATAATAATTAACTTAGAATTTTAATCAATTCAATCAAGATGACACAGAAATTAAGGCCAGAGGGGAGAGACCACATGTGTCAACACAGCCGATTAGTTTAAACCTGGACAGTATTCCAACTCACTTCTTAAGCCCACAATTCCACCCTTCAGCATCTCTTATCTTCATTTGTCTTCATATTCAGCTCAAACTCCATGATCAATCATAATCACCCCAATGTATACACCCTCAACTTCCTAGTCTTCTTCTTTGTCATCACACACTTACTTATAAATAAATAAAATATTCAAATCTAATTCTTTCCTCCATACCTACACTTTGGCAGCTGAACATGCCTGGAGAAAAATACTTATATGAACAATCACTTTAAATTTATTCCTTCTCGGTGTACATTCTTCACCGACACGATTTATTTAGTACCGTAATTTTCTTTTCAATCTTCTTATCCCTCTTCAGAGCATGAATGTCCCCTTCAAAATCCATACTTTTTAAATTTTACTGAGAAGTTTGAAGCAATCAAAGGAAAACTCCCTTAAGCTTCTGTACCACATTTTCCCATCTATCAGTGTTTGTAGCAAAACCCTTTCTTGCTTCCTCGTGCTGTGATCACATTGCATCATGCTCTCTCTTGCTTATTTATTTACACTGGTCTAAAGGGCATTGTGATTTATTCCATTCAGAAACCAAACCATTAAAAAAAATCCTATTTTCCTCTCCTTCCTCTATTCTAGCTGCCAGCCCAATGTCCTACTCCGTCCTGAATTCTCACTAGGACGTCCAGCACACGCCTTAAATTTAGCCTCTCTTCCTCACCCCCAACCAAACATGTTTGTCTCACATTCTTTGACATTTCAGTTAATGTCAACTCAAATTCCTTAGGTCTAAAACCTTGAAATAACACTTAACTCTTCTCATTTTTCTGTGTATTCGATTACTTTGCAAATCCTCTCAGCTTTACATCTACAATTGGATCACTTTATTGCTACTACCATGTTCCAAATTACAGAGACACTCTCCTTCTCTCTCTCTCTCTCTCCCTCCCTCTCTCTCTCTCTCTCTCTCCTGGGTTACTGAAAGAGTTTTCAAACTGGCATTCTGAAAACAGCCTTATCCAATATTCATCTCGACACTGTCCCCATGGTACTGTTGAATAAGGTGTGGGGTTATTTCTCCTTTTTGCTCAAAATTTTCCCTCTAATTCAGAATAAAAACAAAATGCTTGTGATATTTTAGAAAGTCTATATGATTTTTTTACCTTGATCATTTGACGACTCCTTCTGCTGCTCTCTGATTCCTCTCTATTCCTCCAAATAGTGCAGTCTCACTCCCTCACCCCCTGAAGTCCTGGTTTAATCTAGTCTTCTGTAGGCTTTTCCTGACCATCTTTTAAAAATTCAGTGTTTCACTCATCCCACCCTGCTCATTTCCCTATTTAATTTTACCTACCTGTGGTATGTTTCTGTGCACTAGAATGTACTTTCAACCAGAGTAAGATTTTTGTTTTCTGATTTGTCTTTTCACTGGTCCATTCCCGGACTCCAGAACATTGTCTAACATATAGTAAGTGTTCAGTTACTATTTCTGGAATTAATCATACAGAGAAGTTAATATTTTAAAAATTTAGACCTCTTAGGCTGTTTGACATGTTTCTCAAAGTCCACTTTCTCATGTATTTTTAGTCTCTTCCTTGTTTTTGGCTTCCTTCCCCAAAATGTACAAATTAGCTGAGTGTTGCTTTTATTATTCACTATGCATTCAGTATGGTAGTTTTCTGTTTCCTCTGAAAGTTGGATCATGATGTCTTCTTTTTTAAATGAGGCACCACAAATCAAATAATTGATTAGCACTGTTTTCAACTCTTCTATTGATTATGTGAGCCAATGTCAGTAAAACAGGAATAAAGCGGTTCCCATGCCAAAGCCCAGCAGATCATAGGATTACTTTCAATGAAATACTGTGAAATTTTGCTCATAGTGAAAGAATAAAAGTTTTATATCATGCAAGAAATATTAATGTGAATGCATTTGGGAAGAATTATTTCAAGCATTTCCAATAGACATTTTTATGAGGTACTGTTGACCAAGATTCCAAAGTGATCTATAGGGTAGTTTCATTTCCTATCATATTTTGCTTTAAAAGTAGTAAAAAGTAATGATAATTTATATTTCATCAGCCTGTCACATGGAAAAAGGAATAATTTTATTTTGTTTTCAATATTAACCATCAGTACTGAGTATTGAAAGACTAGATGTAATAACTCTGTCAAAATCATGTTGCTGCTGGGGCAGAAATTTGTCTGTGCGTAATGTCCAGATCTAATGGAAATGTGTACTGGTTATAGCCCAGCTTCAACAAGAACCCTCTCTCTCTCTTTCTCTCTCTCTCTCTCTTTCTTGTTACAAAGCTCTCTTTATGCAAATGTGGTGTGTGCTCCTCCAATTGCAAGTGAAGTGGCTTAAGTCAGTGCATGGACAGACAGGAAAACTTAGTTACTGCAGCCATTGTGGTGTGTACAAGGAATTTATAAATAAATAATAGTAAAATATTATGCAGCAAATACCAAGAAACTGATAAGTGAAACAAGTGACATTTTTTTTAAAAAAAATCAACTAAAACCTAAATATTACTTGTTTAAAAATGGTAAGCTAGTTCACTTAAGGAAAACAAGATGTTACTTTATTTCCACTCTGTAAATAGAACATTTGGTAATGTTTCTATCCCTTTATAGATGAATAAAATAATAATGACCAATGTAAGCATTCAATAGTACTGTGACTTAAGATGCATTGCATTGCTCAGAGTTATTACTTCAGCCTGTTGTTTGGCCCTTCTGGTGATTCTAAGACAAAAGCAAATGATGTCCTTCTTTCCTTAAAGAGAACTGTGTACTTTGAACATCCCTTTTTATACAAAGTTAGAAAACAAAGCTAAGGTATAAAATCTATTTGCCAAAATTTATTGTCCTTCTATCTGCATTCTAAAAACCCATATGCATTTATAGTATGCTGAGCAAAAATGCTATTTTCCTGCTTTTCATCTCAATATTAAATAGTGAGACCATTAACTAGCAACACTATTAAATACTTTCAGTCTTACTTGTGTAGTACTGGTATCCTAAGCAGAACTTCATTATCTTGCTTCTTGGGATATTTTGTAATCATATTCTGCCAACTCTCAGATTAGCACATGCTCTTCTGGTTTCTGTTTAGAACATTTAATTCGGCAAAGCTTGCAGAAAGCTAGATATAGTTACCAGTGGTGGTTTAGTGCCATCTCTGCTATTTGCTGGATTCCTGACTTGGAGCAAACTAAACTACTCCTCAGAAAGTTAGCTTCCTGAACTTCAAATTAAAAAAATATATTCCTCATCATGAGTTTCTTGAAAAAATTATGCAAAATAATATCAAAGTACTTTACAAAGTCTCAAACAAATGTTTTTTCAATGTACAAAAGCATTGTCATAAATGTAAAAATATGGTTAATTTTGAGTTTAGGTGGGATTTTAGGCTTTTCTTCCTTCAGTTTTATGGATGTTAAAGTGCACAAAATGATTAGGAAAAATCATGTTTCTTAAAACGCATAACCAAATGTGTACACTGGTTATAAAGACTCACTGTTCACTTTCTTTTGTGTGAAAAGAAAAATCAAAATTTTACTAGGGAACAATAGTTTACATTTTTGTTTGTGCTGTTTTAGTGGTTAGGAGAATAGATAAGATGAAATAATCATAAGGGTATCAAGTGAGACTGTAATTTCCGTGTTTACTTGCATAAATTTCACTTATTTTTATTTGCACATCAACATATGGAATGGGGTGGTGCTGCTCAGGGCCTACATTGGATGCAAGGCTTCATTGCTGGGATCCTTGAGACAAATTCTCATCTTATGTATTAGAATTTCATATGTGCACAGCCTTACCGAGGAGGGTAGTGGGCAATTATGGCTTCAGTGTGGCTCTGTACTTCACAGAAATAATGTCCATCTCAGAATATAATATTCACAACACAAAATATAAAGATAACTGCAAAACTCTTAGAAGGAAAGATAGAAGGATATCTTTATGATCTTATAGTTGGGAGGGAATTAGTAAACAAAATGAAGGACTACACTACTCATATAGAACAAGTAAGTCCAGATTTGATTGTATTAAATTAGATAATGAAGTAGAATTCTGTGTTAAAGTGAAGAATAGCATTAGGAAAGTATGTGTGGCTTGCATAGTAGACAAAAAATAACATTAAAGATACACTAGGACAATCCTCAAGTCATTCTTTACAAGACTTTTTAAATATCAATAAATGGTACAAACAGAAAACTAATTTTAAAAAAGGATCTTAAAAACTACTGAGTATATGGTATTATGTTCAAATGTACAAAATGAAAAAACACAGTGAAGCAAAACCCTGCATCTATCAGCTCAGTAAACATGAGAAAGTCCAATACCAACCCAGTGTGGCTGGAAGGTGAATAAATATTAACTATCTTGAGAGAGTTTTATAGTAATAATCAAGTATAGCTATCTGAAGAGAATCTTGGCAATAAAATATAAAAACAGTTCATAGATTCTGACCTCTCTATTCTCTTCCAGACTTGTGTCTTAGAGAATTATTTTCACCTCTTTAAAGCAAAGCACGGAGCTATCCTAATAGTCTTAGCAAAATTAGTTATGCAATTAAAGAACTTCAAAAGAACTTCTATATACATTTGTAAAGGAATGGATTCACGAGCTATGGTACAACCCTGAATGAAAAATATAAACAATATTCTTTTATCTGTCTCTCACATGTGTCTGCCACAAGAACATAATGCTGACTGAAAAACATTAATTTGCGGAGTGAAAAAACACTTGTGTGCTTTTAATAAACAAAAACACAAAAACACTTATGTAATTGACAAGTAAGAAGTATGTGCTGGAAGGACAAATCAAACCCAAGGCTGTGGGAACTGTGTGCTGGGGAGGGCATAGCAGAGACGACAGGGTTAAAAGGGTCACAATTACTCAGGTCATCATTAGAGGGCCACACGTTAGTCACTACTACTTGACTGCAGTTAACTGCGTCTACCCAGTTCTTAAGATCACATGTGCAGAAAAGAAAAAAGGAAAAAGATAAAAGTAACTCAATGTATTAGCACATCAAGGACACTGAATTTGTTTCCTAGTTTTTACTATATTATATATATTATATATTATATTATTTTACTATATTATATTTTGTCAAATTCAAATTTAACCCGCAAGTTTTCAGTTTCTTAGAAGTTATTATTGGGCCGGGGATGTAGCTCAGTGGCTCTGCCGCCTGCCTCGCAAGTGGAAGGTCCCGAGTTCGATCCCCAGTAGCAGCATGCTACACTCATGCTGTTAGCTTACATAACTGTGATACACCGTAAACTCAGAAATAAGATTACTGAGTCAAAATGTTATTTTAAATACTGGAGTAAAGATACGAAGATAAATAGAAGTGATACCAGCGTTTTCCTGGAACCTGAAGTTTGTTTCCAGCATTTATCCAAATTCTTCATCCTCAGGGAGACTCTGATGGGAGGTGCTTCGAAGAATAAAAGCCAGACAGCTGCTCAGAAAGGATTTAGGGTCGGGTCGCGGAAAGCTGCTGGTCCTTGGAAGGTGGCGCGGAGACCTTCCATCCCGCTGCAGGGCTGCGGGCTCCCCACTTTCCGGTTTCCAGGAGCACCGCTGCCTTAGCTCGGCCGCCCCGTCCCTGGCGAGTCAGCGAGACGCTGAGGCTGAATGTAAGCACGTCAGGACAGCGGCGAGG
Source organism: Heterocephalus glaber (assembly GCF_000247695.1). The sequence goes on along the minus strand of NW_004624739.1, from coordinate 28,887,189 downwards.
AGCAAGGATTCCTGTGAATCTCTCCCCGGTGCCTGTTGAAGTATTTTCTTCCAGGTGGAATGAAGGATCTTGAGGTATGCCAGAAGCGCGTTACACAGGGCCAGTTTCCACTGAGCGCCCACACACTGTCAGACACTTACAAATCTCTGTAAGAGAGAAGAGAGTATTACTGGGCTCACTGTACATTCCACACTTTTAAACTCTGATACAGAATAGCCTTGTCCCAAAACCTCATACACAGAGTTCTGCAGGTTTATCGATTAGGTAATTTAGCCATTTCTTTATATTGATCATATAAATAAACCAAAGTTAGTTGTTGAAGATTAGGGATCTCTAAGACTTCTGATCGAAAGTCCAGTGCTATTATGTTCTTCTGTACAGGTGCTCAAAAATATTCATTTCTACAGTAAGTAGTTTTAAATGCTCTTTGTAAATAAGCACACATACACGTTTATACTGTTTTTCTTTATATATGCTAAATATTTTCATTTGCCCAAGATAAATGACATAGATAATGATAATATAATTTGCAACAACAGGAAAATGTAAATATTAGGTATCAGCAGTAAGTTGATGGCTTCCATCTTCCCTATCAAACATTCCTGGCTGGGATCACTTTGGGAAGGCTTACCTTATACCAATCCTTTTCTTTCACTCCCTAACACAGGGGTGGGCTAAATGTCAGAGGAAAAAAGAAAGAGAGGAAGGAATGAAAAATAGGAAGAAGGAAAGAAAAAGAAAATGGGTTTTGTCCTTCTTGTGGCCTTTAGAATACTGTTGGTGTTATTGCTCTTACTTCTTTGCCGACGTTTTAGACACCTGCTTGCTGGCTCCTTGTACCTCTTGCCCATGTAGGAGAAATTAGATCATATTTGGCTCTATCTTACGAAGTCTCTGTCTCTAAGGAGGACTCATTTCAAGATTGAGAAATTATTGCCAATTTTGACTCATCCCTTAAAATCATGTAAATTATGCCTACGTTTATAAACTAAACAGGCACGTTGACCTGTTTCATGGATATTGTAAATACTAGTTGATTTGAACCTTGTCTTTATCATACATTTATTCATTTGTATATGCTTTCATTTATTTAAAAACTTTTATTATATATCTAATTGGCAGGCACAGTGTCGATTTGAGAGTTAAATCTAGGAAGCTACAATACCACTTTAGCCCAAGGTACATATAAATATCATAGAAGGAAGTTATTGCTATTCAGAGAAGTATTTCCTTTTACCACAGACTTTACTGCTGTGTAGACCAGCTGTCCTAGAAACTATTTCCCTTTGGTAATAAAAAAGGACATAAAAATACTCATGTCTCCACTAATTTGAAAAAATGTATGGAATACCTCATATTTCAGGCACTGTTCTTGGTGTTTGGAGAATTATTAATGAATGAAGCACATTAATTTAGGCCTTTAAAAGTTTGCCAAAGATTCTCACTACTCTGATGTGGAAAAGATTACTTTCAATGTGGAAACAAGAATTTTTATTATTCGCCACAGAAAAATAACAACCCTGGCAATATGTCTACAAATCCAAAGCATGTTGGCAACAGTTCCTGAGAGAAGATGTGACCACCAGTGTCTGAATCTTTAGGCAAGTACTGCTGAATTCTAATGTCATTCTTTTCTCACAATTTTGCCTCAAATTAATCCTAAGAAAGTATCAATGCTTTCGTACAGAACTGACCTGAACTGAATGGGGTTTTGTATTTGACAAGTCTGTCTTCCTTTTAGATGAAAGATTCACAGTGTTCCACAATGAGAAAAAGCCTTTATTTTAATGCTTCATGCATGACATTTTGTGTGAAATGGTTGAATCATAATAGCCCTTAGTTATGTAGTGGTAGAGAGTGAGGATGGAGCATATGGTGATCCTGAATAAGATTGTCATCGCAACGATGTCCACCAGGAGGGAAAGGCATTAATTTAACCAGACACTGATCAGAATGTGTAATTTTTCCTTTGTTGTGTATTCTTATTTAGTCCAGGACCAAGAGCTGATGGAACACAGACAAGATGGGAGGAGATAGACATCTCAGATGTGTGGCACAACGCTTGGAGTTGAAGGACAGCTATTATAAAGGTTTAGGCAAATTTCGGCAGACTTTAGATCAAGGTAATAAAAGCTCCCAACTGAGAAAGAATTGATCAGACGCTCAGTTGGGGAAATGCAGCAAGAGCAAGGTGGAAAAAAGGAAGAAAGTCGAAAAGAAAAGAATTCTAAATGGGATTAAGACTGGTGATACTTCTCAAGGTTTCCAAACATTACACAGTACTTTATATGAGTTTCTGTTTAAAGATGCTTTATTTCATATGTGGATATTTCTTATAATTAACTACATAATCTTAAAATTATTTAAAGCCACAATATTTTGAGGGTAGTTGTATTGTATAAGTTTATTTGCCAACATTCTTACTAAAGAAGCCAATTTCATTGGCTTGAGAGGCTGTACTTGTGTGTAACTCTTTTCCTGCCGTGTACACTAAGCAGGCATTTTAAATTCCTCCATAGAATCCTGATGTGAATCACCAGGAATTCTGACATTTTTTACTCCAATTGTATTTTTAAATATGAGAAGTATCCATGGATATCTTAGAGGGTTTTACATTTTCCTGACCCTGGATAATAGGACTACAAACTTTCACTTTCAATTTCATACCAAAGCTGTTCACTGTACAGTACTTTTTTCTTTCCTTCTTTTATTTGTGAGGGATCTTGTGTTACTGGGTACTAAAAGTTATTTCAAAAGCATTGTAATGAGCCCATGTGGTTATTTAATGGAAGTGGGTCAGTTGCTTGTTGGAGAGTTGCTTAGTCACAGAAATGCAGTGAATGTGAAAGCTGATATTGGAGGGGAGTGGGAAAGGATTTTTCGCTTAATAAATTATGTTGGCACAATTGGTTAATCCCAGGCTGCTACCATTTGAGTCTGGAATGTGCTGCAGTCTTATAAGTGAAATTTGGCTGGGGAGGGGGCTCCTAGGCAGCGGTGGGATAGGGGAGGCTCTAGGGGGAGTCCTGTAGGACAGGGTGGATCCCTGCTTGGAGGAGATTGTGAGGCTCTTGGCTTCTGGCCATGAGAAGAGTCCTTTTCTCTGCCACGGATTCCCACCGTGACGTGCGGCCCCAGGCTTAACACGCTGCTGCAGTTCTCATGCACTGACAACTTTTGTCCAAAATAAACATTTTCTCTTCATAAGTTGATTAACTCAGACAATTGTTACAGTAATGGAAAGCTGGCTAACACACCATTTGGAAGAAAAGAAAAAAAAAGGAATCCTGTCTTTTAAAATATTCCAAAATTATAAATGGGTTAAACACTCAAAAAATGTGCAAAGTTAAAATTATGTAATTAAATGTAAAATAATACATATATAATTTAGGAGTGGATGAGAATGCTTTAGTTTGGCTCATGGAATGATGTCATATCGTGTCATATTTGTAGATGACAGAATTTTCAAAAGATTGGGTCCAGATGAATGGGCATTTCTGGTTCACATTAATCCACTTTACCTCCCAAGCCCTATCAACTGACTGCATCTACTATACAGTTCTAGACAGTTTAAAGTAGTTGTCAGAGTCTCTTAACAGGGTCATTAATTTTCAAAGTAAAATTATCCATCTGGGACAGTCTGCTGAGTAAAAGAGTAGCTAAGAGGGGGGAAAGTTTTATTGTGCTTTTACAGTATTGAAATACTTCTCAGTGTTCTTGATGTTGTTGGAAAAATAGAAGGATGATAACCCGAAGACTTAATATAGGACTCTGCTACTTGCTTCAGGGAAGTGATGGCAAGTCTAAGGTACTGAGTACACTCACGCTCTACCTTCATGCTTAGCAGATAGGAGTATATTTATGCTGATATTGTCATGCTGGGAATCAATGAAGAGCCAAATACTAATGTGTAATGAAACAGAAGATACTGTTATAGACCTGTAGTCTATATCATATTTTTGCTATTAAAAACATTTTGAAGGAAACAATTGAAAATATCAAAAGATTTTAAGTGGCTATCAGAGATGGAGATGAGAAAAGTTATATTTTTTGATGAGAGATGCCACATGATGTTCTAGTTTTCATAAACTCAAAATTCTTATTAAGAAATAATTTTCTAAGAACATGTAGAAATACATTTGCTTTATTAGGGTTTCACTGTTGAACAAAGACTAATGATATTTTCTCATTAAAATCCAGTATAGATATCAAGAGTCAAGAGAATATTTGAAAAATGACTCTGTAAATTAATACTGAGTATGATTACTTGGGCTGACACAAACATAAAGAATGAGTGATGAGAACACCTGACCGTTTAACAGAATTTAATGACACAGATGTCGGTGCTGCTGCAGATCTGGTCTCCCAGAGAGTTTCATGGTGGCAGAGGAGTAGAAGAGACTTAGCTTTTTCCTCCATTGCCTTAAGATATTTATGTTTCACCATATAAACTGGAGGATAGCACTTCTCAATACACTCAGGCCTTCTCAGAACGGGTCTGTACATCTCCCACATGGCACTTGCCCATTGAGTACTAGAACCCTAGCTAGATAGGTGTGATCCAACTTGGTTAATTTTATGTAATGATTTCTAACAAGATATTTTGTAAATGCATAAAAAACTTGATGACAATGATTGAGAACACACTTTGAAATTAGAGCCATTTCTACTGTATACGTAAATTAATTTGCAATTGATTATTCCAAGCCATGGGGTTTAAATTTGTCTCCCTACTCAAAGGGCAATTTGGGGCATTAAGACTAGTATTCTGACTTAATTTAGGATTTCTAGAAGGTTATTCTTACTCTTTGATCCTGAATTGATTCCTTCTTCCCAATATGTAGCGTATCTGTCATAGTTGTTTACAATTATAAGAATTAATGTTACGCTTTCTCAGAGTAAAACAGTTTTGATTTCTATGTAACTAATGTAAGTTAATTATAAAATTTCAAACATTACACAAATTATATTCCCTCCCCCAAATTACAATGATCAATCTTTCAAATTACGATTGCATAGGCGCCTTAGTTTGAAAATCTCAGTACACTAATACGATATGTGAACAGAAATTTTGTGTTGTCTTTAAAATGTGAACAAAATTCAGGATCCCATTCACATAGAATTTTTTATGCTTTTCTACTCTTGGACATATAACTACAGAGATATTTGAAAGATTGATTTTAATAAATATTGCTGGTTTGAATTATTAAAAATTTACAACAATTTATTTTTCTATTAACAACGTATGGGGTTACATTTTCCTTGTATTTCTGTTTATTATTCTTTTAAAAATGAGCAATAATAGCTTTTAGTGTTGTATTTTTCAATTTTTATTTCCCTAAATATCCTTCAATTGTCTCTTTTGTAAATATGTTCATTGGAGATTTGGATTAGATTACTTTTAAATTGCCTACACATTGTCAATTTATTTTGCCATTTTATAAGGTACTTCTTTTTATTTTTACAGACATTATACCAAATTTCCTCCCTCTCTTTTCCTCTTTCTGCATCGTGTATATTGAAAGTATTTACCCCAATCTATCCTTTATATAATTTCTTGTGAAATTCAAATCTTTTTATTGATGCAAAATTTTCTGCCTCAGTTAAAATATTCACACTAATCCCTAAATTATAGATGTAATCTTTACTACTGTAAAAGTTGTAAACCTATTAAGCTGAAGTTGAATTCTATGATCCTTAATCTCTCTTCCTCTTAAATGGAGATTACATTGATAAATAATGCCACTTATTTAGGAGGGCTCTCATTAGAATGAAACAAAATAATACTATCAATATGTAATAATACATTAAAACAGTAAATAGAAAAATACTATATGTAATTAAATGCTTTTCACTAAAGTTCAGCTACTGTCATAAGAACAAATTACTTAGTGTCTTATCCAGATGTAAATTTTGCTCTTTTCAGAATTCTACTCAGTATAATTGTGCCTTTTATTTTTTGCATTTATTTTCAATGACTTTTTAAAAAATACACAAAGAAATATTTCTTTTAATATGTTACTCATGAAATGTTATAACACAAAATGCTATAAGGGAAATGTAATGAAATCTCAGAAAATCTGCTTTAGTTTACTATAAATATGTCAAGAGTCGTCATGGTTTAAATTTTAAAATATCCCCCAAAATTCTCCTTCGGCTCAGAGGTGACCACTATGCTCATCTGTGGATTCAACCATGGATGAGTTCAGAGTGACACTACCTAGCATGAGTCCTCACTTTTAGTGATAATGAAAATTAAAACTAAAGCACTGATTTGTAGAAAAGAGCTTTAATTGGAAAGGAAGAGAAAATGGTGAAGAACTTTAGCTTGAGGGGTTGGAAATGATTAGACTGACCACAAAGGAGAGCAGGAAAATTAATCGAAATTAATTTAATAATACGTCATATACAAAACAATCTGAAATAAATTATGTTATTCTCATCATATTAGGTGGCATAAAAGCAAACTTAGTCAAAGTAGATACATTTTGGATTATTTCTAGATATCTCACCAGAGTAATGGCAGTGAATAATGGTAAGCTGAGGAAATTCATTTAATTTTTCTTTGGTTCATAGAGCTAAACTATATTCTTAAACCCATCCTTTTAGGAAATGTGCCACAAAATGTCAGGAAATGCTATGTGGGCATGAAATTATGGATGTCACTAGGCTTCACAATAAAATTTCCCGTAGATATTTTGTATATTTCCTCTCACACGGCCAACTTGGGAGCCTCAGGTTCATGGTGGTAGTGACATTATATGGAAGAATTCTGGGTCCCTAAATAAATTCATGCAAAGAGCTCTGGCCTGCCCCAGCTAAAAGTGCCAAAACTTGGAGTTACACTCGAATATGGGCATTGTCTCAGCAGAAGACTATCATTATGAATGGGAAAGCTATTCACAGTAGAGGCAATTTGATGAGTAATTAAGAGCTTGAGTTTTAAAATGTATCTGTGTATCCATTGTTGTCTGTTTCCTATTATCTGTGACTTATGAAAATCACTTAATATTTTTAATTTCTTGAGGGTGACAAGAATATATTAATTGTTACACCAAGTAGCTCCTTGAAAATGTGATCTATTAATATTATTTCTCAATCATTTCCATATTTTTGAATTCCTTAGTCTGTTATTTCCAGGATTTTATTTGAATAAACATAAAACATTAAATCTCCTAGTTGACTACTGCTAACTTATATAGTGGGTGCTGAAATATATAAGCAATGGTAGAGATAAGGAAAATAACGGTCTTCTTACTTAAAAGTTAGACAGATAGTTCCTTAATCAGATTTTATGAAAATAAACATTGGAAGAATAATGCTATGGAATTCATCTTCTCAAAATAAAATAGTAGCATCATCCCTTAGTCGAAGCTAATTTTGTTTTAGTTGCTGTAGGAATGAGTTTTATAAGCATTTTTTGCAGGGTGATAAATAATACTCATTAGAATTTTCAGATATCTTCTGAAGAGGATGTTCAAGTTTCATTCTTGATGATTATATGTTGTAGGGATGTACTTAAAATATTTTGTCAGCCAAAAGATTTGTTGTAATTAAAAAGCTTAAAGATAAATTTTCATAGCAAACTCACGATTTTAGGAATTATAAAAATCAGTATAGCAGAGGCTTGCTTATAGTTATAATATATGGTACAAAAATCTTTGGAGACATTTTAATGAAAATATTATTACTAAAACAAGAAGGCTTTATTCTGCATATAATCCTCATACTTTTCAAATGGGATACAGAGGAATTGTTTTTGTTTCCACCAGGACAAAAGCAGACATTGTATTTTGTTATGCTGTGGAAAGCAGAATACTATCATAACTTCTAGAACTTTAAGGATCTATTAATTATGGATTATTCATCAATAAACTCCTAGGATATAAAGTCCTTGATCATATGTATGTGTCACTAGTAGAGTCCAAGAGGTTATCAAGAATATTTTTCAAAAATGTGATTAAAATACTGACAAAATGGACAAACATTGATAATTTAGGAATTGGTGATAAGCACATGGTTTTTTATCATACAGCTGTGTGAGTTTGAGAACTCCTTTGAAAATGTTTTAAAATGATCGATCTAAATGTGCATGTTTGCTAATGTTTGATTTTTATTGGTGTCGGAGAGTGGGAAAGATACTGAAGGAGAATGTATATAATGACCAGGTTCTAGGGCCCTAATTTGTCTTTCTCCGATTTCCTAAATCATGTAGATATATTGTCTTATTTTACCATAAGATTTATGTCTTCATTAGGATTTATTTTCAGACAGGTTTTTGGAATTATTGAAATGGGAATGAGATGACTACACAAGATTCATTTGATTCAAAGATTTGGTAAAACATTAGAATTCTCCACTTTCCTTCTTCTGTCAGCAAATAAGAAGGTTCTCCAAAGTGTGATTTATTCATTTTATATAATCTCTGGGAATTGTCATAACTACCAACATATTATTATAATACATCTATAGTGTACGTGTCGGAATAACTTTTCTCTCTTAAGATATGTGGTAAATAAATATTTAGCTATGAGAAAAGGAATACATTTATTTTTAGTAAAATTTTTGAATTTTCAAATGTTTCTGGAATGAGAAATTTTGCTTGAAAGTGATATACTATAAAGCTGTGCTATGGATAAGTATTTCTGAGGTCTCTCTGAGAAAAAGTAGGTTTGTGATCAAATACATTTTAATGAAAATGTTATTACTAAAACACTAAGGCTTTTCTCAGCATGCAATCCTCATACTTTTCAAATAGGGTACAGAAGAATTAATTGGTTTTTGTCTTTGCCAGTACAAAATCTTGTATAGATTATACTGGATAATCTGTAAGAGGTTTAAATATGTTTTGGAATATTAAGAACGCTGATAAACTTGCAGTGCAGAAGTTTTAAGAATTTCTCAAATTTATTGAGCCACAGAGTTCTTTTATGTCTTGATAGTAGATACTAGCATTCAGTGGAATTGATCTGCATGGAGTTAATTTTGAGAAATTCCAATGTTTGAAGAAAGGTTGGTCCATTTCATTCAGTTTTACTATTGAAGACTTTACTTATTTCTTGTTCAAAATTTAACTATTAATTACATAATAATTGTTACACTTTTCCCATTCAGCTTCTCCACTCTGTCAAGTTTTTGAGGATTCACTGGAATGTTTGAGGTTATCTCAAAACATACTTGGGAGGGGTTGAGAGGGGCAGTCTATTATGGAGTCCTTAGCTCTGAACTCATACTATTGCTACAATGTATACATTTTGTAAATATGAAAGTTTCCTTTTTCAAATTATAGTATCAGAGGGGAAAGATGTAGCATAGATATTCCTAGTTCATTCTAAATAATTTAGCCTTTTTAGTTATTTCATTTTATATAAGAAAAACTTAAGTTTCTAGTAAAACTATGTTCCTCTGTTAAAATTTTTTCATTTTTCTTCATTTTTTCTTTGTTTTCCCCAATTTCACTTCATTTTCTGCAAGGAGTGATGCCCGGAACACTACATAGATTTTTCAAGTGCGGATAGCTATGTCTGTGTACAAGTTGTGAAATATTTTCTATTTTCTTTTTAAAGTCCCAACTATTTCTCAGCTGCTTTATTAAAAGTTTAACTTAATATTCTCAGTCAATTTTTCATTCATTTCCTGGGCTGTAACAGCTCAAATTCCTTTACATTGGAATTAATCGTTCCATATATTTTCCTGAATAAATTCTATCTTATTACTTACCCTGAACTGTATTATCTATCCAAATTGCTTATTAAATCTAATAGCAATTTTAATTTACAAGTAAAAACATTACAATCTTACAGGTAAGACTCTCCTTTAAGATCCTATTATACTAAATGTGCAATTATATAATCTTATACAATTGAAACAAATTAATTTGTTATAGCTCAACATTTCCAAAACATGAATGAAAGAAGAAAGGAAACGTGTATGCTCATCTTTCTGCCCAGGGGCTGCATGACAGGTCTTCCTGTAGTGAGAAAAGAAGATGCCAGATGTTTCATTATTCCAGCAGCCGCTCTTAATGACGGAGGAAGGTGATGGATTTATCAGCTGAGCCTTTCTAACTAGTGGTCTGATGAATCAGAGCAAATACCAGCACCTGTTCAAAAAATGTACAGAAATTCATAAAGCCAGGAAATGCATTCCAGTTTGAGGTCTCAAGCGATTACGTGGTGACTTCACTTCTTTTACATTTTAGCAGTATGAGTTTCTTGAAGAATGATCAAAGTACAGAGGAGATTTTTGTAAAGAATCAGTTAAAGTAATTAGGAAGGCTTGGTCCTTGCTTCTGTCAATTGCTTCATTCACAACCGTTCTCCACTCAGAAAGATAGAAGCGGATCTTTCTGCAAGTTGCTGTTAGGCAACTTCACCTATTTCCTTGTATCAAAAAAAAGATTTGAAAGCTACATCGTAGCAAAATAACAGCTAAATTTTCTTTAATTCTTCACAAGTATTCTATCCAATTTTCTATACTCCTCATAAGACACAAGAGTGATTTGACTCCGTTGAGGAGAAGTTTTGGGCAGCACACAGGGTATTCCATTAGTCTGCATCAGGGCCAGGCGTCCAACCCCCAGTATGTACATTAAGGATGAGGAAGAGTCGCAAAAAGGCAGGTCCCCAAAGACACGCAATAGAAATATTTGGGAGAGTGGAAAATATAACAAAAATAAATGGAAGCATTTGTTAAAATGCAACTTCAAATTGCACACTCAAAATAGAAAACCTTAACAGAGAAGTTTTATAGCATACTAACATGGTTCTTCAGTTAAAGTTACTGCTCTCCTTGACAGAGAGCACCTACGTCATAAATCATTGAGGGAGTTATTAAAATTACGGATTCCTAGGACTCTGTAATAGGTAATGAACCAGAAAGGAGAGCCATGGAATACATATTTCACCAGGTACCTCAGGTAGTTCGTATGCATAGATAATAAGGGTATGAGACTGAGGTAAGGTTATTAGAAAATGTGTTTTGAGGTCATATATTATAATACAGTCATTGACTTTCAAATATGTATAACTCAGTCTTGTGAACTTTTTGCAATCTCTCACCATGAAAGAACTTGAGAGTAATAGAGGATGTTTGATCTTGGCTTGCACAAAACAAACACTGGGTGGATCTAATATTTTAGGTAGGGTCGGAAGTTGGAGGGAAAGCTACACTGATTCATACTGGATCCAATGAGGGATGAAGGTTTGGCTGTATTTCAAGCTCCAAATTCTTAAATTTAAACATGAGAAATTCCTTTAACCAAGGATAGAGATACTTGTCATTTCTTTTTATCCATGTGTCAGTTGATTGACATTTGCATTACACTCACCTTAATACCACAATTCCTACCATACCTAACAGGAAAATTAACAGGTTCTAAGCTAGATAAATTTCAACAAACTTTATAAAATGGAAAGAGAAAATAACTAGTAGCTTGTATTCAAAATACCTTCTGTCTTTTAGAATTTATAACGTGTTACTTTGCGATCTGTACTTCCTAGTTATTGGTATTAGTTTCAATATCAGTGGTAGGTAATGCCATTCAGAGGCCCATATTGGAAAGCTCAATTATCACTTTCTTTTCCTCTCTCCTTACTCACTCACAGTCAAACAGTCGCCAAATCCAGCCAATTCCACTGTTTGCTCTACTGCCTTGGTGTTTGAAAGCCTCTATGTCTTTGAATTTTTCTCTAACTGGTTCCTGAGTCTCCATTCCAGCACTCCTAGGAATTAAGGTCCCAGATATCTTGCTTCAAGCAAAGGACTGAAAATGCTGCTTACTAAGTGAAAAGCATTTGCATGTTCTTTTCATTCAAGATAATGTTCAAATTCTAGTATAGCATATATTTTTTCAAAAAATGCCTGCATTTAAACATCCAATATCTCACAGTTCCTTCCCATAAACTATACCTAATCTCGTGGATTCTTAGTTGGCCTATTTTTCTCCATTAAGAGGCCTTTGCCATTTCCCATTCTCCATTTATAACCCCTTGCTATTCTATCTCATAGCACCTCCTTCGTTTATTTTTATAGTCTTCATTACTATGTTCTTCAGTCTTGCAATTGGACTCTATCTCCCATGAATGTTGTTTTCCAAGAGTGGTCACCAGTCCTCATTGTCATTTTTTATCCAACGCCTGACGTTTTTGGGAAATAGCACTATGAGCTTTCGTGGTATTATAAAGGATTTTACTAAGTATATTCAGCGATAATCCCAGCAGACGATCTTCAGCATATTTTTATATCTCCATACATTTAGAAATACTGCACACCATGTCCACCTTTGGGAGATTTACAGTGTAGGTTCTGTGAATTCCTGTTCGGGGAAATTATTTCTTAGTATCACCAAGAATTTCTAAAATTAGAGGACAAGTGCTTTATCTTAAAATGAATAAGATAAAATATTGAAACTGGAAACGATAATCTAAGAAAGGCATTAGCCAGCTGTGATGCACAGGGTGACCCTCCCACTGATTTTGTAAAGAACGTTTTGTGGGGTCACAGTCCCCCATTTCTTTAAGGATTTTCTCGCCTGTTCCCGGCTGCACACAGCACGGTTGGTGGCTTCAGCAGAGTCCCAAAGGCCTGCAAAGACTGCAGTGTTCACTTTCTTCCCTAGGTGAAATCCACATTCTGTGAGAGGGAAGGAGCACTATTTTGCTCATTCCTCTTCCTCAGTCATAAGGTAAGGTAACTAAGGCAACCATCTGCAACTCCTTTTACTGGTGATGTTTATACTCAAATCATGCATAACAGATCTCACTGTCCCCATGTCTCCTGTGGGAAGATAGCTCTCCTCAAGCCCCTCTCACCACATTCATCACTGTTCCTTCCAGTTTTTCATAAGAATCTCATAAGAAGTATATCCTCAGAGTGGGAAGATGCTCATGATAGGGATCTTGGGCTCAGAGAGAGGTTAAGATGTTTCACAATAAAAGAGAAAATTAAGCTTTTAAAGCTAGACTTTCTAAGTAAAGTTATCAACCTCTCTCAGATTTAATTCTCTCTAGTCAGACTCATTTCCTATGACATCCTGACAAGGTAATGCCAGTTCATTTTAATGAAAATATCCTTTTATTGAGAAAATTGTTATTAGATTATCATCTTGAATCCTACCATAAAAATTCGCAAACTAACAATACAAATTAAAGCAATTCCTTTATAAGAACTAAGGATGAGAGCTATGGTGAAATATCAGAAATGTCTTACAGAAAGCACCATCAGGAAGTAGGCCTCAGCTTTTTCTTCTGCCCTGTTAACACCTTGACTTTAGGCTTACAAGACTCAAGTTAGGAGTTCTGATCTCCAGAACTATAAAATCTGAGGCTATTCTATGATAATTTGTTACAGCGTCTGCAGGAAACTAATACCTTGCTTTTTCGGTGGGACCCCTTGGTAGATGGTGGCCACCCCCTGCAGTCCTCTCCCTTGCATCCTCGTCCACCACCCCACCCCACCCGTGCTAGAGCTGCTCTTAGCTCAGCTCATTCCTCAGCTCCACAGACTTCCGCCCCATGAGGCCCTTGGATCAAGTTTCAGCCTGAATCTCACCTCTCCTGGGAATCTCACCTCTCCTGGGAGCGTTTCCCTGCCCACCTGATCCAGAAGTGTGCCCTCCTCTCAGGCCATCCTTTTGCTCTCTCTTGGGACACTGATATAGACATTTTCAGGTGACTCATCTTTAATGTTTAAATTTATTTTTCCCCTCATTAAAGCAGAGAATAAATATCTTGAGTATCTAGCTCTTTTGAACCAAACCAGCCAGTATATGTATCTTTTGAGTTAAATGAGCTGTTTGTAGTATTTGTTTTTAGTTTACTTATTTTGTGGAGGTGCTAGGTTCAAACCCATAGTCAGCAAGCATTTTACTTCTGAACTAACTGTAGCTCTAGTCTTACCTATATTTTTCACAGAGAAAAAGAACCAAAGCTAAGGGATTTTTCAAAAGCATTGTCTGACATCACATAACAATAAATGCAGTTAATATCTGAGGACAACTCCACCATTTATCTGCTTCTTTGATTATTTCTTTAATCGGAAATAACTATCTTGAACTTCTGTTGCTTGGCCCAGGCCCTCCCAATGGGTTCCCCTTCACCGTGATAAAGCTCCAGTCACTGGCAATGGCTACAAGGACTTACATTATTGGGTGACCACTGTCCATTTGACCACGTACCCTTGCACCCTGGTCTCCACTGCTCTGACTACCTTCCCTATCTCGTTGATTTTTGAAAAACCAGGTACACTCTCACCTCTGGGTATTTACCAGTTCCTGGAATGCTCTTCCTCTAGATACCCACAAAATCCACAACAACTTTCAGATACTATGCAAATGCATCTTCCCTGAGGAATTCCTTTACTGATCTGTGTAAAATTGAACACGTCCTCCTTCTGCCCCACTGGCACACACACTTCTTATCCTTGGAACCAGGAACCATCCCTTCTCTTTACATCCTCCTTTGTCACTGCAGAACTATGTTTTCAATTTTTAAAAATTGTTTTCTTTGACCTCCCTGTAGAAAATCAAAGAGGAAATTTTTGTCTGTCATGTTGATGGTTACATTTTCAGCTCCTAGAACAGTGCCTGATATAAAAAAATGTGTTAAATGGATTTAAAATATGTTTATTCTGTGAAACTTAGAAAAATGGGTAGAAAGAATAATTTGTCTCAAAAGTATAGAAAGATGATTAAATAACTGAACCTATTCAAAGTTGTAAAGGACTGAAGTGTAACTCGGAGACGTTTCTTATTGCAGTACTTCCTGCAGTGAGGCAGAGCGGGCTCTTGGCAGAAGAGAACAGGCAGTAGCAGGGAGAAAGGAGTCTCTCAGTTTGCTGCCCAAACCATGCCACTGTTGTTTTCGCCAGCAAAATGAACTTTATTTCCTGGTGCTTTTCTACTCAACTTCTGGATTAATAAGAGCATTCAGAAAATAAATTGAGGTCATTGTGAACTATAAGATAAACATTTCAGTGACAAAAAAAACATTGATTTTTTTTCCTAAAGTAAAAGCGCTTTCATAAAAGACTAAATAGAACCTTTTGTGAACAATTTACAAATGAAATATGTGAAACTGCCTTTTTCTAGACTATGTATTGATTCCATGTTCATAAACACTTCTGTTGTCAACACAGTAGGATCCCTGCTCAATCCTTATGAAATTACAAAAGTACTTAGTTGCCCCACTACATTTAAGTGAAACATTAGTTTTGTTACATTAGCATTCTGAGATGAGCTTCTTTGTAAACTTTGAACCCAAACTATCACATCTAGACATTTTCTTAGCACTTTTAGATTAATTTCATGAAAATAAAAGTACTCTATGTCACAAAAATTTATCAAATTTATTATTTGTGTTAAGCTTGGTAAAAATCATATTATGGAAAAAGATTTGAAATGATGTAAACATTACATTTTTGAATCAACATAAAATATTATTGACATTTATGTAATACTTGCTATACGCAGGGCATGGTGTTTTTAATAGTTACTTATTTATCATATGAACTTGATATTAATTTTATAAACTTACTAATTTTCCTCTTAAGCATATAGTATACCTTTTCTGTAAAAGAATACAGAAGAATTTAAAATATTTAAAACCATGTCCTACAAGCGAAGCACTGGAAGAAAATACTTGCAAAATGCATATCTAATCAAGGACTGGAATTAAAAATGTATTAAGAAATCTTAAATGTCAACTTTAAGAAAACAATTATACCTGATAGATGAGAACAGGAATTTCACCAAAAATAATATGTACATGGCAAATAAATATAGAGAGAGTTGTTCAACACCATATATCATCAAGGGACTGCAAAATAAAACAATAAAATAGCATCACACACTTATTAGATGGGGAGAATTAGGCACAGTGGCAACACCAAATACTGGCAAGGATGGGGAACAGTGGGAATGTCTTCCATTGCTGGAGGGAATGCCAAGTAAAACAGTCACTGTGTGAGATATTTTGGGCATGTCTTGCAAAACTAAACATTCTCTTCCCATACGAACTCACCACAGTCCTGGTCCTTGGTATTTACACAAAGGGGTTGAACACTTGTGTCCACACCAAGACCTCAATGTTTTTCATTACAGCAATGTTATTCATAAGTGCTAAAACCTGGAAGCAAGCACAATGTCCTCAGTGTGCGGATGGATATTTCTTTCTTGTGTATACAAACAATGGAATATTATTCAGAGATAGAAAGGAATGAGCTATCAGAGGAGGACATGGAGGAACCTTTCATGTTCACATATTGCTAAGAAAAATAAGGCAAAAAGGCTGCTGACTTTATTAATTTAACTTATGACATTCTGAGAAGGCAAAACTGTGGAGATAGTAAAAAGATTAGGCCTGGTAAAGGGAGAAAGGGGTGAGTGAGTAGAGCATCGAATATTTTAGAGAGTGAAACTCTTCGGTCTGTTATTGTGAGGGTATGTGCTTGTCATGCATCTCATAATATAAACTGTGGACGTTACGTACTGTGTCAGTAGTGGGTACTCAGTGGATACTCAGCAGTGGGTACTCAGTGGTGATGGTTTCATCATGCTATGGAAGAGGCAGGGAACTGCCGTGTGTTTGTGGGGATGGAGAAGACTGGGAACTGGGTAGTTTCTGCTCATTCTTTTCGCTGAAGTAAAACTTCTGTAATAGTAAAGTCTATTAATTAAACAAAGATTAGTCTTGGGTAATTCACGGTAGAAATATATTACCTTAATGCTTTTTTATATGCTTAACTTTTTTTTCCTACTTCTTGGCTAATTAATAAAATAGACAGGAGAGCTCTCCAAAGTGCATGTTCGTGCTTCATTGCTGCCCACTTCAGCATCTTAGCTGCTATAGGGAAATTGATTATGGTACCATTCTGACTTCAGGAGCAGCCTACACTCGCTTTATCCATATGTCCCAGAGCTCAACATGACAGAGAGCAACAGACTGCAAAGTACCAGAACTCTGTAGTTTTCAAAACTTAATTCGAACATGTATATAAAAATGTTTCTCCTGAGATGCCTTGCTAGAGGATTCTTTGGAGTTACCGTAAGAACCATCCCACAAGTTGGAGGAAGCATCTGGCCAGAATGTTCCTGTGAGGGCCCTCAAGAAAGCTGCTATTTAAAGGGTTGTGGAAGGAGGTCTGTGAATGCATGGGCCTTGGTATTTGTATTTTAAGCAGCAACTCAGGTATGTCATGCCCTGTGTGTCTTTTGTGAAGTCTAACAGAATGACAGATGTTACCAGAGATAAACATGGAAACAAAGATGTTTTGGTGAAAAAAATATACATTAAAAAATTGAGATCCAGTCAGTTTCAGAATTATTTGATTCTGAAGATAAACCTTTTCATTAAGGATAAAATTATCTCAGAGAACTGCAGCTAATGTACGTGTTTAAGGGATTACTAGATCAGACTTACTTTTAAAATTAATTAATAATATAATTCACAAATATTTAGTTGAATATCTTGGTTCAAAGTACATATTAAAAGACTGTTAGACTGAGTTTTTACAAAATAATTATGTTCTAATTTATTCCTAAGTCCATAGACTCCTAGATTTAACTAGAAAGTATAAATCAAGTTATGAAATGCACTTAAATTTTACATGGAAATTAATTTACTGGAAGCAGGTCTAGATATATAATGGCAATAAATATTCCATAGGGATATTTCCAAGTAAGTGATTAACAATTTTCAAACTGTTATGAAGATACGTGTTTAATAGCAAGATTTGAAATAATGAAACATTACATATCTGCTTTCTAATATTTGTATACCTTATAATTATTTCATGATAAAGACATATAAACTTGAACTAAGAGTGTAATTCGTGTTTGGCTTTTCTTCTCGTACCCTCCTTAGAAGCTTTCCACCCATCACTCCGCAGGCCACACACCCAAGAGGACAAGAAATAGCTCAGATTTAATGAATGATTTTAGTCCCTGTATTAGGGTAAATGCCTGTTTCTTGCAACAAATAAACACACAAATGAAAAAACATTCATTCTAAAAATCTCAATGGCTGAAAGGCCCTAAGAAGTTTCTTGTTCAGGTTCAGAGCCCATTTTGGTGGGCCAAAGGTTGCCTTGTTGAGGGGCTCTGCTCATTATTCCTCTAAGAACCCAGACACCCTGGTCCCTGAGAAATTCTCAACTCCCATCAGACCCTCCACACCTGGACAGCACTCAGGAGAACAGAGAGAGCAGGTGTGGAGAGAGAGACAGAGAGAGAAAGAGAGAGAGAGGGGAGAGAGAGGGGAGAGAGAGGAGAGAGAGGAGAGAGAGAGGCATATTTGTGGTAAAAGACATGCATTTAGGCTCATGTCAGAGTGTGATACAATGATTTTTATTCCTTGGTAACTAGTACAAATCAATCCGAAATCTGACTTTGTGTTGTCCCGTGGTAACAATCTGACTATTTACACGAAGGAAGGAAAGGAGCCGGGTATTTACTCACTTCTGCTGATGCCAAGCTCTTGAGAGGCTATGGGGACTCAGGAGGCAGCCGGTTGCGCTTCCCCTGGCATGGGCTCCAAAACCCAGCCTGTGTGGCTGTCCTGCCTGCTGCTGGGTGGGAGCCTGCAGCCCGGCCTGCGCTGGAACCCCTCGGCCTGGGCTGAGCCCCAGTGGCTTCCCGCGGAAGCCCCGGGTGAGGGCCTCGATCTGGATCTGGGCCTTTATCCTCTCTCCACACCCAGCTGCCTGGGGCTGGCGGAGAGGACCAGGGCCTTTTCCCTCCAGGCCTTCCGCAGCGCAGCCAGTCTTTGTTTTGTTAAAATCAGGCCAGTGGCCTTCTACTCTTCCCTCTCTCCTGCAAGGGCAGCTGGGTGCCAAGGAGACCCTCAACCCAGCGGAGACTCCATCTCGCTCCACCCCTCTAGATTCATTTTTAAAGCGAGTCCTAGAATGCTGTGCACGCTTCCAAATTCCCTTCCATTTGTTCCAAGTTTTGCTTGTATATTAAGACAAAGATAGACAAATATGATGCTAATCACAACATGAGAACATCAGACAGAGGAAAAACGCTACAGAAAGAAATAGAAAATTAAAGGAGATAAAATAATTGTGAAAAACAACTAATTTGATTTTGCACTAAATACAATAAGAATAGAAATTTATGTTTATTTTATCAATCTCCAAGATACCGATTTATATACTTTTCTGAGTTGAAAATAATTTAAAAAGGATATTTTTTCTGAGGTGTGCCTGAGTTTTCATCATGCATATTCAATGTTAAAGAACTATAGGTAATGAAACATTATCCCGTATATTTAACTCTCTCCACCTTCCAAGGTGGTAAAAACATGTGTCTAGAGCCTACATCCTGGAAATCTGCAGAAAGGTCTCCAAAGGACATTAGGAAAGAAAGTGTAAAGGGAGATAAAATTCTCCATGATTCTTTAGCTCATTCAAGATTATAAAGATTCATTTAAAAGGGTTGTCAATTCACCGAAGAAAAGGATGAAATCATTCTAATATTTTGCAAGTGAAATGTGTTATTCATTTAGCATGGCTTTCACAATTCTCTTTATGCAGTGTTGTTGTTCTTATAAAACCCTGGTCAAAATAACGCTGATTGTTCCTTCATTTTTTTAAGGAAGTAATGGCAATATCATAATAATAATGAACACGTTTACTTGTTATATACATCAACTTGTTTACAATTTCTGGGTACACAATAAGCCAGGTGGACTTGGGGCAATGTTTGTCTCTTTCGTTTGCCCTTAGCACATCCATTGGCAGACCGAGTTTCTAGACTGCCACACACTGAGGTTTTCTCATGGCCAAAGGAACATTCTGATTCTTTCAGAATCCTCTCTTTGCCTTACATACAAACAGATCTGTACTTCCTATGGCTATGAAACAAATTGCTGTAAAACGTATCAACTTAGAGAAACATAGATGACTTCACACCATCCCTCAGGGTAAGGACAGTTGCTTAGCGATGTTGCTCTGGGTCAAGTCTGTCATGAGCAGCCACAGGGTTTGAGCTCCAGCTCTGGTCACTTGAAGAATGCGCAGAAGGAGGATTCACATCCAAGCAGCTCAGTCTCCCGGCCCTGACAGAGTGCCCAACACAGTGCTTCCTGGGCCTCCACTGTGACAGGGCAGATGGCAGTCCCTGGAAGGGAGCACGGGGAGCAGCAAGAGACCCTCAGAAGGGCCTTTAGTGCTTCTGACATGCTGGGACTGGAGGTGGAGCAGCCCTTACACAGCAGAGAGGGGACCTCACTGCTCCAGGGAGCTCCAGAGAGCAAGGAATGTTGGCCTATGTTAGAGGATAGCTGCCACATGGACACATGGATTTTGCTTGAAATAATTTTCCAGTTTTTGGAAATAAAGTCTAGTTAATCCTGAAGTTACAAGTAATAGCTAAAAGCAGACAACATTCATTGAACATAGCTACTCTCTGTGCTCTTTAAAATAACAATGCAACTTGCCGATGTAAAGGCAAATATAATTTGTAAATTTAAAGTAATCTCAGAGATATATGCAGTACTCACATACAAACAATGAAAGAACTTTGAGGGAAGACATTTTTTCGTTAGAACTTAGTTGAAAACACCAACTCACTTTACATACCAAAGAGTTTTCAGATAGAATTGCTTTTAGGTCCCTGTTGAGCTTCAAGACGCTTGGTGGCAGATTTCAATTAGAACCTTCTGATGATTCTTTCTCCTAGGCGTTAAACTTTGTAATTTCTCTCAAGAAATGCACTCTATCACAGAAAGAAGAAAATACAATCACTTTCTACTAGGACCACTCAGTTGTACTTTGTATACTCCAAATAAACTGCCAAAATAAAGGGAGGAAATATTAACAACCATTGTATTTTTAAAATCGTATTGAAATATTAAAGGAAATGGAAGGAAACTCTAAGAGTGTAAAATTCATATTATTATTTGGAGTATGATATGCGGTATTTTTGAGACCTATTACTCTCATTTAGACTCTTTCTTTAGTTGTTATTGATTTCAAAGTCTACTTCATGGTGGGACTTGTGACTTTTTATACATGTGATTCATTTCATATCATGTAATTTATGTTTGGTTCACATAACTGGACCTCATAACCTAATTGCTTAACTAAATGCTTCCATGACTTAATATCAATGTACAGTTGAAATAAGAGCCTCGGATGAATATGAAAGCACTTTGAAGTCTCCAGTTACTTTGTGATTATAGTCCTTGTCCTTGTGCTCGTAGTGTTTTGTTGAATCATATTAAGTTTGCCTTGCAAAAGCAAAAGATGAGCATCAGTGTCTTTTATGGGCAATGAAAGCTTAAAAAATTCAAGGTAAATTGGTTTCTTCCCCAATTGTTTTTGAGAAGAAAGTTTATACTTAAAGTTCTACCTTTATAAATGTGAATAGATGGTTTCCATAATGTAGGTAATAAGTTTCTTTGCTATATTTTGTTTTAATAGGAGAGTAAGTCCACTTACTGTATTATCATCAGCTATTTCTTACCTCAACACTGCTTAGGGCCAGGCACTGAAAACAATATTAGTGCCATTAAATATTGTACTTTGATATTGAAAGCCTAAAAGACACTAGGAAGCACTATGGTCCCCATTATCCATGACAAGTGTAAAAGTAGAGTTCAGAAAGAGAAATTGGGAATAATTGAACATTAAGGAAAGGCAAAAGTAAAAGAGAAATGTGGAATTTATGAAAAAGATTTAGCTCTGAAGAAAAGGGAATTCAGAAACTATGCAGCTGTAAGAAAAGGGGTT
Organism: Heterocephalus glaber; assembly: GCF_000247695.1. The sequence continues at coordinate 28,865,457 of NW_004624739.1, read as the reverse complement.
TTTTGTTGTTGTTGTTTTGTTTTGTTTTGTTCTGTTTTGTTTTTTCTCTTTTCTGAATGTTTTTTCCTGCCAGTGATTTGTGGAATCCCAAACCTTAGCTTGATCTGGTTATTCTGTAATCAATTATTGTATCTACAGAGTATGATCTCCATGATTACTTGTTGGATAAGGAAGAGAATTGAAGAAAAAAGATGGGACATAGGGAAGGCAATACAAAGGAAATACAGTAGGTATGGAAAAAGACTCTCCTGTAGATCCAAACCAAATGCTTAGAGATCCATGCGATTCTAAATTACTTGAAGGGAGTAAATGAGGAAAAACAGGAAGATTTTTTGATGGAGGTTTTGGGTCAGGAAAGCATTGCATGACTATGAGTGAGTTTCTTCCTTTAGTATATTATTATGTTATGTTATTACAGAAAAATTATATTTTCACATTTGGGTCTCAGTATCTAACACAGTACCTGGGTCATTTTTAGTACTAAAAATCTACTTAGAAAGAATACAGAAAGGAAAAAGGAAATGAAGAGAAAAACAAAAATAAATTAATAATTGTTGGAAATAGTTGCAGAAATAGGAAACTGCATAATATATTTGCTGTAGCTTGGATGATAAAGATTCCCCAAAGTTCCACGTGTTAAAGACTCAGTCCCCAGGGTGGGGTTCCTGGGAGATGATGGGACCCTTGGAGCTTCCATGGAATCCTCCGGGCATTGGGGCTCTCCTAGAGGAGGCCTACGGGGCTCAGTCTCTTTCTCTTTCCACCCTGGGTCATGCTATATGTGGTGTTCTTTCACCTCGTGTGTCTCCAGCAGGGTTGTGCTGCCTCTTCAGATGCCCAAGGCAGTGGGGCCAGGCCACGCTGGACTGGAACTCCCAGAACCATGAGCCAAAATAGGCTTTTTCTCTTCATTGTGGAGTTATCTCAGGGATCTTGTTACAGAGAGGGAAAGCTGATGGATAAAACACTCAGGTAGGGCAGCAAATGATGTGTATTAAAATGAATAAAGTATAAAGAAAGCAATGAAACTGGGCAGAAAATGGGCCTGGTCATCGAGAGCACTGGTAGCAATTGTTAGCAATTACAATTTTTTTACTATTTTTTGTATGACATGATAAACTATTTGGATGGTTAATTGTACAAATGTATAATTACAGAGATTGTATTAATGTCATGAAAGGCTTTTGAAAAATCCATTCTTAAAACAAAACATTATTATTGAACCATCTCTAAAGCATGAATATTTATTAAGTACATATTATGCTACTGTGATAATTTTTAGCATTAAAATTGTATTTATCTACTTCATACTTGCCAAATGAAAATTGTGCAGTATATACTTATCATGCATAACATGATGTTTTGAAACGTGTATACATTGTGAAATACCTAAAGCCAATTAACATGTCCATTACTTCCCATAACATTTTTTGTGGTAAGGACACTTAAAATCTTCTCTCCATAATTTTAAAGAACACACTATATTCTCATGAACTGCACTTATGATGTTGTACAGTTGGTATCTTGAACTTACTCCTCTTAACTGAAAGTTTTTATTCTCTGACCATTATCTAATACCTTTTTCTCTCTGCCCCTGATAACAATGGTAATAATAACCTTTGTACATTTCAGGATATGCACACAAGTATAAATTTTTTATGAGATAAAAGGAATATAGGAAGAACCCCTGGTATTCATCTCTCCAGCTCCCCTGGCTGATCCTGCTTCTATTCAGAATGCATGACTTTCACTTTGGACATCTCCAAAGATGACACAGGAAGGCGAGTGGCATGATGGGGGAATAATTAGGAAAAGTCTATGAGGACTACATTACCAATATGGCTGAGAAATGGTAAGGAATAAAATATGAGCCAGAATCATTTCATAGACAGACAATAATTAACTCGATGTAATGGATGAGAGAAAAGAAACTAAGCTCTAAGAAGAGCTGACATTTCTGCATAACCACGTGCCAGGAGCTCTGTCAAATCTCTTAGTAGGCACTTCTTATAACAGCAAAGTAAAATGACTGTTCTTATCCAAAGAGGAGAAAACTGGGTCCTAGAGAATGTGAGTAATTTTCTCACATCTCTAAATGATAGCTTTTGGAGCCAGGGCTTGAATCTGGGGCAGTGGAACCCAGAGCCTGGGTTCTGAGCACCGTGCTTTCCTGAATCGGCAGTAATGGGCAGGGGGAGAGGAGAGAGAGAGAGAGAGAGAGCTCTCAGTGGCGCCACCCGTGCCTCGCGCAAGGTCCTGGCGTTGATCCCCCTTGAAACACAATCCCACACACACGCACTACTGGCCTCACCATGCTTGCCACCTGCCGAGCAGCTGTGAAACTCTTCTTCACAGCATGTCTTTGGCTGTGCTGTCCTGGCAGCCCTGATGTCCTGAATGAATGAGAACCTTTACCTTTCCCGGTCCCTTGGAACTTGGGGAGGGCCGGAGGTCACAAGGTGCCAGATCCAGTGAAGAAGGTGGATGAGGACACACTGTCATGTTTTCATGAGCCTGGCTTTCCCTTGGATGTCACCTGGCAGCAGCATTGACTGTATTTTTTTAAATCACAGCTCATTCAGACACAGGAAAGAATTTCCACAACTGCTTCAGAGATTGGCTGGAATGATGGGATAAGTGTGTTTGAAGCAAAGAGGAATAGTTTGGGGAGAATTAATGGCAGTGTGTTTTTTACTGTGATACACTTTTTATTTAAACATTCACCATATATCGTATCACGCCTCCCATTATGTCATATCAAGACGATCAAAAGGTGCAATGCTAATACATCCCCTGTGAGAAAGCATATACTCAGTATGTCACCTTTTATGGTTGGAACAGTACATAGTTAAAAATAAAAACAACAGAACAGATATGAACTTTATGTTGCCCCCAGGCAACACAGAAGATAACTGGTGATTTTTACATGAAGCTTCAGGTACCCAACACAAAGCAAACTTGAATATTTAATAATTATCTAGAGCCAAGGCAAAGTCCATATTTTAATTACTGGCTAAAAAATTAAGTACTTCAGTGTTTAAAGTGACTGATTCCTAAAGAGTAGTCTCAGAATCCAAGTAGAATGTCCATTGTTACAGTATCAATCCATCCTGGCATAGATTAAGTCCTGATTCTGCTCATGGCTAAGATGTGCAATTTACAAAAGAAAATGAATCTCGTCAAAGCCACATAGTTCTAGTTCATGAAGGAGGCAGTTGGCAGCTTCCAGGTTTGTACATCACTATGGTGTATTGCCCATCCTTCCTTTCATGTGAAACTCCCACATTCGAGGGCAGGATGACAAATCACTGGCCATTTTAACATTTCCTCCACTACTGTGCAGACCGAAGGGGGCTCTTAGAAGTAAGCTAAGTGGCTAAATCAGAAGCTACACTCTTCCCGGGATGCATCTACTCAGCATTGGGGTAATAGCATTGTCATACCGTTCACACCTGTCCTCTGAACTGGCTCTCCAAAGGGATTCCGGGATAGGATTTATACATTTGAGCTGTGCGTACCATTTCCCTACTAAAATGTAAATGTCTCTAGCTGAAGCCCACCTATAAAATGAAACCTTTGCAGGAAATGCCTGCCTCCTGAAGGAGAGCAACAAGCCCCTGTATCTGCATTAAGCAGACATTTCACACTGAGTAGGAACTGTGAGGTTGGGAGAGGCTTTGTTTGTGTGTGTGACTGTGCCCCACGCTTTGAAGTAGACTGGTCTTCAAGGGCAGGGAACTTTTGTCCTTCTGCCTTTAGCCATGTGAGAGATAGCCCCCGTACATTATTTGCTGCAGGCAGACTGACTGACCATCATGTGCAAGGCCAGCATTTGGAGGACCCAGAATAGCTCTTCCTAGGGTTTCGCTTGGGGATGTCCGGTGGAAATGGAAGCATACCCAGCTGAAGGCAAAGCTGCCGGAAACAGGTGGGCAGTGACTCCGACCCAGTGACAGGATCTTCAGGATGATGACGCTCATGATTCATTTGTGTCATTGTCTGTTCTTATGCCACTCACTCAAGATTTAAATTTTCATGATACTGAGTGTGATGGGCCTATTTTAGACCACTCAGACTTCCCTTTTTTGTCACACTGGGATGAACTTTTCTCAAAGGAAGCTAGCATGGCTTTACCAAAAAAAAGTGTGGGTAGAGGCTGGCAAGGTAAGAGCAGCAGCTCTGTCCACACCCTCCTCACAAGCAGAGTGCTATCACTGCCTCCAGACGCAAGGTTAATTCTGATCTGAGGAAAACACTGCTAGCTTACACACAAGGACAGACACAGATGGCTTTTGGGAACTACACAGCTGTGGCTGTGACCTAGAGTTATTAGAAAGTTAACCACGCTGAGCATTGGTGAGGGCTGCCATGCTGACTGCTTACTAAAAATCAGGGCAGAATCTTTTTTATTTGGAAGGGAAAACTTGATAAATAACTTTGGACAGATCTTTGGGGGGAGGAAGTAAGTTTTTATCATTTCTGAATGCCATTTTGTAATTTTAAAAATGAGGCTCATGATATCAATATACTTAAATATATTATACTAAAGACTAAACAATTTAATGAAATTCAGTGAGTAAAAGAATGCTAGACTGCAGTAATTGCTCAAGCATTGTTAACTATAAGCCTGATTACAGAGGTAATATATTCAATTGATCAATGCACCTAGTGTTTCATATTTATGTCCAAATACCTTTATAATTGGCTTATTTGCATCTCAACTAAAGATGCACTTAACTAGTGATTCTATTTAAATATTAGTTCTTTCAAATACTATTTTCTTAGAAACAGAACTTATTGTTGTTGTTTAGATTTTGCAGTGCTGGAGATTGAACTCGGGGCCTTGCACTGAGCTGTATCCTCAGCCCTTTTTTATTTTTTATTTTGAGACAGGGTCTTGCAAGGTTACCATTGCTGTTCTCAAACCTGTAATCCTCCTGCCTCAGCCTCCTAGCATGCTAGGATTACAGATGTGTGCCACCAGGAGAATTTAAAGTATTGTAAGTTTGGGCCAGGGATTTAGCTCAGTGGTTTCGCTGCCTGCTGCACAAGCGCAAGGACCGAAGTTCGATCCTTAGTACCAAGAAAAGAAAAAAGAATTGTTAAGTTTAATAAATATTTCTTAGACGTCCTAAAAATTCTTTTTTCTTTTATCTCAGAAAACTATAAAACAGCATTTCAGATACTTTATTTAAATTATTTTAAAGAAATGAATATTAATCAGGAGTTTGATAAGAGACAAACTATACTGCTTACAGGTAGTTGCTACAGCATTAGGAACACATATTTGTCCACGAATGGAAGAATTACAAATTTTCTGAAGGCAAAAGAAGATCAAATAAGTACATGAATACTTGGAAGGATATATTTGTACATATTTGAAGAAGTAGGGGAGTGGAAAGGTCATATTCTATGACATGTATTAAAGTTTATGGAACCTTAATGACAGGTGAAATATTTCAATTTGAATTAAGCAAATACTGGTAAACAGGTTTAAGTTGGCCAGTATCTTACTTTCTTTCAGGTTATTCTTGATTAGTAAGAAATTTGATTTATTTTCTTTGTTTCCAAATAATCAAATTTGAATGTTGGCTCACTTCTATGTATATACTAAATACAAATATGCATATTGTTGCCAATTTCTATATACGATCTGCTTAGTTTTAGATTTTGTTGTGTGTGCCATTGTATAATGAAGAGGCATTTAAATATAAAGAGGCATTTAAATATATAAATATATATTCCCCACTTAGCCATGGGGAATATGTTTCAGGGCCCCAGCAGACGTGTGAAACTACACACAGGACCGGGCCCTGTCTAGACTATATATGCATACAGATGATAAAACAGTTTACCAATTAGGCACAGTAACAGACCAACAACAACCAATAATAGCATAGAACGAGTAAAACGATGCAATGTGTAAAGATTAGGTGAATGCAAAGTCTCTTTTAAAATATCCTTTTATGCTGTACTGACCACAGCTAACAGAAAACGGAAGGCAAACCCACAAATATGCCCGGACTGTTGCGTCGGAACTGGCAGAATTGGAGGGATGTTGGAGAGACGAGTGGATATTGGAGCTCGTGCAATCTTCATAAAGGGTTTTCTCTGTTTGAAGAGAAGTTTGGCTGAATCCCATGGCGTGATGAATGCTAAGCCGTCTGCAAAATATTTTAAGCCTGAATGATTTGCCTTTTTCAAATTTAAACAGCAATCCTAAGTCGATATTTCTTAAACTCAAATGCGCATTACAATGTCAGGGTGGCCGGAGACGTAGCTAAGTGGACCACATACCCCTGGGTTGACCCCCAGAGTTGCAAAACAGATGCCTGTGTCCACCAGCAGAGATTCTGATTCAGTGATGGGAAGAGGGTCCCGGGGGCTGGGACCTTCATAAAGTGACCCGCTGACCCTTTATTAGCACATAGAGAAATGCAGAATGGCCAAGTTTGTTTTGGTATACTCCTCCGGGAATATAGCACATTTTGATTATTTTCAACACTGTATCCACTTCTCTCTTTCTTCTCCCCTCCCAACACAGGATTTTTTTCCCCAACTGGGTTACAGATCACACTTTGAGAAACACCATCAGATGGTTCTGGCTCTTCTGTGATATTGTTATGGTTTGAGTCTAGATGTCCCTCAAAGCCTCATTCTATCATAGATGGCTTTTCCAGAGGTGACTGAATCTGAAATCTGTGATGCTGGGGTTAAGGGTGTGTGATTACTAAACCAGTACACTGATTGGTTTGGCACCACTCTAATCCCAGTAGTCTGGATAAGGTAAAAAGGCCAGAAAGATGCAGTTAAGGTCCCTTGTATCTTTTGCTGTCTTCCACCGTCATGAACTGTTGTCCCTCTGCCAAGCCACCCTGCCTTGGGGCCAGCTGACTATGCACTGAAACCTCTTGAAACTGTGAGCTAAATAAACCTTTCCTCCTTTTACTCTGGGTGTCATGTATTTTGTCGCAGCAATGAGAAAAATAACTAAGACAGATATCAACACCCCTTATTTGTTTATCATTATTACAAAAGGCTGTTTCAACCAACAATCTGTAATTTTCCCCAGTGGTGAGAAAAGTGATGAAAATCCAAAGGCTTTCACATGTCAATTAAATTGATTTTTGTATTTGAATATGAATATCTAATACATAAGCTGTATTTCCCAAAATGTAATTTCAATGGTTATTAGAAAGTGTTCTACAAAAACAGAATTCTATGCTTAAACAGATTTGGATACAATAGTCCTTTGTCTCCTGTTTGAGTGACAGACATACACAAACACAAAATTACTCGGCTTTATTTTATTTTATTTATTTATTTTGGTACCAGGGATCGAGCTAGGGCCCTTGTGCTTGCGCAGCAGGGGGTGAAACCACTGAGCTACATCCCCAGCCCCCTCAGCTTTCTTTTAACCAAGCTCCCAGATTCTGGCCTGGAAACATCCTAAGAAGAGACGACTGTTATAATCTTGTGGAAATACTCCCCTCACTATGAGAGCCTGAGCCCTGTCTAGTTTTCCGGCCCCAGCTGATGTCTTCCTGAGGACTTGCATTTGCCCCACCTGACACCTATGGAGTGAGAAGTCAGACGGCAGTGTCAGAGGCTGCTGAGAATAAAGAGCCTGCCCAATGTAATCTGATTAGAAGGATTTCAGGATTTTCGTGTGTCTGATCCTGTGCCCTGATGGGTGGGGATATTGTGAGATGTCCGTCTAAACTCCCTCTTTATAGGGTGTAGAAATGAAGGGGGGATTCATGAGTAGACAGAATTCAAAATATAGACAATGAAATCAAAGTTATGCAAAGTCACTCTTAGGGACTCTGAGTGTAGCCTGGTACTAAAGTCAAACACGCTTTCTAAAAGTGTGACGCAGGAGGATCACTAGGCACCACGGTGAGAAAGAAAGCCATCAATTTAAAGGTTTGTTTACTTGTCATAAAGATCTGGAAATTTTTCAGCAATAGTAATGACCCACTTGCTCAAGATTAGATAGAAGACAGACACGGAGAGTGATTATGAGGAGTAGCATTGCCCAGCAAAGCTATGCATTTATGGGAAATGAATGCCCGATGCTAAGAGAAGCTGCTTAGGGCCTTCCGGATTCCTGGTACTTACCCCCAGTAAGTAGCGTTTCATTGCAGTTTCCGTGCCGTTTTGCCTTAGACACAGCATATCTTCACTAGAACAATGTGCAGCTTCTGCTCAGAAGAAAGTCATAATTCTTGTCAATAATTAAATTGATATTGTTTTACATTCTAGTCTCCCGTTAATTTAATTTGGAGTAAGTTCGCATCTTGAGTCTGATCACATCTTGGGAACTACTCAATTGGTTTTCTGGGCAGATATTTCCCCAAAATCCAGACTGTAATGAAATCACCATTTTGATATCACCTGAGGAGGTTTTTGGTAGATCACTACAAAATATAACCTGATCTTTCTATTTGCTTCTCTTCAAAATGCAGCATATTGAATATAAAGATTTGTATGAGAACAGGAGCCTTGTTTCAAATGAGGGTAATTTTGTTGTTGGGGAAGAAGAAGAAAAAAATTTAGTTCCTGCCATTTGCTCTTGGCTATATGTTTAACAGGCTGTAATGAATGGACTGGATTATTCACCTGAGAAATGATATCTTTATTATTTTTCTCATAATTCTACAAAATAGCAGAATAAAAGGTAGTTACATTGGGCACATTTCTTGCACTCTATTCTTAAATCTTGCCAATACAATTCCCAGTTTCCCTCATCTGAAATCAGGAGTTTAAACTTAGAGTATTTATGCAGCTCCATATGAAGTCAGTGGGGACATACACTGTGTAGTCAAGTGTTCAAGTTAGAAATTCTTCCTCTACCTCATTTTCTCCCAGTGGAAAAATATGTAGTTACTACAGACAATTGTACTGTGCATTGAATTGTGCATGATTTTTAATAACTTCTAACATTGAGTTCTTTTGAGAGCACTCCCTAAGTGAGAGAAGGCTTTTTCTTATTTTTCTCACTCTAGTTCAACATCTTTCATACTGCAATTTTAAAAATATGTTATCAAAGTATTAACCCTTTATATTTTATAGCTATTTATTTTATTTATTTATTTATTTATTTATTTTTGGTACTGGGGATCAAACTCGGGTCCTTGCGCTTGCGCAGCAGACGGCGAAACCACTGAGCTAAATCCCTGGCCCTTTTATAGATATTTATAAAATCTCCTAGCAGGCAACTATATAATCTCAAGTGCTCTGTACCATCACAAATGTTTCAGTTGGAAGACCGCCCCCAATTCTGTAATTATCTATACATACTTAGTCTCTGTTTTTTCATTACATTTTCTTACCAACTTAATATATACAGTACGTTTAAAAATTGGGAAATTCAGACTTCACTCTCCATCACTAATTTAGCTGAGTTAATGGTAAATATCAATACGTGTAGGACTGAGATTTGTCTATAGAGCAATTTATATTAACCATTATTCTGTAAATTGCTCCAACACTATACTTAGAAAAGCTTTACAGCTGTCTCAGTAGCTATGGATTCTTTTGACTTTCCTGTACTGGTTTTGGTGGGAATACTTGCTTTTTATTACATGTCAAAATGCAAAGTTCTTGTTTCTTAGGACACCATAAGCAACTAACATTAAATAAAATGAAAATTAATTTGAATTGAGTATTTAGTCACATATTCCTTAAATATTAAAATAAAATTTTATAATTTGTCAAAGTTATCTATTTTGCCATAATAAGATAAAATACCTGGAATAGTTTACCAATTGGCACTTTATAAAAATGATACTTAGAGTCTTATTTAATGTGATTGTCATTATCATTGCTCAAGATCACCACCCTTTTAAGAAGTGAAGGGGTAATAAGGAAACAATGGTTAAAGTGTAAAAGTGTTTCATTATTCACTTTGAAATGAAGTCAGAGGACTCTTCCATCAGTTGTCATGTTTCATACATGCTCTACATGACTTTTATTCAGTGCTTACATGAAACCACAGGCTATGTCTAGAGGTATGGACTACAGATTGTTCATGCATTGTGATCTAACAGTTTTTAAAAACTACTAGAGAAGAAAGACAACTATACCTACACCATTATTCACACCCTTATTTGATTACAAGTCTTCTGGGACTAAGGTAATGGTTCTTGGTAAAACCTGGCAGAGGGACTATGATTAGATGGCAGTGATGTGTGAGGAGGAAATTACCTTCTATCAGGTGGTCTTTCGTTTGTTTTTGTGGTGCTGGGATTGAAGCCAGGATCTCCTGCTTGCTAGACAAGCACACAAGCACTGGCCACTGCCCCTCCATCCCTTCTGTGAGGACTAAGGCCCCAGAAGGGAGCCTGCCATGTGGAGCCTCCATATCATGTCATCTCTAGCATCAGCCTCCAAAATAAAGTGGGGTCCTGGCAGCGTCTGAAGCTTGAAAGCAATTCGATCTGGCCACCTTTCCATAGTCCTCCAGGTACTGTTATGAAAAATTCCAAACATGTTAAAATGATGGTAAATATCCAAGTAGCTACCAAATTGAATTCATCATTATAAATATCATGCTACATTTGCTTTCGCACACTCATTTATGCATCCACTTGACCATCCAGTGATCCATCTTATTTTTAAAATCATTTTAAAAAACAGGTATAATTTACACACAGTTAAATTTATCCTTTTAGTTTGCGCTTTGAGGAAGCACGGAGTCGTGTGACCACCACCAAATGCACAGCCCTTTGAGGTCACCTGTCTAACAGCTTGCACCCTTTTGCCTCTGTGAACTTCAGAGTCCACACCGTTAACTGGCTGTCAGCATTTGCTAAAGGTCGTTTGTATATTGAAGGAAAATGTGCATGGGAGGAAATGCACAATGAATCATCTTTTCCCAAGCATCGTCAAAGCAGGAATGTGACCTGTGGCATGCAGAGCCTTATCAAGGCATAGACCACCTCGGTCACCTCCAGACTCTTTCTCCATCCCCACTCTCAAGCCTGGTCCCCTCAACCTGTCACATTACCCAGAGCTCAGATTTTTATTATTTATGATTAGTTTAACCTATTCTAGAATTTCAGATAAATAGAATCAAAGAGCATGTAATTTATGTCTTCTTCACTTTAGCACGATATCTTTTAGATACAGTCATGTTGAGTACAATAGTGGCTCTTTTGAAATTGCTGGGCATATTTTGTTGTATAAATACATCATATTGTGTTTGTTTATCCATTCTTCCAGTGACGAAAACTTGAGATGTTTCTGGTTTTGAATATTGTGAATAAAGCTACTACACACATTCTTATACGAAGCTTTTTAGAATATGAATACATATATATTTGCACGTGTAAATATGTTCCTAGATATATAAGGCTTTTAGAATATATTATGTAAATTTATACTTACGTAAGTATATGTGTTTACTTACATAAATATCTAGCGCTGGAATTTCTTGGTCACTGGGGCAAGCCTGTTTGGCTTGACGTGTTACAGCGCTGTATTATTCCCAGGCGGACGCAGGGCCAGCTGGGCAGTTGAACCTGCAGCTGCCGCGGCGCGAGGGGGTAGAGCCCTGGAGACCAGGGCGGGGGGGGGGGGACAGAGGGTGACCTTTGGCCCTAGCAAGGCCAAGCGTACAGGGAAAAGTGGACGGGGTTAAGGTATCTGTGGGGTCATCCGCAGGCCTAGGTCTAGGTCAGATCTGGGGGGGCAGGCCTGAGTGTGGGGGGTGTCGCAGTGCGGGTTTGTGGAGGACAGGCCTGCCTCCTCCCAGGGCACCCGCAGCGGGATGCGGGGCCCCCTCGGGGGGAGTCAGCGCTAGCTGATTTGGGGCAACTTATGTATTATTGAAACCAGAAAGAAAAATGAAATTAGGTCCTCTGAGTTGAGCACCAAAGAAACCTGTCTTTTCTATATTTTTATTCTTACCCTGAAGTGAAACACTACGTGGAATACGTATCTTCATCAAAACTTTATTTTTAAAGGAAACATAAATTCTCAATATTTCTTCATGTTTAAAGTTATACAAAAGACTAAAATACAATCTTATTAAATTATAGTCATTCCAATAACTTAGAATTTATGATCTTTGGCAAAAACATGACATTTTTATTGAAGAAGGAGATGATTTATTACATAAGACCTAATTAGGATAAATGAAGGGTATGTATGGTGCTGTATTTCACAGATGGTTGAAGTCACTTTGGGAAAAGCTTAGATTCAAGTTCACCTATTTAACTTTTTAAAGATAATTTAAATTTGAAAAGATTAAGTTTAGTAGCAGTTCAAAGCATTGAATTTGTAATTAATCACAAATAAGAATTATAATTCTTGTTGAACTAACTACATAACCAATAAAGTCAAATAAAGGCTTTAAAGAGCTTTAAAAAGTCTTTTTAATTTGTGTTTTGCTCAAAAATAATGGCTGCTTCATGTTTATGAAGATTTAAGTAGAACTTATTTTAGGCATGATTTTAGCCAGAAAAGCTTTCAAATTAGCTACCCTTGAAACATGAGAACAATATATTTTAAAATTATGGAACAGACATGAGAATAACAAGAATGATGGTCACTCTGCATATGTGAAAGGAACCTCCTCAAGCCATTTAATCCTTAAATAATTGTTCTACTAGCTGAATTTCTACAAATACTGAGAAAAGCAATATAAAATCCACACTGGCAATCTTTAATGCTTTGTTACACCACCTAACTTAGTTATGTAAAATAATAAGCATTATCATTAAAATGTAATTAAAGACTCACATTTCATGCCAAGCTGTCAACAAGGTTCGTTTTGCTTAATTGCCCACAGATCTGCAGGGCCACCTGTTTCCTGGAGGCCTTGCATTCCAGGGTCAATGCCAGGGAACAGAAACATCTGCCAAACACCTCCTCTCTAATACACCTGCCCTGATGGAGCAGTAGCTCCAGCGGCCCTTGGAGGTCCTGTCCTGTCCTGTGTAGAAGCCACAGGATTCATAGTCCATTGCAAAGTGTAGCTACAGGAAGCCTCAAGTGAGAGGAAAAGCAGACCGATTTAAACAAATACACCCCCAACTCCACAGCTGGTGTTTTGGAACAGTACATTTGTTATTTTGATCTATCAAACTATCTGCCTGTCCCTAACAAAGGATAAATAAAGGTTTTATTCATTAGTGACTCACTGTTTTCTACTTGCTAATGCTAAGTCTGGAATACATGAATTTTGATTTGAATTACTATATTAATTTTCCAATGCCCTACATGAATATATATAAAATATTTTAAAACAAAAAAAATTAACAGGTCCTTATTTACAAGAATCAGGGTTAAGATAAGATAGCTTAGCTTAGTTTAGTTAATTCCAAGGAGCAATTCATAGTGCTTGCAGGTTTTATTTGAATTTTGGTAATGTTTTAGAGATTCATTGGCATTTAGAAAATAGATGCATATCAACCCGTTAGAATAGTTTACTCTTAACTGACTAAAGGGCTCCATTTCTCACAGAAATGAGTGGAGGGCACTGGACAGGTCTCCAGCTTTAGAGACTAAGTGCTTGGTTCCAGATCCCAGCAGCATCCTGATTGTCCCCAAGATCATATCTGGGACTGAGGGAATGCTTTGGGGCCTGAAAAAAACAGACCCAAGAACAAAATGCGTGAAGAAATGCTCAACATAGCTGGCCTTTAGAGAGATGCAAATTAAAACAACATTTTGATTCCATTTTACCCATTTTAGAAAGAATGGCCCTCATCAAGAAATAAAATAATAGTAAAAGCTGGCCAGGGTGTACGGAAAAAGGAACGACTCCACATTGTTAGAAGGAATGTAATCCAGTACAGCCACTATGGAAATCACTATGGAGATTCCCCAAAATCTCAAGCAAGAAATTCCATTCAACCCAGCTATTCTCCTCCTAGGTATTTCCATGAAAGAGTTAAAGACATCGTAGTACAGTGATGCATGCATACCCATGCTTACAGCAGCACAATTCTTAGTAGCTAAATCCTGGAAGTGGCCTATATGTGCATCAATAGATGAGTGAATAAAGAAAATACAATAATTACACACAATGGAGTACTACTCTGCCATAAAGATACACTTGTTTGTAGGAAAATGGATGCACTTTGAGACCATAATGGTAAGTGAAATAAATCAGATACTTAAGCTTAAATGTCACATAGTTCCTCTTATATGAGAAGCCCAAATTATAAATAAAGAGCAGAGTAAAAGGAATAGATAATACGAAGGAAGGAGACAGAGCATTCTCAAATGGGAAGGGATAAGAGATGGGTGGGGAAAGTAGAGGAAAAGGAATAAAGATGTGTCATGTCCGTGTGCGCACTCACCACAAGGAATGTAGGCATCGTGTACAGCAGACATGGAATAATAAAAGGAAAAGAACCATGTGTTTTCTAAATGGAATCAAGAGGTTTCTGCAGCAGATTAGGACCTGGTGACTTTTAGGTCGTAGCCGACAGTGTCATGTATATGACAAGTGTGAGCACATACACACACACACACACACACACAGGGACCCTGCACAGGTCCCAGGCTGTGTCTATCAGTGTGGGCAGGGGAGGACATCAGGAAGGGGCTACCTTCTAAGCCTTCTCATCTGGGAACATTATTCCTCAGGCAGCACATTAGTCAGAGTGGAATATGATTTAAGCAGCACAATTGGGCTCAACTTGGGAACCAGAGCTTGAAAAAGAAGTTGTAAGTGTGTGTCCTCCCAGTTATAGCAACCTACCCAGAATAGATCCAAAGATGAGGTCTTGTGTGTGGGGGGAGGGGTATCTAGTCAGTGTGCTTCTCCGATTGTCATTTTAGAATGAGCTGCTGTACACAAGGCATTCTGCTAACCACTGATGGGAATGTGAAATATGCTGAAGTATCAGGAGTTGGTCTGCAGTGGAGTGGACAGATATATAAACATAGTCACAGTACTGTTTCATACATGCAACAAAGGAAGTCTTCAGGAAGTCTGTACAGCGGGCCAGACAAATTTATATCATGAATCATGCACTCAATTTACATTTTCTTTCCTTTGCATAATCTTATTACGAGGACAATGGTACCTTCATGCTAAAATATCTGAGCATGCAAGTGGTGATTGAAAAATAGTGGATATTCAAATAAAAAATTATTACAGTAAAAGACACAGTTCTATTAATCTCCCTCAAATATACTCACTTATCTCATGGTTCTTGCCACTTATTGAAGCAGTTCTGAAAGGTCTCTTTCCTGACTGTCTTTTTGAGGTTTGATCAAAAATACAGTGAACGTGTGTGCTGAGTGCCATCCAGTGGAAAGGCAGGCTACCAGAAAACACACGCTGTGCCCTCATTCGCCTCGCTCACAGGTCCAGCCCTGTCTGACCTCTGTCTCTTCCTCAAGGTCAAAAGTTACGCTTTTGGCATCAATTCACAGCATGGAGGCAGCCATCAGGGTGCAACAAAAGACACCCACAAAAGAACACTCCCAGACCTGCTGCAGAAAGTGGCAACAGCAAGAGGTGTGTTTGAAGCAAGGGGAGTATTTTGAGGGAGATTCATGGCAATGTGTCTTTTACATAACAGTTCTCAAAGTTTTTAAATACCGTATTTTCCCATGATAGCTGGGATGTATGTGGTATTTTATGTGGCTAGTACATTTCTATGCGGAGGCTAAGTTAGAAAATTGTAGTTATTAATTATTTATTTGACACTATGTTAGGTAAATCTTTTCAAAAGTCTGTTGTCATTTCTTTTAATGCAGGAATATCTTTCCCAAAGACCTGGGAAGCATCTGTTTTAATGCAATCCTCAAGGAAGCTCTCACCCCTACCTCCTGGCCTGCATAGAAGCTGAGCACCTCTCTCTAAGTTGTGAAAATAACTCCTGGCAGGAGACAGTTTCGCTTTCCTCTGCTAGGTAGCAAGGACAGGTCATGGGATGGCCCCACCCCAGCCCTGCAGGCCCTTGTCTCTGCAGTGCTGAATTTGCAGCCCTGGGCCATGTTGTCCCCATCTACAGGGACAAGCAGAATAGAAGAAGCTCCTTTGCTCCTCTTGGCCAGTGTAATTCTTTTCTGAAGTGGCTAATACATTTTGTCGACATTTCTTTCAGCATCTCCTGAATGCCACTGAATTTAAATCGCTTGTCTTTCAGATGGTGTCTCCTGTGCCCCCTCTCCCTTCCATTCACTGGATAAAGCGCTGCATTCCTCTCTAACCTAAAGACTCTGTCTTCCCATGCACACTCTGATTCCTACTCTCTCACTCCTTCGAGGACTTTGCCTTTTCAGTTATCTTTCTTTTCCCTGCAACATCGATGCCATACATATGGGGAGCATCACATGTAACTTGCAAATGTGCTTTATTGTTTTCTGCTCTTAAAATTAACTCACGGCACAACTCCCACGATTGCAGTCTCTTTTGTCAGTCACTATTCCCAGAGAAAACTTCTCAGGAGTTGTCTACCCGGTGAGTCCATTTTTGATCCCCCATTCACTCCTCCACCTCCTTATAACTAGCATCTGCCATCAGCTGTCTACTACAGCTACTCCTAGGGTTTGTGTCCAGATGTCCCTCCAAGCCGGGCAGGCACAGTGAGGCTCTGAGGAGTGACGGGATTACAGGGGGGTATCGCTGGCTTGCTGTGGGAGGTGGAGTCCGGCCTTAGGAGACATCACTGGGCCCAGGACCAGAAGGGCTTGTCTTCCTCTCCCTGTGCTGTCTGATTCCTGCAGGCCATGATGTGAGCAGCTTTTTCCCTGCCCAAGCCTTCCTCCATTTGCCTGGCCAAGACCTGGAGACCATGCGAGAACTGAACCTCCTGAAATTGAGCCCAAACAAGCCTCTCCTCCTTCAAGTTGCAGGCGCCAGGAATTTTGACCCAGTGATAAGGAAAGTAAGTGACTGAGGTGACTGTGATAACCACAATCTTTGCAATTTTCCTTATGCCAAATCCAGTAGAGACTTGTCCACAGCTTTTGACCCCATTCACCAAATTTCTGTCCAAGGACTTAGTTTCTAAGTTCTCTTGAGATGATGCATCTAATTCCTTGATTTCTTTAATTGACAATTACAAGCTCTATGCATTTAGGGTGTATAACATGGTGCTCTGACCTATCCTTTCAAATGCCATTTTACATCTGCAGCCCAGAGCTCTCTTGCACTCAGTATCCATATATCCTCTGACTAAGAAAACAGTATTTTTGGACACCTTATGAAGATTCTTACACATAACCAGGATGAAACTTCTCATTTCTACCTTTGATCTCATCTTTAGGCATCTAGTGTTCCCAGCTCTACTGATTTCTGAGGGCAATAACCTCATTTCCGTAACTTCTCAAGCCAGCACCTCGGGACCCAGCCTCAGTTCCTCCACAATGTCCACTCTCATTCTCCAGATCAAGGCACAAGGCCCCTTGCAAACCACATTTGAAATCTCCTCACTTTCTCCATTTCTCTTGCTGCACTTTAGTGCAAACCATCATTTCTGACGCATTTTCCCTCTTGCCACTTTGTAATCCATTCGCTCATTTTCCACATCAGTGAGATCTTTAAAGTATACATTTGATCATTTTCTTTCTCTGCATTGAAGTCTTTCAGTGACTCTCCACTGTATTTAGAGCACACTCTACATTGCTACTGAGGCCTAAAAAAATCACAACTCCCTCCCAACAAAGTAAAGATTATTTTTCCAATCTAATTTCTTATTTTTCCCACTGCCCTCTGCTAAACATCCATTAGCCACCCTCTCTTTTCTTCTTAGTTCCCAAATGACCACAGGGCCCTTGCACATGTTGTTAGGCAGGTCACCCTTCTTCACTCCTCTTTTCATCACATTAGAGAAGTTCCGTGTTAAGCTGTTGTCTCTGTCATTTATGTTTAAATGTCATTTCTACCATAGAAATCTGTTCATGTTTAATATCGTGTATCATGACAGAATTATTTCTTTTCTGTTTGTTTTATTTGCTTGCCATCTGTCTTCCTCCTTAGCCTGTATGGCCATGCAGTTTGAGACCACATCTGCTTGCTAAGCATTTGTCTCCCTGCACTTGCGGGCCAGCTAACACAGTGGAGCTATTCAAAACATTCATGGCTGCATGACTTCTCCACAAAGCAGCACATTTCTAGCTGTATGAATGAATGCTGGGCATATGTGTGTGATCTAGATAAGATATTAAGCAGATCCAGACTTTAATTCAGACTGCCCTTGCTAGTTCTTTGATCTTTTAAAGAGATGTCATTGTAAAGCAAGAGATGACCTCATCTAAAGTGACTTCTGCTGTTGATACTCCTTAAAAATCCAATATAAGTTCTACTAAGACCAACATCAACAAGCTGCATGTGGTGTTGCTCACCTGCAATCCTAGAACTCTGGGAGGCTGAGGCAGGAGGATCACAAGTTCCAACCCAGTCCGGGCAACTTAGAGAGTTAATGAGATTCTGTCTCAACATTAAAAATATCAAAGCATCTGGGGATGCACCTCAGTGTGAAAGCCTTGGGTTCAGTCCCTAGTAGGAGAAAGAGAGAGAGGGAGAGAGAGAGAGAGAGAGAGAGAGAGAGAGAGAGAGAGAGAGAGAGAATAGAGTGAATAGAGCAATGTAGAAGTAAAAGGGCAAGGGGGAGGCTGAACTACCTGCTGTTCTGCTGTAGTATGTTTTCACTGTGTATCTGAGATTGCCAGGAAATGTGTCCACAGTCACAGCTCTTCAGTGGTGTTTGGTGGTACTCTTTATATATAATATAAACAATAAAGAGACCGGAACTATAGCTTGCCCAGGAAGAAACAAAACACTTCCAATCTACTCAGTCAGCCATCTTGGAAATTGTTCTCTGCCATTGGAGGCTCAAGAACACAAATTAGTTATCAGAATAGATGTAAAATGCACTTACAAGTATATTTATAGATATATGAATAAACATAAACATAAATCCACTGTCTTAGTTACTTTCTTGTTTCTGGAACAAAATACTGGACACCCATAATTTAAAGGAAAAGTGGTTTATTTTAGCTCAGAGTTAAAGATTTCAGAGGATGGCTCCAACTCAGGATGGCAAGGCAAAGGGAATGAGGGGGAGAAACAGTCCATGGCATGGCAGGTAGGAGCACTTTCTTCTTCTTTCCCATTTTATTCCATCCAAGCTCCAAGTCTATTGGTTGGTACCACCCACACCCAGGGTGGGGCTCCCCTCTTCAGGAAATCTGTCATTCACAACCAGAACTATGCTAAGCAAATCAGCGGACTAATCCAGTATTACACACTCATGATCCAGTCACTCAAAAAGCCTCACCTATGAGAGCTGGGGGAACAATCTGGATAAAAGTCAGAACATGCACTAAATAGCTTTGTTATGCCTATAAATGTATTTTATGAAGCAGTCAATGTTTAATAATCTTTGCTTAGTATCCTAGACTCATAAGTATTACTTTTTTAGGATCTGTATAAAGGGAGTATTTTCTTATGATTGTTCACAAAAATGATTGGGTCCTGAGCAGCAATAGACAGCTTGTTAGATTAATGAATAAATACATTACCTTGATCTATTGCATCCTTATTTTCAGTTCATGGGTTGGTGAACATCAGTAAGCTCCAGGTCAGGAAGTTCTGTGTGCATCTGGTTTTATTTTTGCTTCTGAAAATAAGTGTTGGTGTGAAATTAGTTTTTGAAAACTAAGATGGTCTCAAAGTTATCCTACAGACTCAGAGTGAATATGTGTCCTATTTTGTTTACAGTTTTCCTTTTACCTCCAAGTGGGAATTAGGCAGCAATTTCTCTGTATTCCCAAAAGACCTGGATACATGCCCTTCATTGTTATGTTTAACTCTTCATTTATTTTATGGCACTCAACAGTAAGAAGAATAGCTTTTACTTAGGTTTTCTGTTGTGCAAAGAGATGCCAAATGAAAAGCCTGATTTAACAATGGATGAGTAATATTTCCACAAAGGTATGTTTTACTGGTTATGTCTTTTAAATTGACAAAGTGGTGTTTATTGTGTACAACATGATGTTTTGGAATATATATGCGTGTGTGTATGTTTTCCTTTTAAAAACTCATTTTTCCCACCCATGTGCATTAATATATACATTTTAAACTATGCTGTGTTTTTATATTAGGTAAGAAATTTAAATTATGAAACTCTCTAAGCATATGAATAAATAATTTACATTAAAAACACCAAAGTTCACAAAGTTGATGTAACAAAGCAAACATAAGACCGTAATAGTAAGTCCATCTATGGACTTAATTATCCTGCAAAATGTTTGCCTCTTTTTCTGGATTATACACTGCTGACTTTTAAATCGGACCTAATAGCAGAGACACAGGAATTTCCCTCCCTTTTCCAACCCCTTCCTGTGGTTTCAGCATCCATGGTGGTCCAGGAGCCAGTTGCCTGCAGACACGAAGAGGTACTGTGGTCACAGCATACTCGGCACTTCTGTGAGCTCAGCCACATGCTTGCCACAGAGCAGCTCACCTGCTATGATGGGAGAGGACCCGGGGCTCGGAGAGCAACGGCACAGGCACAGGACATATCGTTAGCCATGAAGCCAAGAAAGCTGTGCAAGAGACACTTACAAAACAGCAGCAGTGTCCAATACAGAGTATTTACCAAACCCTGAGGTCGCAGATCAGCAGCTGCTCCAGGCCGGGCTCTAGACACTGCCTCTCTCCTCCCTCCTGGGAGCACCAGTCCAGTCTGGGCCATGTCCCTGGCCAAGCACCTGAGGGCAAGCCCAGCATAGAGCTGTGTGTTCTGGCTTTGGTCCTCGCACATCTGCTAACCTTCCATGGCCAAAGCACAGCACAGGGGTGAGCTGGAGTTGCAGGGAGTGGATCAGCCTCCCCTGCTCCATGGGAGGGGCCATGGCAATACAGGGCCATGGGTGGATACAGGGAACTGTGAGATGAGGGCTATTCTTGGTCAGTGTCTACTAGCACAGAGAAGGATTCAGTATCCAAAACCATGGAGTCAACCCGCTTGGTGCAGAACCAACTCTTTCATTCCCCAAAATTCTATTTGACCCAGCTTTTTCTTTTGTAGATATCTTCCTGAAAAATTTAGAGACATCCTATTACAGTGGTACATACATACCCATGTTTATAGCATCACAATTTATAATAGCTAAATTTTGAATGCAGACTATATGCTGTCAATAGATGAATAGATAAAGAAAATGTGGTATTTATGCACAATGGAGTACTACTCTGCCATAGAGAAGGATAAACTTTAGTCATTTGTAGAAAAACAGATGCACCTTGAAACCACAATTTTAAATGAAAGAAACCAGACATATAAGCTTAAATATTGCATGGTTTCTGTTATATGAGAAATTAAAACTACAAATAATTTAAAGAGGAAATAAAAGATCATAGGAAATAGAGATCTTTTGCAAATGGGAGGGGTACTGAGGAGTGGAGGGAAAGGGAAGGGAGGAAGAAAGATGAAAGAAGAATTAAGATGTGTCCATGTTTGGCCTTCCTGCAATAAGTGTATGGATTGTACACATGTACTGATAATACATAATAATAGCATTAAAAATAAAAATAAGAAAATTTAAAAATAAGTAAATAAAGCCCCTCCCCACCCCAGGCATCTAAGTGAGGAGCGGAGCCACACGGTTGCCTGCAGCACCCTCACCCCACCCCCACCCCACCCCCTTACCTCTGGCCTCCTGGCTGTGCCAGTACCTGGATCTACTCCACAGAGGCACAGAGGTCATAAAGGCCATTGTCCTGAGCTCCAGAAGATACAGCAGAAGTGAACAACAGAGAGAGAGGCTCTCTCACCCTCCTGAATGAAAACTGAAGCCCACTGGAAAACTGAAGAGAATCTCTGGAATAAAGGCACATCAGACCACTGTACTTGGTAAGTTGGAGGGATCATCACCTCCCATCAGAACCTGGACTATCTTCAGAAGAAGGGCAGCTGGAACCTGCAGTAGAAACTTGCACAGCTCAACCCTACAGGAGGACAGGGAGCTCAACTTGAGACTTTCAGCCAGAAATCTGCCTGAATCTCATGGGTCTGCTACTAGCTTGCTGAGACTCCTTGACTTAGATCTGCACACTGCTGCTCACATTGTCTATTGTGACAGCAGAGACATGCCCTCAAGGAGGCCCTTTGTTTTTACTTTTTATTTGCTATTTTCAAAATTATTTTTTCTCTTATTTTTAATTTTTAGTTTTTATTTTTTTCTACTCTTTTCAAATTTTTTGTTCTCTCTCTCTCTCTCTTTCTCTTGTTCTCTTACACTCCCATATTGTTCTTCATCTCCCTTTTTCTTCCTGTCCCTGCCCTACTTCAGATTTCGTCTTTCTTTTTCTTTTTTTCTCTCTTTTTCCTTCTCTTGATTGTCATTAGTTTCAAAGGAAAGTGAATACAGTTTCTAGCTTCCCTATTGCTGTTAGGTGGTTCTGTGCTTGTCTTTGTTCTTTCATTCTGTCTTTTCTTCTTGTCTTCAACAGTTTCCTAGAGTTTGTGTGATCTTCCTGTGTCTTCTGGCCTCATTTCTAACCTTTCCCTGTCCTTCTACCTATCTATCCCTCCCTCCCCAACTCCTTCTAAGTTCCCATCCAGAAGGGTAAAGGTGCTGTATTGAAGAGTTTATTCACTATAAACATATTTTGGGCTGGCCCTCCATTTTGATTTCATTCACACAGTTAAAAGTGTTAGATTAATAACTACCACAAATTGTCATTTTCTAAGCTGTGCTTGATGGTATTATCGTTGCTGATTGTATCACTTGGGCTAAGGTATTGTAATTGATCTAATCAGTTGTCCTTCCCGGTATAATAAAAATGAGATAATCTCAGAGCCATCAGAGACTCAAAACCTAAAGACCAGCTATATCTGGAAGACACCTCTGAGAAGCAATCATTCCATAAGGGTTCTAAATACAAGCAACAAAAATACTTACAATAAGCAATATCAAAGTTTCAACCCAGGAATTAAACCAAGGACAGTACCAACAAAAAAATAGAAATGAGAAGACATTTAAGAAAGGTGCAAATCCAGACTTCCAGGTCACCAAATGCAAATTCTGGGGGAAACAAGGTGGAAAAGTCTGATAATCAACCACCTGGACACCCTGATAGCAAGGAAGTAAAAAAACAGGTGAATGAGGTGCTAGAAAAATTCAAAACAGAAATAATTTCCCACATAACTACAGAGATGGTGAGCAGAATGAAAGACATGATTAGAGACTCTAGAACAGAAACAGATGAAAAAAACATAGATGAGTTCAGGACCATGATAGAAGCCATGAATGCCCAGCACAGCAAAGAAATGGAAAGTATGAAACAGATTTGAACAGATAACCAGGAGATTAAAATCTCTATTGAAAGTATACACAGCAGACTGAGCCAATCTGAAGACAAAATATCAGATATAGAAGACAGGATGGCAGTCAGTGACCATGAAAAGAGAGATCTCTTAAAAATAGTTAGCAACCATGAGAAATCAAGCCAGCAGGTCCTAGATGATGAAAAGAAGAATAATATAAGACTGATAGGAATCCACAAAAAAAATCAGGAGAAAGTACAAATAATATTTTAAAAATGCACAGAATTAATGACAGAAAACTTCCCAAACAGAGAAAAACAATTTGACATACAGGTAAGTGAGGCATACAGGACTCAAACTAGCCATGATCGAAAAAATCTACACCTAGACATATAATAGCCAAGAACCTAGAAACCCAACAGAAGAACAAAATCCTACAAGCAGTTAGAAAAAAGAAACAAATCACATGCAAAGAAAAGCCCATCAGAATCACAGCAGACTTCTGAACACAAGCTCTCAAGTCAAGGAGAGCCTGGAATGAAGTATATTAATCCCTAAAAGAAAATAACCTCCAACCTAGTCTGATGAATCCTGCAATACTAGACTTCAAAATTGATGGGGAAATAAGATACTTTCTTGACAAAGAACACCTGAGGAACTTCATGAATACCAAACCAGCACTCGAAACAATTTTAAACAATATACTAGAAGAAGACAATGAAGGTTACAACTCTATGAGGACCAACAGAGCAAATCTGTCAGGCAAAGCAAGAAATCAAAGGGAGAGGGGAAAAAATAAAAAAGAGCCAACAACAGGAAAATAACATAACAGGGATAAGTCAATACATGTCAGTTATAACCATCAATGTTAATGGACTGAATTCACCAATCAAAAGAAATAGACTGGCAGAATGGATTAAGAATGGATTGAGAAGCAAAATCCAACAAATGTACCTAGTTCAAAAAGAAATTCATAGACTGAAAGTAAAAGGATGGAAAACAGTTCTCCATGGGAAAGGAAGCTGGAAAAAACCAGGGTAGCTATCTTATTTGCAGACAAAGTAAACTTCAAACCAAAACTAATTAAGAGAGACAAAGAAGATCAATACATCCTTATAAAGGGAACAATCCAAGAGGAAGAGATGAAAATTATAAATATATATGCACCAAATATGAATGCCCCCAACTATACAAAACAAATATTAAGGGATGTGAAAAACCAAATAACCACTAATACAGTTGTAGTGGGGAACCTCAATACCCCACTGTCACAAATAAAAAAGCAACCACAAAATACTAGAACTGAACCAAGCTTTTGAACAAATGGTCTTAATACATGTCTACAGTGTTCCACCCCACAAAATCAGAATATACATTCTTTTCAGCAGCACACGTGTCATTCTCCAAAACAGACCACATACTAGCTCACAGAACATGTTTATGTAAGTGCAAAGGAATTGAAGTTATCCCGTGTATATTAATCAGACCATAGTGTGATGAAATTGGAGATCAATAGCATAAGAAACTGCAAGAACTTCACAAACACAAGGAAATTGAATAACACTCTCCTGAACAACCAATGGGTCATAGAGGAAATTAAAGAAGAAATAAAACAGTTTCTACAAGTAAATGGCAATGCCAATACAACATACCAGAATCTATGGGACAAAATGAAAGCAGTTCTATGAGGGAAATTCATAGCAGTGAATGCCCACACTAGGGAAACAGAGCAAGTTTAAATAAACAACCTAATGCTGAATCTTAAGCTCCAATAAAAAGAAGAGCATGACAAACCCAAAGCTCATACAAGGAAAGAAATTATAAAGATCAGAGCAAAAATCAATGCAATGGAGCCTAAGAGAATGACACAAAAAATCAACGAATCAAAGTTGGTTTTTTGAAAGAATAAATAAAATCGATAAACTCATAGTCAACCTTATCAAAAAAAGGAATGAAAGGCTCAAATCCATGCAATTAGGAAGGAAAAAGGTGAAGTCACAACACAACCAGCAGAAATCCAGAGGATCATCAGCACCTACTTCGAGAAACTGTACTCTAATAAAATGGAAAACACAGAAGAAATGGACAGATTTCTAGGTACATATGAATTACCAAAGTTGAACAAAGAAGATATAAAAATTCTAAACACCCCATTTACAATCAGTGAAATTGACAACATAATTAAAACTTTACTAACAAAGAGAAGCCTAGGTCCTGATAGCTTCACTGCTGAATTCTACAAGACAATTAGAAAATAACTATTGCCACTCCTCTTTAAACTTTTCAGTGAAACTGAAAGGGAAGCAATACTTCTCAATTCATTCCTGGAAGCAAATGTTACTTTGATTCCAAAAGCAGAGAAGACCCAACCTAAAGGAGAACTACAGGCCAATCTCCCTAATGAACATAGATGCAAAAATCCTCAATAAGATACTGGCACACAGAATACAGAGGGTCATCAAGAAGATCATACACCCTGACCAAGTCGGATTTATCCCAGGGATGCAAGGATGGTTCAATATACATAAATCAATAAATGTAATAACTATATTACAAAGTCAAGGACAAAAGCCATATGATCATCTCAATAAATGCAGAAAAAGCATTTGACAAAATTCAACACCCATTCATGATAAAAACCCTGCAGAAAATTGGAATAGATGGTCTTTATCCCAACTTGATAAAGGCTATCTATAAAAACTCAACAGCCAACATCATAGTAAATGATCAAAAACTGAAATCCTTCACACTAAAATCAAGAACAAGACAAGGATGCCCACTATCACCACTCCTGTCCAATATAGTTCTGGAAACATTAACCACAGCAACTAGACAAGAGAAAGAAACAAAAGGAATAAAGATAGGAAAGGAAGAATTGAAACTGTCATTATTTGCTGACAATATGATACTCTACATAGAAGACTCAAAAAACTCCACAAAAAGACTTCTAGACTTAATTGACAGATTCAGTAGAGTAGTTGGATAAAAGGTCAATACTCAAAAATCAATAGCCTTCTTGTACACAAATAATGGACTCACTGATAGAGAAATTAGGAAAATAATTCCATTCACAATAACATACAAAAAATGAGATATCTAGGAATCATTCTAACAAAGGAAGCAAAAGACCTTTACATTGAGAACTATAGCACTCTGAAAAAAGAGATCGAAGAGGATGTAAGAAAATGGAAAGACATCCCTTGTTCCTGGGTAGGAAGAACCAATATAGTGAAAATGGCCATAAACTGCTCTATAGATTCAATGCAATCCTGATTGAAATCCAACAGTTTATTTCACAGAACTAGAAAAAACAATCAAGACTTTATTTGGAACCTGAGGAGAACTAGAGTAGCAAAAGCAATTCTAGGCAACAGAGATATATGGCAGGGGGTATCACAATCCCCAACTTGAAACTATACTACAAAGCTACTGTGATAAAAACAGCATGGTACTGGCAAAGAAACAGACACATATTATGTGTGGAATAGATCAGAAGATACAAAAACAACTCCAGACACATTCAGCCACCTCATCTTTTACAAAGGTTCCAACTATCCTCACTTAAGGAAAGATAGCCTCTTTAATAAATGGTGTTGGAAAAACTGGATTTCAACCTGCCAAAGTTTAAAACTAGACCACTACCTTTTACCATAGACTAAACTAAAATCAAAGTGGATTAAAGATCTAAATGTTAAAACAGAAGCTCTAAACTTGCTGGAAGATAAGTAAGGTAGACCTCTCAAAGACATTGGCATAGGAAAAGACTTTATGAACAAATCCTCAGTAACATGGGAACTAGCACAAATAATCAACAACTGGGATCTCATCTTATTAAAAAGCTTCTGCACTACAAGAGAAACCACCAACAGAGCTAAGAGACAACCTACAACATAGGAAAAAATTTTTACCATCTTTTCCTCAGAGAAAGGTCTACTATCTAGAATATATAAAGAACTAAAGCAAATCAGACCCCCCAAATATAAAGACCCAATTCAAAAATGGCCATCTGAAATGAACAGACATTTCTCAGACAAAGAAGTAAAA
>NW_004624739.1:28793323-28837272 GCF_000247695.1 Heterocephalus glaber | reverse complement strand
AAGGGAGGGCAGGGGAAGGGGGAAAAAAATAAGAACCAAGATACATCATGTAAAGGTACAAGATCCCAATCGTGAATGTTACTGTATTATATATCTAAAGTGTAACAATAAACTTAATGGGGTAAAAAAGAGAAGTAAATAAGATGAAGACAGTCTTCTCTCGAATAAGAAGAGATTTTGGAATCTGAGCAACATGACTAATGACACTATGCTGTTTGGCGCTGATTGCTGTGTGAAACTCTGGATCAAGGCAGAAAGCCGCTCCCAGGGAGGGCACACCGTGAGGCAGGACCACAGGGAGGGTGCCTTGGCTTGCTGCCCTCCCAGCCAGGGCAGGACACGGCCTCAGCTCTGTGCGGAGCCCCCAGGCTTTATGCCTGAGGTCTCTGTCACCTCCTGAAGGAGGTGGCCGCCCGGTTCCGATGCACTCGTCCTCTGGCCTCAGGTGGGTTTGCTGCACAGCCTCCTGCTGCCGCTGGAGTCACCCAGGGGAGGCCCCACTGCCGCCCGCGATCTCCTGGAACTACTGGTCAGGCTTCTCCATGACAAATGGAGTTACTCAGAGTTAATATTGTTTACATGAATGACTTTGGGAATTTGTGTTTTTCTAGGAGTTTAAACATTTCTTCTAAGTTGTCATAATATTTCATTTATTATTGAGTTTTTTGATTTCTTTTATTTCATTCATTACTGCTCTACTTATTCATTACTAGCATATATCATTGAATATTTACCTCTTTTTCCTAATCCATTTAACTGTATTTATGTAGTTTATTAACTATTTTGAAGAATCATCCATTAGGTTTTTCTTCTTTTGTATTCATTTTCAATTAGTTACTATTTATATATTTATTTTTCTCTTCTACTTCCTATGGGATTGTTCTGTTATTCTTTTTTTAACTTCTCAATTAGATTTTGTTCTATTTTTTAAAAGTTCAGCCTCTTTTTAAAAAATGTGATATATTTTTTGCCTTTCCAATAATGATAATGTAACTATTAGATTACATTGGTTAACTTTGATGTTTAAGCATTTGTTGATTTTTCCAATATTTGGAAAACTAGATTTATTGTCTTAGAGTTTTATTAAAATCTCCTGGTATTAGTGGGTTTCCCAATTTTTCCTTCTAATTATTTTAACATCATTAAAGTACTTTGGGATAATTCAATTTTACATAAGTTATTACATTTTCCTGCTCAATTAAATCTTCAATATGTAGTTATGCTTCCTTCTCTATCTCTCATAAGTTAAAGTCTCAAAAAGCACTATACCTAATCAAAGTGAAATCTTGGGCTCTTCTGGAGATTCTTTTAAACATCATTTTAGCTTAAATATTTCTGTTTCCTTCTGTCTTAATCACCCTCTTATAAATATCATGTGGATAGTTTTCTCAAAATCTTGTATAAAATGTTTGACTATTAACCTATTAAACTGCTATTAATTACTTAGGAAATTATTCATATTGACTATATTAGTTAATGTTTTTTCCTGGTTTTTTTTCTTCTAAGCTTTCTTTCTCTCTCCATTGTTGTCTTTCCAGTTAATTAAATTTGTTTCTTTATTTTCATGAATTCTTTGGAAGCTACCTTTTATTTTTCTTTTCCCGACAGTTATTCTAGAAATTTTTATATAAATGTTTAAATTAGCAAAGACGTGCTTATTAGCAATATCTTTACTTCTTTGGAATTTCACATTCTTCCATCACTGTCCAGACACACTTTAAAAGCAATTAAGGAGTATTGTGAACCATACTGGTATGTTTCACAAACTGAATTGGAAATAATTAGAAAGATATAAAATACTAAAATGTCCCAAGAATCAAAAGGAAATATGACTAATTAACATAATTTTCAAGTTTAGGGTGACATTTACAAAGTAAGCAGATACTTTATAAATTAATTCTACCAAAATCTTAAGAAATAATTATATATTATACAAAAAATTTCAGATAAATATTATTTTAATATAGTACATTAATTTCTTTACATGTTGAGTCACTTTATTTTAGATCATAACATTGGATAAAAAGATATCAATTCTTCATTTCTCATCTTTGTGCTATTTTTACTGAGCATAAGTCAAGTGCAGTTTGTAAAAATTTCAAAAAGGAAAACAACTGATACAAAGAGAAAAAAGGCTTCTAAGTTTCTGCATATATTTTAAGAGATATATACAAAATCTCTGTTTTTCTCTTCCTATTTAAACTCTCTGCTTCAAATATCTACTTCTTGGGCTAGGGATTTAGCTCAGTGGTTCTGCTGCCTGCCTGGCAAGCAAAAGGTCCCGAGTTCGATCCCTGGTACCAGAACAAACAAACAAACAAAAAATATCTACTTCTTTTTGTACAACAGATTCTCGCACAAATGAGATAAGAATTGTATTGTAATTTTTGCAAAGCACTGCCAAATCCATTGATCTCTAGGTGAACACTCAAGTCTGCTAGGAGATGGATGGTTATGATTCTCCAATGTTGAGCTTTATGAGAGTAAGATGTGTAAGAAAAGTAGAAACCCTTTTGTGCTTTAGAGTTTTATTTTCAAAGACAATCTAATCTGCACTTTGCACATTTTTATAACACAATGCCATGCATATCAACAAAACGTGTTTGTTTCCTATTTTTCCTCCTTTAAGGAGTCACCTCAGAGTTGCAGGTTTTATTATGTAAGAGCAGGTTTGCAGGACCCTAGGCAAGAGCTGTTGAGCACAGACATGTGCTGTAATCTCTTCACCCCACTCCCA
Organism: Heterocephalus glaber; assembly: GCF_000247695.1. The sequence continues at coordinate 28,834,535 of NW_004624739.1, read as the reverse complement.
GACCATCCCTGTGCCATCTACTCTGCTCTCTGGTTTCCTGTCCCCCCAAGTCCCCCCAGAGCATCCCCAAGGAGGCAGTGCTGCCACAATCCCGCCCTCTTCTCTGTCCATCACACCACTGTGTTCATGCCCTGCCCCTTCTCCCTGCTGTCCTATAATGTCTTATGGCTGCCTTTCCTTAACACTCTTATTTCTAGCAACTTGCACTTAAGTGTTTGCTTGCAATGGAATGTACTAAATGAGGAACATACCTGTAATACCCCTGGTATTTTTTAATGCTTGTCAAAGACCCAGTTGTCCTGCCAAATCTATTTACATATTACATCCTGTACTTAGCAACCAAAGATACTAGTTGTTATTTTTCTATATTTTATAAGCATTTATTCATTAATCTAGCCACTTACAAATTGATAGTTTTTCACATTTTAGTTATATTAACCTTAATTAGAAAAACATAAAATAAGTTTATTCCTTTAAAGTATCATTTACCACTCAAAAACTTATTTTAAAATGTGTCCTTTTGGATGCTATGTTTTATAGGAAAAATATTTAAATGTACCATACATAGCAACATGGTCCTATATCTAGAAAGTGTCTCACTGGAAATCAAATATCCCTTAAAAACAAAGAAAAACAGAATAGTCTCTCATGAGCTATTTCACTAAGCATTTTATCTGGAATGTTGTGAGATAAAGATATACACCAATTATCTCTTGTTTATATTCTGTAAATTCTTTATACTGTACCCAACAGATAATAGTTGTTTAATAAGCATTAAGTATTAAAGTATGAAGTATTAAAATAGAGAATATTTTAAAGCTTGCACAAAATCAAACCTTGCTAGGTTCACTTTCTTAATTTCCAGGTGGACTGATGATTTAAATAGCAGCAGTCATCAGTATGACCTTCAAAGATTCATGCCACCTCCTAAAATGAAGATATTATTTCATCTAGAAGTGCCATCAGATGGCCTCGAGTCTTTAGGAAACATCAGCTCGGGTTTGTAAATAATGTTTCAGTGCTTGGGCATTGTTTCCTGCCTCATAATGACAGAAATATTTGAATACATGTTTGTTTCTGCAAAAAATAAAGAGGGAATAAAACAAAACGTTGTAGGAAATTTTGGTCAATTGGAACCTGCCAAAGGAAGGCAAAATGATTTGTCTCATCTAAACAATGCCAGTTACTGCTTTGCAAACAGAAATGGCAAAATACAGGAAGCAACTGGACCTGATTAATGGCGGGACAATTGCCATCTGCAGTTTATAACCTTTCGGCCGCTGGGATGAAATGCTTACTCCTCGACTTCTTTCTCGTGACCATCTGTCCCTCTGAAAGCACAGTAGGCTACTGAGTTCCAGCGCTTTGATTTCTGTTACTTTGTTAGGAAATAGTCATGCTTGAATTTTCACAGAATGCACGAAAGCATATGAACTGGGAGTTTCTCTAGAATCCATGTAAGCATTATTAAATAAATATCAGACATGAACTTAGCTGGGCCAACAGGAGGATGGAAAGAGATGAATTATGACATCAGAGATTGGAAGTCAAATGTTATCGTGCAGGCTTTAGTAAATAATGCCAGAGCCCAAATCGCCCTTCTTCCGTCTCCCAAAATGTGTTCTTTACCTGTCTCTGGGCTCTCAGAGCAGGCACACCCCAACGCCCACGACCAGTGACTGTCTAGGAAACCCAGGCAAAACTGGAGCTGCACGTGGAGCTCCCCAGGACGCACATGGAGGAGATGCGTGAGGCGCAATGCAGACAGGCTTCCAGGAAAGGACTCTCAGGGCATCGCCAGAGCCGGTAACAGGGCGTCTCCTGGCCCGGAATAGGACAGGTGCGGATGGGTCTGCCGGAAGCTGTAGGTCCAGCGCTGCCTCCATCTGCAGTCTGTGGACAGCACAGCGGTGCTTCTCATCGATCAGGCCATTTCCGGTCAGGTCAGACTTTTCTCAAGCCTGTGGGAAAGAAGGAATTTCCTTTGAGTATAGCAATGTTCCCTTTTATTCACTACTTATATTTAGTTAGTCTGGTTTAAAAAAAAATCAGAGTGGTACAGTAATTGATGTTCTTTAATTGAAATCCACACATGATCTTACCTTTATTTTAGTAAAGACTAGATTGTTCCTCAACCAATCTCTCGTTTCAAGACCTTTCTTCACAATAGTGTGTTCTTTGGGTGTTGATATCATTGGACAAATAAAAATTTGACTGGTTTAGTTGTTGGTGTGGGCTATTTACATTAAAATATGAAAGTTTCTGTTTCTATTTTAGGACCATTGATAGCACTTTAAGTATGAATTTTTTTTATTTTTAAATTATTTATTTATTTATTTTTGCGGGGAGTACTGGAGATCAAACTCGAGTCCCTGTGCTCGCACAGCAAGTGGCGAAACCACTGAGCTAAATCCCCGGCCCTTTTAAGTATGAATTGGGACCCAGGGAACAATATGTTCACAGCATCTTGAATAATTAGATTTTGATTTGGTTGTTTTGTTTGTTTGGTTTTGGTTTTTTTGAGAGATTTCCCTCCATAATGCCATTTTCACATCATTGAACCGAAACGCTATCAGAAAATGAGCTCAGTAGCTCTCCAGTGCACGTTTATGGTCCCCTCAAGTCTAAGAACGGTCCAAACCCAGATGTTTCTGTCATTCTCTCATCAATAAGACCCAATACCACAAGCCCACAAATTAAAGCAGGGGTGGCTCACTTTGGCTCACAGTTTCAGATGTTTCAGTCCATGGTCACCAGGTTCAAATGCAGAAATGGCACAGTGGAAGGGTTTGGATGGAGGAGAACTGCTCACACCATGATGGCCCAGAAGCAGAGAAAGAGGGGAGGAGCCAGGTGGGGCAGTGTCCTCCAGGTCAGTACCCAGTGTCTTCTGAACCCACCTCCACTTCCCAATAGCATCAGGAATTTCCTTAGAAGGTTTGGGAAATTCCATTATGAAACCACCATGATATGTCATTTCCTGGGTAAATAGCTCTTTCATAACTTTATCTTCTATGTAGAAATTGGTTTCTTCTATCATCTTTGGAGTCAGTTTTAGTATATTATTTTATTAGAAAAGTATCCATTTTAAATTATTTTTCCATGTTTTCATTTCCCACTTTATATCTTCTACTACTTGTCTTTTTAAAGAAAATTTGTGATTTCTGTTCTTTAATGTTCTTTCGTATTTCCAATTTCTTGTTTTGTTATTTTAAACTCTAGCAGGAATCGTATTTCTAGGCAAGTTTGGTTTTGTTTGTTGTTGAATGTGATTTCATCGAAAACCCTTTTGGATATGACTGTACCTGTATCAATTCCCCATAATGAGTGTAATCATGATGTGCTGCAAACATGTACTAATAAAAATAAGATAATTTTAAAATGTCTCTAAAAATGAAAGCCCTTTGGATCCCTGTTTTTAGGTTTTGTTTAGTATAGGATGAATGCCATGATTGTATTTTTCTTTGCCCCATTTTATTACCCTGGAAGGCTGAGTGGGAGAACATCCCTTTTATAGGATGAAGGTAGCAGGTAGTGCTTCTGAGTTCACATATTAAAGGCTCTGCTTCTTCAGTAGGGAATGGAAATGTTTCAGCATATGATAAAATCCTTTAGTGATGCTCATGCTGATTGGGTAGCACAGGTGGCCCTTATTTTCATATTTGCACTTGTTCCAATAGCACCCTTATCAACTGCTTCTTTCCTCCCTTTAAAACCAAACTTTCTGCAACCACTGCTGCGGAAATCACATACTATCAGACAACCGAAAGCTTGGTGGTACTGCACAGGATACAGTCATGTGAAGCTTTACAAAGGTACACGATACATTCCTGCAGGAGAGAGAGAGTACTGGTGTTCAGGGTGACCAGAGACCCACGGGTACAGCCCTGGGGCTCCTACCTCAGTCACACAGGACTTGGTTCATCCTCGATTCACGAAGCACCAAGATACATGCAAGATATCCTTGTTCAAGTTCACAGAGGAGTTTTTACCCCTCCCTGGCCACTTAGCTAAAACCTAGGCTTTATACCTGTTAAACAAGGTGTAACCATCAATCTGTACACTTTCTGCAGCCAATGCAAATAACGAGCTAGCACAGCATGGCTCAAGGGCATTTTAGGGTTTACATGGCACCTTAGGAATCCACAGCTAGTTTATTTTATGCTTTTCATAGATAAGAGTCAGTACTGTACTTCCAGGTTTCCCCAGAGCCCAGCCTAAAGCTCCCCAGACTGGCTGCTGCTCATCCCTGTCCTTAACAGGATATTTTCCTGGGTTTCCAAGCTCTTTACTGTACTTGGTTCCTGTTGCTAGGCTGTCACCTTCTAAGCCCGACACTTGCTTTTTAGCTTCCACTCAGGGTGAGGTTCTCTGTTTCTTGGGGTGAAGCTGACAATGTGTCCTGGGTTTCACCACAGCTGCTCCCACCCGCACTGCAGCACGGCCCCATGAAGATTCAAACGAGTGTGCACTATACTGCCATGTCCAGGCTCCGTTGTGTATTTCTCCTCTGCTCAGTAATTAGAATATGTATAACACGCTGTTCTCTGGTTACTTATAAATGCAAGTCATCAATGTTTTAATTTATTTCACTTTAAATCTCTAGTATTTTGGAGAAAGATTGGAGGGTTTCTAACCAACAGAAGCCCCATTATCCTAAAGTAACTTAGAACCATCTACCTAAGCTTGTAACCACAGGGCTAACTCTACTTCAGTGACACATGAAATACCATTTTCTACCCCATTTCTCCTAAAGGTGTTCAACATGTCTGTCTTGTTTTGTTTTTTTTTTCACTACTCCTTTTAAGCTGATGCAGACACTTAGAAAATTTAAACAGATTCACTCATTGTTTCCTTTTGATCACCACTAAGTAATGCCAGTGCAGCTGCATCCCTCATACTTCCTCCTCCTCTTCTGCCCCTCATCTTCCTCCTCCTTCTGCTCCTCTTTGTTCTTCTTTTTCTTCTCTTTCAGAACCCGACTCAGTTTTCCTGAGTAATGTGTTCTCTCAGATTCTGCACTTGGTCTTCTCTATGGGAAGATAGAAGAGTTCAGTACATTCTGTCTCGTTCCAAAGCATCTATTACTCAAATAAATGATGGCATCCTCACCTTTGTGGTATTCCACTCATCACATCATGTGCAATCTGAGCCATTCTAAATAAGCACTGCTTCCTTGATGTCTCACATGCTTCTTGAACCTCCCACTATGAATTTTTAAGGCTTCTCCCCTTAAATTATTTGCCCTATTTACCTACCTTTATACAGCAGCTCTATATATTTAGAATTCAGTGATAATGTAAAAATATTCAATATCCACTGCTGAAGACTTTACTTCTAAGCTATGCCTGTCTTTATGAAACTGTGATTGTTAGCTGTGATATATCCACTTGGCTTCCGTAAGAACTGCCCAGCAGATGAGAACATTCTCTGTGTGACTGGATGATTGAGGTGGGCCAGCAAACTGCGGAAAGAAGACCCCAGACGTGACTGGACCATGGGCCAGTCTTGCATCTTGGACAGAACAAAATGGGGAAGAAGAAGGAAGTTTTACTTTGGGAAGTGTTCCACCGCCTTTGGACATTGGTCTCCCATGTCTCCCCAGGGGGATTGCTCTGGTGACTCCAGGGTGAGAGGAGCTCCAGGCCTTCAAGCTTTGATAGCCCTGGTGTCCTCCAGCTCCTCGGAGGACAGACGGCCAACTGGATTCTCCTGCCCTGTGCTGCAGTGGTCCTGTGATTCTGTAAGCCTACCTGATAAATAGGTGTTTTTATATAATTTCTATTGATTCAGTTCCTCTAGAGAGCCCTGAGTAATGCACTGTCTATTTATGCATTCTGCTTATCCAAGGGAGCTGGCCCAGTGGCCTTTCTCTGCTCCCTGGCTTTCTATATTGAGGTCATGTCTGGGGAGCATCTGGGTCAAACCCTAAGGTTTTCCCACCTTGTAAAAATGCAGTCTGTTCATTGGCCAGGAATATGTGCCTTTCTCCTAGCTCCAGCCTTGGCAGCTCTTATGGGTGTGCTGTCCTGGTTTCTCTTCTATGTGTGTCTAGCCTGCCCTCAGACAGCAAAAGCATCCTAAAGAAAAGCCCACTCTTGGGCTGAGGATGTAACTCAGTGGTGCCGGTGCCTGCCTCTTAAGCCCAAAGGCCTGAACTTGATCCATAGTACCAAAAAAAAAAAATTCTCGGAAATGTCTTCCTTTATGATCTTCTTTTCTCACTAGTGTATTAATTATAAGAAAAATATTCACATTTAAACCTATCCTGTACTTCCTTGAGAAATACTTATCCCTTGTAAGAAAATATAGATTTAAGATTTAAAACTGTTCCTGCTAGCTTTGTAATAATTGCATATATTTTCTGCCCCTCAGTCAAGATGACTTATCCTGTCACACTGAGTACCAAGGGGCCGCTTTAACTGTTCGTTGATTAAAAATTTATGTCTTATGATTGAATCTATCATCTCTCTTTATGAAATATACAACATCGAAGATTTATGTAAAGCCAATTTGAGATAATATAATGAAGAATTTGGAAATGAAATTCTAAGAATTTTAAGACAGTCCTCATAGTTTAAGAAGTAAATCAAGTCATATTTGCCTCTTTGCCTTAGACGCATTTTAAAATAAGACAAAGAAGAAGAAATTTCACGATACACGGTGATATGTGACTCTTAAAAATAAAAGGCAGTGTAGAAATTCTGTTCTATGAATTGCCAGCCTGGCTGAGGAACGCAGTATGAAGGGCACCGGTTCTTTGAGTTACTGCACAGTGAGGCTGTGTGATGAAACATTGTCCATTGCTTTTGGCTTAACCCTGGGCTTTTAAAGGTTTTGTTTTTAATTTACAGATAAGATGTACTTCTTCAAAGTTTGAAATACTGTTCTGCAGTTCATGTACATTGCAGAATGATTAAATCTAGTTCATTAACACTATAATTACCATTACCTCACACAGTTACCATTTTTGTGATGAGGAAACATATGTCCATCCTTTTCAATATTTTTAAGAATGTCATACATGTTAAAGATAGTCACCATAGTGTACAAAAGATCTCTTGAATATAGTTGCCTATATAACTGAAGTTTTGTAATTTTATCTAACACCTCTGAGTCCCCCATCATTGCCTGAAACAGCCTAGTGGTTTGTGCCCAACCAGTCTATGCTTTAGTTTTGTAAAATCAACTTTTTTGGGTTTTAACTTTTTTAGGTTCCACATGTACGTGAGATCTTGCAATACTTATCTTTCTGTTCTTGGCTTCTTTCACTGGACACAGTGTCCTTCCGGTTCATCTGTGTCCCAAGCGACATGACTTCCTGTTTTTTTAGGAGTGAGTAGCATTCCATCATGGTATGCATCACACTTTCTTTAACCATTCATCTCTTGATGGGCACTTAGGTCAGTCCTGTGTTTTGGCTCTTGTGACTAACACTGCAACGAGCTTGGGTGTGTAGACATCTTTACAACATAACTTTTTCATTTCTTTTGTATATAGACCCAAAAGACAACAGAACACAAGTGTTAGCAAGGACATGGAGAAAGAACACTCACAAACTGTTGGTGGGAATGTAAATCAATTGAGCTAGTAAAGGAAACAGTGTAGAGGTGCATCAAAAAATTAGAAATAGACCTACCATATGAGCCAACAATCCCATTACCATGAGTCTTAACTTCTCAGCCCTGGGATGTAAACATTCCTTGTGGTTAACTATTTTTCTAAGGTACTTTAATATCGATGAAAATCTGAGTATCACAGAAAGAGTAAGTTTGCCTTGATTTTTTTGTTTGCTTTTTCCTTTTTTCAAATTAAGTTTATTGGAAAAGTTTAGATATACATAATGATCACTTTCATCATATGGAATTTGTACCTCTACAGGATGCATCTTGGCTCTTATTTTTCCCATTCCCCTCCCCTCCCTTCAACCCTCTTCTCCTCCTTATTTACAAACCTTTGTTTCCATTTTCTCTTTTCTCTTTTTCCCCTTTTCCTTTCCTCCCTCCCTCTCGCCTGCCTAGTGTCCCCATTTGAACATTTTCTTTCTATTTCACATTATCTCTTATACGTTTTGGTTCTTATTTACACTTTCAATTTCTCTTTCTTATTTACACTTTCAATTTCTCTTTTAAAATCAATCTTTGCTTGTTTCACTGAACTTCTGGCTGCAGTTTCAGCCCCTTCCCTGAGGATGGCGGGAGAGCTTCGCTTAGTGCTGGAATCACGGTGGGCCCTTCCTGTTCAGACTTGCCTCTGAGGTTTAGCCCAGTTCTGTGAGCCAGATTCCTGTGGTTTAAAAGACGCTGTGGCTGCACCTGAGCTCAGTACCTAGTGAGGTACCTTTGGTCCCTAGTTACGGCACTTTGCACCTGCATTCAGGGTTCCCTAAGCCACAAGAATGTAAGGTAGTTATTTCACTGCTATTTCTCCACCAGGGACAGTAATTGATGTATTTATTACACGTTTAAGGAATTAATAAAGTTAAAGCCCTAACTATTCATTGTCTCTCCCAAATGAGAACCAATGTATCATTTTATAAATTATTAATTTTTATGGAATAAATACCTAACTATTCATTGTCACTCCAAAATGAGAGTCAATGTGTCGTTTTATGAATTGTTAATTTTTATGGAATAAATACCTGTGTATTGTGATTGCCGTTAGCTTGACGGAGCCAGGGCTGTAAATCTGAAGAATGACCTTTAAAAATACCTTGATAACTCTTACTCTGTTATGCTCTCACCAAACAAGTAAGTTTCTTTCATATAAAAAATATTGAATGAATGGGGAGACAAAATGAAATGATTTTATACTTTGATGAGCTAGAATTTTATAACCTAAAACATTTAAAACACTGAGCTATACTGATCTGAATCACATTAAAAGTAGAAAATCTTAACCTGACAAACTTAAAACTCTTAACTCTGACCAAAGACACGGTGCATTTTCCGTACATACATATCCTAGGACCTACAGCATACAGAAATGGAGGTGGCAGATTATCTTTTAATTTAAAAAATCTTTAAAACCTGACTAAAACAACTGCTGGTATTAATAGATTATAGAAGTCAAGTTAGCCTTTCTTCACTAGTGGGTTATGCATTCTTAGCATTTCTGTTTCTTACATCTGTGGTTTGAACCTGGTCTATAATTTTGGGGGTGGGAACACAAAGAATGTTCAGATCCCAGTGTGTGGTACAATAAAGCACTGGGAATTGGTGCCTGCTCCACCCCTCCTTTCTTGCCTCCTCTCCCTTTTTTCCTTTCTTAAGCGTTAGTATTTTAGCCATGAAACCTGAATGAACCAGAAAACCTTTCTGCCATTTTTTCCAGGAGGTTGGGTATTGTAAACTACAAGCAATCCTAAAGCATCCTTTCCATAAATGCCTTTGCAGCCTTTCTCAAATATTAAATTCAAAGAGAAGAAGTTCTTGCATCTTTGAACTTTGAACCTGTAACTATATGTTTAAATTTGTTAATATTAATATATCCAGGGGAAATATTTCATCAAAGTACAGACAATCATAAATAATGTGAAGAATAAGAGGACTGAATGTACTCAAAATCTTGAAAGTGTGGCAAGTCAAGTACATTTTAGAAAGTAGATGGAACAAGAATTTAGTGACATTAAAAGAAACTGCAAAATCTAGTGTGTGTGAGTACAGGAAAAGAGAGGATGGATAGGTGTCCTTATTGATAAAAGTGTATATTCTTGGGTTTCAAACGAAATAGCATCTTTGCCTAGGAGGAAAATATTCCAGTTTTAAATAATTAGCACTCAGGAAATGTCAACTAGTATTGATAGACTAAGACATGTTTAATGTGTGACCATCCAAGGTACAGAAAAGTCTTGCGTCTTTTAAAACTTTTTGAAAAATCTTAGCTAAAATGAATTTGGAAAGAAAACAAGAAATTGAAATTAATAGAAAAATTGTTGACATACCATTCGATAAACTGTTTAAAGGAGGATTAAGTTGATATACACTGGGTTCAATTTAAAGAGAATGATCTATGGAGTTTGGCTCCTTAGGTCCCTTAAAGGGCCGTATGTCAAAAGCTTGGTCTCCAGGTGGTGTGTGCTCCGGAAGTGGCCCGGTGCTGAGAGGCGAGGCTTAGGGGAGGTCTTCAGCACGCTGAGGAGTTCCTCTCTTCTGCTTCCTGACCACAGGGTGCGCGTTTGAGCCCACTCCGCTCTTCTTGCCGTTGCGTTCTTACATGGCCATCAGAATTTTAAAATATAATGACCATAAAATTCATAGCCAACTCAAGACACTTGAGGCTAAAATGGAATGTTATTAATAACCGTGCTGGGACGATAGCTATAAACCAAACATACCAGCCAAATGGGAATGAATACATTTTACAATTCACAGCATGACACGCAACAACAACAACAACAACAACAACAACAACAAAAACTACAAAATTTGCTATCAGACTGACCTAGTTCTACATTTCTAAATTCAAGCCTTAGTCACTGGTATTTTCCTGCAGTACCAGCTACTTGGAAGGCTGAGGCAAAAATTTTTTCCTTGAAAAAATGGAAACAAAGTCTCTGTAAATAGAGAAGGGTGGAGGCGGGGAAGGAAGCACAGGGAATGGGGAAGAGATAAGAACCAAGATCATCATGTACAGGTACAAGCACCCAATGATAAATGGAAATGTATCGTATGCCTAAAGTGTACCAATACAAGAATTTAAGGGGAAAAAAAGGATCCTTGAGCCCAGAAGTTTGAGACCAACCTGGGAGACATAGTGAATCCCCATCTCAATTAAAGCAAAACAAAAAGAAAATTCCTAAATTCATTTCCTTTTGCATGATATTCATCCCTAAATCACTAATTCCTTAACATTCCACCTGAAATATATTATAAATTCAGTAACATTGTAATGATTTATCTTTGCGTTATCAATTAAAATATTTCTTCTAAGATTCTACTTTTACATTCATGAAACTGTGTTAATAATACTCTTAGTTCCAAGCCTTTATCATTATTGGATAACAATGAATGGTGAGAACTTAGTGACAGAATGTAGTATTTCCTGGATGCATAGAAAAAAATAAAACAGTGTTAGATTAGAGGAAACATTTTGTTACTAACTTAGAAATGACACAAATACAATAGACTTTAAAGATATTAGGTTTTTGTTTTGTTTTGCTTCTGTGACAGCAAAAAGAAATAGTGGTACTGGAAAATTATTTTAGCCTTTGATACATAATCCAAAGTATTATATGAATAATGAAGCATTATTCAATATAAATAATATAAACTCTTTCTGTGGAGTTAAACATAAGTTTTAAGGTAGTTTTAAATAGCTGGGCAAATGGACAATCCATTTAGATACAAGATTCCAACTATACATTGGAGGGATACAGTAATCCCCTGCTTTTATTATGATATTATGCTTTCAAATATTTCTGTTACCAAATGTTGCCTAAAAATATTGAATGGAAAGTTCCAGAAATAAATATTTCTTAAGTTTTAAACTGCATATTATTCTGGGGAGGGTAATAAAATCTGGTGTCTTTGCACTCCATCCTGCCTGAGACGTGAATTATTCTTTTATACAGTTTATCCCCGCTGTATGCATTACAACCCAGAAGTCAAAGCCACCTCAACTATCAGATAAATGTGGCATTGTAGTTACTCACTGCATTAGTCACTTTCTTATCATTGAGTCAAATACTCAACATCCACAGTTAGGAGAGGTTTATTTAGGCTCATGGGTTTTAGAGTATTCGTTCCATGGTTGTTGGGTCCAAGGCAGAAACAGCAAGGCAGGAGGGCACGGCATGGCATGGCAGCAAGAAGGAAGGAGCAAGGAACAAAAATGAATGATGCCAGGTCATACCTGGAGTGGCCCACCTGCAAATAGGCTTCACCTCTAACAACACATCCAGCAAATGAAAGTCAGTTAATCTGCTGATGAGTATAGCATACCCATGATCCACTCACCTCTCAAAGTCCTACCTCTGAAAGCATGAGAATTTGAGGGGTGGGTATTTTAGATCTAAACCATAACACTTGTGTTCAAGTAACCCTACGTGGAAGTCTAATGTTGCATCACAATGCCTGTGTCATCCACCGTACTTTATCTCATGATGTAGGTAGGCATTATATTATAACATATCGCAAAAGGATGAGTACATTACCTTATGTTTAGACAGAGAGAGGAATGAAGGGGAGAAAGAAAGAAAGAATATATTTTGTTCATATACATAGTCATAATTGTTCTATTTTATTATTAGTTATTGTTGTTAATCTTTTACTGTGCCACATTTATAAACTAAACTTTATCTTGGGTATGTATGGATAGGAAAAAGAATATACATATATAAAGTTTGGCATTACCTGCAGCTCCAAGCATCCACCGAGTAGGCTTGACAAAGGTACTCTAATTGAGATTCCTTTAGAAATTAAGTTGTTGAACTAATCTACAGGTTGTATATGCCATCCCTCATTTGTGGAAATTATGTTCCAGTTTTTCAAATCTTACCCCTTTTATTGTTTTAGTAATTGGCCTATTCTAATTATTGATCTCTTAGCATGACTTCTGGAATTTGACCTTATGGGCTCCTTTCCCCATCATGATTTAGATCTAGAATGTCCCCTCAAAGTCTCATGTGTTCAGAGTTGGATCTTTTGGAAAATGCTTGAACCATGGGGCATTACACTCTTCAGTGTCTTAATCCATGATCTTTCATGATTAATCCATGGTCAGAGCTAAATGTCCTGTTAGGAGCTATAGCCTGGTCAGAGGAGGTGGGTCATGAAGAGCCTGACCTTCATCTCTCCCTTCTATTGCTGCTTCCCGTCCTCCATGATATTAGTAGCATTCCTCTCCCAGACCCTTCTACCAGGCTCATCCTCTTTTGGAAGCACTAGGAAAAGAACTGAAAATCTGGGCCAAAATAAATCTCTCCTTGTGGGTGTGAGGAATTTTGCCACCATTACAGGAAGTAAAATAGATTTTGATACCAAGAGTATCAAAAGAACTTTTGAGTACTTTTGGCAGCTTTTAGCCAGATTTACAATAAGAATCATTAGCAAAGGAGCAAAGGGGAGCATAGTTGCTGAAAAGACTCACCTTAATAACAAGCCAAGTATTTTGCATCCAGACAATGGGAAAGATGGTTTTCCCTTTCAGAAATTAGCAAAGCCTTACCATTTGCAAGCTTAAGGTTCAAAGTGAAAGATTTTGTCTTGAGAAGAGACCCCCAGCGAGTCTATCTCATTCATGGTCAACTAAGAGTTTCCCAGAGTTAAGACACCAATGCACTCCACAGCTTCTGCAACCATGATGTTAGGGGGCCTGGCTACTACTCAAGTTGGCAGCAGACCTCAGAGTCATGGACATGGTCCTAGTTTTATGGGCATGCAAAATGCAAGTGTTGTGGAGTCAGGGAGACTTCCACCCTGGGTGAACCAGACAGTGTGCCCCTGAGAGGGAACTGCATGCAGCTATGAGAGTGAAGCTTAGTGCAGTCAAAAGCCCAGGGAGTTAGAGGTGCTAGGAACATGGAATGTCCAAGAAAGGTTTCAGGTAGTGAGCAGGTTCATCCAGGAGAGAGACAATGATGGTTGCAGAGGGCAAAGCTGTAGGGTTGGGGCCACCCCACACCCTTTGGACCTCACATTTTGGTCAAACTCATTCCAGGTGCTGAAGACAGAGCTGCAGGATTTAATGTTTGCTCTGCTTTATTTTAATCTTGCTTGGCCCCATTCCTTTCTATCCTCATATCTCTCCCTTTTGAAATGGAAATATTTACTTGTGGCATTGTAATTTCAAGTGTTTAACTTTTATATTTTATTATTTTTTTATTTCATCTTTTTTATTTTTACAGGGCTTCACAGCTAAGATTTTGCCTTGAGTCTCAGGGAAGACTGTATTTGGACTTTCGAGCCATGCCAAAGCTGTTAAAACATCAATTCTTGATCATGATAAGATCTATCTTCTTATCATCAAGTCACTCTCTGGTGACTCCTAGAGATGGACTAAATACATTTTGAGCAAAGATATGGGCATGATTCTTTTGGGGGCCATCGGCAGAATGTTACGGTTTATTTCTAGAATGTCCTCAAGTAGCCTCAAGTGTTCAGAGGTGGGGTGCTTGGATCATGGAGTGTTATATTCATCAGTGGTTTAATCTGCTGAAAGATTTAGCGCTAAAGAGTTGTCAGGAGGTGGGATCTGGTCAGAAGAGGCAGTTCACTGTGGATATGACCTGGAAGGGTACATCTCCTTCCCAGGTTGCTACCCTTTCTATCTGATTCCTGACAGGAAGTTCTAATAGACCCTTCCAACATGCTCTTCCTGTTTGGAGCCAACTGACCATGGACTGAAACATGAATCAAAACAAACCTTTCCTCTTTGAAGAAGTGTGTGTGGGTGTGTATGTGGGTGTGGGTGTTATTTTGTTTCAGCAACAAGAAAGTCAATAAGACACTGCCTTTTCCTTGCTTAATTTCATCATCTAGCTGAAGTCAAGGAAGCTACATGAACTGTTGATTTGATAACCGACATCTCTTGAAATAGACCTAGGAAGTCCTCCAACTAATACCAACAACAATGGTTAAATGGTGGTGCTCAGCTTTGAGTTGACCCTGTGTTTCTCAGTCAATGAAATGAAAATTCCTCCCTTGATCCAAAATAGCACATTTCTCCTCCCTTTCATAGAAAAATGCATAATTTGACTCCTCAGCCTCCACTGTCTTATGTCCTTTTGGGACTCAGTCACTCGGTCTTCAGTCCATTTTCACACCTCTGTTCTCATGTCCATGAATTCCATCAGGGTTAATTGCTGGTCGAGATGTCTTTCTTGTTTAAATTCTTTCCTCCCATGGTGTGAGTGACAACAAACACCCCTCTTTCTCTTATCGTTGGCTCCTCTAACTCACTGTCCTCATTGGACCTTTCACTTCTAGATGCTGCAGTGTTCTAGGCCCTGTTTTAGATAATGTGCTGTCTTCCTCACACTGGACAGTTCTGATAATCTTGTGCCTTTACATATGATGTGCTGATGGCTCCCCAAACTATATCAGTAACCTTGAACTCCATTGATCCACAATGTTCCTGTAGTCAACTAATAGTCCATGTCTCTCCCTGTATATGGAATAGATACTGTGAGCATAAAACATTCAGAAGAGAGTCATCCATCTAAATCTTTGACATTTTCCTCTCCCAATGTTTGCCCTTTCAGTATATGGTATCATTAGTCGATGATAAAATTAGGCTCCGTGCCTGAAAGGATTGTGTTTTCCTCACATCAAGTTCACCACTAAATTCCATAAAAATAGCCTTTAATCTTCAACTAACTCCTTCTGGGTTTCTCCATATGCACACACCAACCTGGCTGAAACTACCCTTATTTCTCACCCAAGACAATAAACTAGTCTCATAACCATTGTGCTTATTGCACTATCTTCTTCCTCTTCCTAACTCCACTTCATTTGACCCCAAAGAACTAAACAATTCTTTTAAATTACGTTCTTTTCACTCTTCAGTTTACAGCTCCTCAGTTCTTCCCCCCTGCACTTGAAGTCCCAAACCCCTGCCACATCATACAAATCTCTACGTAATGCAGCTCCTGCCTCCTTTCCACTCTCTCCTGTATGTGCCAACATTCCACTGACCAGCATATTCTTCTTCTAACACCTTCTGTTCTGTTCTTCAGACATGGCAGTACTGTCCTTGCCATTTCCAGATCACAAACATGCTTTTGAGATTGTGGCTAACCCAAAATAGTCGTTCGGGTTTCCTTGAAATGGGGAGTCTGATTTCCTATCAGGGTCCTATCCCTTTAATCTATCTGGGTTCCTGACCTCTTGTCTTTTGTTCATTGAGACAGATTGACTTAGGATTCACGTTATGAACGTGTTTAGAAACAGATTCTGTAAATACGTAAGTGGAAGAAAAGAAGGAAAAAGCCATGGGGTAACTATTATCACGATGGTTGATTTCACTTGCAATATGAGTTCACTGAGTGCAGAGCGGGAGGAAATGAGGACAATCAGCTTTGACAACTTGGTGCAAGCTAACTCTGGGTTAGCTCTGGTCTACCTGTTAAAAAGTTTGCTCATCTACTACTTTGCTTCATACCTTGTCCAAGACGAATTTTGGGGATCTTTTATTGTATCTCTGATAAGAGGAACATAGAAATGAGAGAATTAGAGAACGTTCTGATTTTTATAAAAGCTTAATACATTTTTACACTTTTATATATTTGTTTTCTAATTTAAAAATCAGAATGTGAATGATGGCATATTTGGAAATTTTGTGTATAAGGGCGAACAGTTTTGACTACACCAGAAACAGCAAATAGTCAATCTACAAGGAAGCATATTTACAAAATAAATACTCGCTTCTGTTCCTTCCTGGAGAAATGAATTTCAAATACAAGTGGCGTAGAACTTCTCATCAGAACTATTCCAAAGATGAGGTAAAAACATTTTTGCCAGTATAAGAAGTGGTTTCTCCTCATCTCATAAGCATAAAGGCTATGGAAATGGAAAGAAATCAACAATGTTATTATAAATGCTTTCAGTTTGATAGAATCTTTTAGTTTTGTACCTGAAGTGTTCTTTAGAAATTTTCAGAACACCTGTCCCCTTTTCCAGTTGACAGTGGACCCTGGACAGGTGGAGTGGCTGGTTTAGGAAACACTGTTTGATTGTAGAGGAGCAAGGACTTAAATTTTAAAATCCAGAGTTATCACTTAGGACCATTCACGACTCCCGGGGGTGAACTCATTCCCATGTCTTGGCTCTTCCTTGAAATCACTCAGAGCATCTTGTGTTTCACTTAAAAACTAAAACAAAAACTCCCCTGGTCCCTAAGGTCAGTCATTACTTCTCTCAAGGTGAAGCATTTGTCTTTCTTATTTCCCACAAGGCAGCAGAATGAGTTTGTTTCTCTGATAGGAAGGAAATGATTCTTTAATTGAGCACTTGTCTGTAAGTAACGGCATGCTTTTTGAGGATGCTGGTGACCATGTATCAGCTATTAACTGCAATAATTTTCATTTAGAAAAAAATGCTTGATTAAAATAAGGAGAAATTTGCATTACATTCAGAAAAATTTTACACCCAAGGCAAAAAGACACTGACGTTAGATGATTTAGGTGCTATACAGAGCCAGTCAATTAGTGCCAGCTGGATGTGTGGATTTGAAGTACACGGCAATCTGCTGCTGTGTTTTCTGTTGCCTAAGCAACACGGTGTGGTGGACGTTACACTGTGACCACTCTGGCAATGTGGGGCTTCAACCTAGCTTTAAGGTTTGGCTACAGGTGCCACTCTACCATCATTCAAATCCAACTGCTCGGAGGCCGGGAGAAGCCAAGCCAAGCCCAGGCAGAGGTCCCAGGAGGGGAGCAGAGTGAAGTCTTCCTGAGCAGTTCTGGCTTGACTTCCGGCCACTACCAACATTGCCCTGGCTGCCATGGAGGTGGGGCCATCCAAAGCTTGAGCCCGGAAGCAGTTTACACCAGTTGAGGAAGAAGAGATGAATTGTTCCCAGTGAGCCCTCCCCTGCCCACACTGCAGAAGCAAGAGAAAACAGATAAAATAATTGCTGCTTTAAGCCACTAAACTTTGAGGTGTTTTGCTATACAGCAATAGATGCAAGAGAATGTAAGGCCTGGCCCTTGCCTTGAGAACTTTTCTGCCTAAAGGTTCTAAATGAAACCAAATCAAAGCAAACCAAACCCAAACACAAATAGACTCAAGGCCAACTCAGATGGGTAGACACTTACCTGCTGAAAGAAGCTAGGCTGAGCTGCATCACTGCTTACTTGTTGCCTCCAGTAATTTGTATTTGTTAGAATGAGGAATATAGAGAACATTTCCACTTTGGAATGAAAATAAAACTATTACTGAGCTTTCTGATATATTAAACTCCATATCCATTTTTGCTAAAAGATGGAAGGAAATTTGGTTCATGACCTTCAATTTATATTTCCTTTTGAAATGGAAAATAGTAGTAATACTTCACTGCTGTCCTCAGAGGAGCCATAATCACTGCACTTTTAAGTGCGGTTTGTGATGTGACTGGTATGCAATTCAGGGCATTTCATTAGAAAGGCATTAGCAGAGTGAGCATGGTTGATTTGTTTTGCATGATTTTACTATATAACATTAAAGATTTATTCTGGTTTAAAATCCAGTAATAATAATGAATTCATTGTTTACTGTATTTGCAACTGTCATGATGGAAGATAATGGGCTTCCTCTCCAGGACAGTCGTAATTTGTGCCTCACTCCCCTATTGCACATTTAGATGCGCTGCATTTTCCATCAGCAACACAGATGAGTTTTGTTCAGGAAAAGCACATGCATTCAATTTTGTGTGCACTGATCTGCGCCCCCATGAATTTCAGTCAAACTCAGTTAAGAACCAACAAAGTTTCCCGTGACCTGGGATGCTGTAAACTTCTGTATATTAGAAGATGCATTTATGAAAAGGAGGTTTGGTCACAGCTGTCTTCTTTCCATGTTGTATTTGACCTGAGTTTTTATTGAGTATATATTCACAGAAGGATTTTACCTAGCCCTAAAGGAACGGGTTTGACCTGGGGGTATGAGATATGCTTCTTTATTTTAAATAATTTGTTGAACCTTCTCAAACCTAGAACTTGAAATTGCTGCAGAAACTCTATCAAGCCACTTACATGGGCTGTTTTAAGTTTCACAATTTGTATTTCCTCTCCCTTTTAAAATATGTAAGATGAAAGTTTTGTTACTAAATTCTGATCTGAAACATTTCTTGATCTTTGTTTTCTTGCAAGAAATTCAAACTCATAGATTATATTCAACATTAAGCGTTATCTTCCATCAGTGACTCTCTCCAAATATTTATATTGGCAATCATAAAGTAGAATAGTATATATACAAAGAAGCACTGATGTTGAAAATTTGAATCAATTTTGAAGTGAAATCAATAATAAAGATGAAATGTCCCCACAGCAGGAACAACTGGACCGTCATAGAATATAATTTGGTAGTTTGATGAACTAAAATCCTTGTACATTTCCTGTTGAGATGCAATTGTGCTATGTTCTGCAACTCCACATAGCTCAAACAGAACCGAGAAGAAAGATCATATCAAAATCCTTAGCTTTTAAGGTTGAAGTATTTTTCGCTTAATAGACAACTTTAAAATCAGTTCTTTGCCCCATCAACAGTAAGTTGGATACAAATCCCAGACAAAAGTCTGGGAAATAAAATACAGAATATCCTTTATCAGGATGCACAGAATGGGTATAATACCTGCCTTTCAATTAGGCTTATGGAATTAAGGTTCAGGGTTCACACTGAGATTAAACATTCATTATTACAGTCATTAGGAATTATAAAGTATTGGAGCAAAATGTAAACGTAGATGTAAGGGTTGAAGATTTACTGAGAGACATTTGTAACATTTTTGGTTTTTTAACTTTTCATTACCACTTTAGAATCTCAATGATTTTTCTAGATAGGAAAAGTGGGGCATAGCTTCATACTCATTAACCAGGTCATGATAGGAAATATTCTGAAGTGCCAGAAATATTAGTTCTTTAACACACATTTTTTAAGAACTTCAGGTATTTTTTGTCTACTGTGTCTCTACTGCCATATATGAAAATGACAATTTTAAATAGAGTGGAACATATTTATTTTGGAAGCAGATATTATTCTCCTACCTGATAGACTTGGAAGCAATTGCGTACATAAATGTGTCAACACTTTCTAACTCTTCAAGATTATCTTATTCTTGTATTACAAGAAATATTTAAAGATTTATAAATATTTTTTTCTGTATTCTGAAACACAGTTTAGATAGTTATGTACAGAACAAGAACTTGCATTTTTTTTGCAGCATAGGAGAAAGTAAGCACATTCTATGACCTCTTGAGAAAAAACAACTTAAAATGCTTGATGAATATTTTGTGTCCATTAAAAGGCAATGTTGACCTTCTAAGATCCTGAAGAACTAACTCATCCAGAGAGCATTTGTTGAATCTCTTCTCGTGGGTTTTACTTTTTGTTGCCAAGACACAGGGCTATCTGTATGGGAGAATAAGTAGAGAATCTCATGGACACTACACACTTGGTAAATATATTAACTATGGAGCTAATAAATCAATTTTTAGGATTGCAGAATATAAGATCATCATACTATAATCAATTGTATTTCAATATAATAGTGATGAATTCTTGATAATGAAAAGAAATATATACCATAGCACAAAAATATTTTAAACAGATATAAATTTGACAAGCGATAAGACTTGTGAATTAAAAACTGTAAATTAATGTTGAGTGAAATTAAAGAATATGTACATAATAGGGAGATACACCATGTTCTTGGATTGCAAGACTCAAGCCTCAATATTGTTAAGGTGTTAATTTTTGGCCAACTGATCTATAAATTCAGTATAATTGCAATAAAATTACAACAGGTGTTTGTGTGTATGTGTTTATGTATGTGTGGTAGAATTTGACACAACGGTTAAGAAGTTATGTAGAAATATGAGTGCTACAGAAAAGTCAACACAAATTTCCAAACAATGTTGAGGAGATAATTCTCCCTTATACACAGGCAAATAGATCAATAGAATAGAATACAGAGCCCAGAAATAAACCAGGCCTGTATGAACAATTGATTGCTGTCAGAAATGTAAAGGCAATTTGGTGGGGCAAAAGTTTGTTTTTTCAGAAAATTATCTGCATTAGCTGGCTTCTCATACACACACACACACACACACGCTCATCTACCCACTTCCACATGAACATAGAAATAAAAAAAAAGTATCTTATCTTTCACCAGAAATAAAAATTCATTCCAATTGGTTTATAGACCTAAGTGAAAAGCATGAAACTGTAAAAGACATAGAAGGAAACATAGAGATATCTTAGAGGAAGCAAAACTTTCATCCTTGGCTAGGCAAATATTTCTTAAATGCCAGACTAAAAGCATGACCCACTGAGAAGAGATAAATCTTACTTCATCAAAATTGAAGTCTTTCTTTTCAATGATGGTTTTAAAAGCATGAAAACACAAAGCACAGGCTGGGAGAAAGTAATTGTAGCATACATGTACATTGTAGCATTATGCTCTTATCTAGAGTACAAGACACTTTCAAAATCCAACAACAAGAAAATAAGTCAGAAATGGACAAGATATTTAAACAGGCACGTGCAAATTATAACCACAATAAAGTATCATTCCATGCCTGTTAAGAAGGTTAAAATCTAAAAGACCAAACTAAGCAAAAGTGTTGGTAAAAACATGGCAGGATTTTTAGACTGTTGGGGAGAATGTAAAACAGTGCAGCCACCTAGAAAACTGTTGGTTGTTTTTCTTTAAAAAATAACCATATATCTCAATACGGTCCATCTTCCCCATCTCATAATTTACCAAAGAGACATGGGCATATAGTTTATACAACTAACCTGCACATGAATGTTTACAGTAGTTGATTTATTTTTGGTAATAGTTAAAACTTGATACATCCAGTGATGAATGCATTTATAAATCAAGGTATATTTACAAAATTGATTAAAAATAATAAACTAATGAAACAATTATGAACAACTGTGAAAGATCTGAGATTTTTACACTACTTCCAAGCTGGTAAGTTAGTGTGTCATGTTATCATCCATACTGGTGGAAGATACGAGTCTCAGGGTTCAGAGACAAAGCATGTCCAGTGCATTGCATTGACACAACCACAGCAGCCTGGATCCCCAAAACCCAATCCCATGGCTCACAGAGGGTGTGTGGCTCATAGTGATTTATCTGGTGGGGATTTCAAGATTAGTGATTCAGGTATTTTTACTGGCAATAAACTTGCTTAAAACATTTATGCTGAAGTAAAGCAATATCTTTAGCATACTGGACAGTAAAACACCTTTCCTTATCTCTGAAGGGAGATACTAACCCTTCCAAGTCTGTCCTTTTACACACATCTTTGCAATGCAACCTCACACAAAGGTGAGCAGGCTGTGTTCCCAAGACTTGCAGAAAACAGTACGTGCAAAGCCACTGGAGGGTTTTCTTCGAAAAGTAACATAGTGGATGTATCTCAAAATAATACGGCTAGTGAAAGAAATCAGAAAAATAAAGATATGTGTTGTATGTTTACATGTGTACATGTTAGGCGATACAAACTAATATACAGACGCAGAAAGTGGATCAGTGCTTGTCAGGGCTTAGAGGTTGGGGAGATTTAAAAGATTTTAGAAATAGGCAGGAAAATTTGGGGTTGGATATATGATTATCTTTATATAGTAAGGCTTTCAAGGGTGAATGCACACATCAAATCATAAAACTGCAAACTATAAAATGAGAAGCTTGTGGAACTTAATTATATCTCAATAAAAATGTTAAGTAAAACAAGTCATTCATCTTCAATAATTCTTTATATACATTTCTGGGATTTCCTTCAGCTCTAAAAATTATATTTGAATCAATAGTTGCACTTTCTGTCAAACTAATTCATAAATCTGCTCATTCAGTAAATTATTTGTTGCTTCACTTTATTAATATGTGGATTTTCAAAATATCTGTCTTTAATGAACAAGGAGGCTGAAAACGTAATGAAATTATACTTTATAGCTTAGGGTGAATTTTCTGAATTTTAATTGACATGTTCCTAAAACAATTTTGTCTGCCTTTGTCCATCCCTTAGGGTAAAGTCTGTAAAGTGTCTTTGGACTTTCCAGTAGACAGCTTGTCCTTAGGGTGGCAATGAGGGCACACGTGAAGCAAGGTAAGTGCACTAAGGCAGGTAAAGACAATTTTAGGAGATTACAGTATTGCAGAGACTAAGTCCAAGCCCTCCTTTCACAGTTTAAAAGCATGAGCCCCAGAGCCCCGACACATACTGCAAGAGTGTGACTTTGGCAGAGCTCAGGAGTTCTGACTCCTAGGTCAGTATTCTTTCCAATATGCAAGGGTTTTGCTCCTGTGACTCCTAGGGTTAATATTTATTAATTTGGTTTTAGAAAAACATTCTCCTGTATCTTTTCCTAAATTTAGAACAAAGCAATTACATAGTTTATAAAGAAAATCCCTTAGGTAAGATTTCAGAAAATCAGTTCTGGTCAGTACAAAAGCCAGCCTACTTCTCTACCAAGGCGCCTGCTGTCTCCTCATACTCACTCGTTTATCTCTGTGGCACTAATTGTGAGCAAAGCGAACACAATTAAAGTACCCCTAGAAAGAAAGTAGTTATTAAGTACTCAAGCTGTCTTCCAATCTTTCTATGTTTTATTAGCAACTTTTCCCGAGGCATCATCAATCGTGAGAAGCCACAGTTTCTCCTCCAGGAGAGTATTGCCCAGTAAAATATGTACACACACATTTGGATTTTGATGGCCTACAAATTGCCTTATCTTAATGCAGAAAAATCACTTAATGGAAGTCTTTAGTTTGGCATGCATTTTCCGAAACCAAAGCGCACCACCGTGTTAAGTGGCCCCTAACAGAGGGAGCAGATGGCAGCTTAGCGGAAGCAAGAAGGGAAACCAGGAGGGAAAGCCAAATAGGCCCCGGGGCGGGGGCACAGATGACTGCCTTGGTTTGGGGCTCTTTAGTATATTTTTACCAACCTTAATTTACACGTTTTACTTTCAACTCACTAAACTTTGTCAAAAAGTATCATCATGTCTTAGGAATTCACCCTTACCTTCCCAACTAGGCTTACTTATTTTAAAATCAAAAAATAAAGAGCCATATGCAGGCATGCTCAGCTTATTAGGGGTTTTAAGAGCTGGTTTTAGGGGTCTGCACAAGATAGTGCATTCCTTGTTCCTGGAAGCATCCTGAAGCACACCATCTGTTGCTCTTTGCATGGCCATAGGCACTTTTGTGTCATTGCAGTCCTCTGTACCCTGTCTCGGTCTCTTACCCATTTACTTGACTCAAAACTCAAGAAAACAATTTGCACATTGAAATAAATTCTAGGTTTTTTCTACCATTTAACGTATTCGGAGAACACCTGGGTTAAACAACGGGTTCTCGGGGTGTAAATGAAACTAATAAGAAATGTTTTAATGTTAAATACTGCAAGTATCTCATATTCTGTTGTTGAATAACAAGAAAATTGCAAAAATTATTAACCAGACAGTATAATTTTTTTTGGCTCATTTGAAGTTTTCAATTGTTTGGTTTTTGTTTCAATTTTAAGTGGAAAAACCCAAAAAGTAGTAAAGATAGATTTTTAGAAAGGTAAATTTTAGTCATATGATCAAAAATTCATACCACAATTCATTTCTAAAACTTGGTCAAATTGGCATGACCAGCATTATAAGGAATTAGAAACTTTATGTTTTCTTACAATGTTGATTATGATGTTATGACTCTGAGCCACAAATTTTTATCTATACTCAACAGCTAATTGCCCTTTCTTGATTTTTACTACATGGACACATTTATGTTTGATGGCACAGTAGCTATTAGTACCCTGGGCAGTTGAAAACTGCAAGATGAGGATGACAACATAACAACTCTAACTATGATGAGCAACAGCAAGAATGGGAAATTTCTAAAATTGCAAGAGGGAGAGACTTTGACTGTCATCATTCTGAAAAAAGACTTTCTTTGTCTATATGAGACAATTTAATATTTGTCCTTAGGGTGGTAATAGAGGAACACTTGAAGCAACATAGCTGCATTAAGGCAGGTAAACATAATTTTAGAAAATTATAGTTCTTTGGAGACTAAGACCTGAGCTCTCATTTTGCAGTTTTAGAGAGTGACATGCATAGAGCTGATGCATACCACGAGAATGTAACTTTGGTAGTGACAGAGCCCTACAAAGGCCCACAGTGTTATTACAGCAATCTTAGTATCAGCATGCTCTGAGTGGACTTCTGCATGCACACTTAGCTTTTTAACAGTAGTTAGGCTTTCAAGTTACCCTTTAGACTCCCGGTCACACTGCCAATGACAGAAGACATGAAAGAATGGTCAGAGTGGGTAAAGTTTGAAGCTCCCATCTGTAGAGAGATGCTTGGGTATCACAATAGTGATCTCTGTATTAAAAGTGATAGTTTGGGGCAAGAGCAGAAACTGAGCGAAGAACCACATAGAAAGCTGTAAGGACACTAGGATCAAGTCTGTTAACATAAGCAATATTATAGGGTACAGTCTGGAAGGAATTTGGAATCAAGAGAGGAGACTAGAGGAGAATCCAAGGCTACACTTTCAAGATGACATTGCAGAGCTTTGCATTATGTTGATTAATGCACTGATATTAGCTAATATTACCTTTACTTAGGGGCCCTGCCTTTTAGCTAATGCAATATATTTATTCTACATTAAAATAATAGATCAATGCTGAAACAATTAATGTGTGAATTTTAGCCTGGTTTCTATTTTGATGTACTGAAGCAATGAAATTTGTTAGGTTGAATTTAAGCCAATAAAGACAACAATAATTTGAAAACACTTTGATCATTTTAGTTACTTAAGAAAATTCAACCCCAACATAGACTTGACACCATTAGGGGGAAGAGAACAATTGCACTTCTATGTCTTATGCCAACTGAAAAGTAATTATTTCAGGTCAACGTGCTTCTTTATATGCAGACATTTCTTCATAGCCTTGGCCATTAAACATAATAATTATAGATATATTTCTCCTAATATGTCCTCTGTAAATAAAAGAAGATTATGAAATCTCTAGATTTTGTTCAGTTCACAAATTGTGGCTGATTTGCCATGTTGATTACTGTTAGCTTCTGGGAAGAAAAGTATGCTTTCCTATATCAATTTGGAGGACAGAAGAAAAGCTTAGTTGGCAATGTGGATTCATTCAAAATTCTTCCCATAAGCATAACTTAAACCTTCTAAAATTAAACTCTTCCAGGCCAAATCACACAATGATGCTACTAAATACAAAATGAGATTACACTAAAAAGCATAATGACATTTTGGGGAGTAAAAAAGTCATCTCATGGCTGCTTTATGCATTAATTCGAGAGTATTTTGCCTACATGAGGACCACTTTCCTTTTGAACATTTTTTCTCATTCAGCTGTTAATACTACACTGACCAAGCCCATCGACTCTTTGTCAACACTGTCCATGGTTCTAAATAACAAATGTGCATCAACCAGAAATTAGTAAAAATTACTAATTTTATCACTAAGAATAATTTTACTTGCTAGGTATATATATTTTTATATTTAATGTCAGCACTTTCTAAGTGCTGAGAGCTGCTTATTAGATTCGTGAAGAATTCAGCACTGGCACTGCTCGGTGTTTGCTGGTTTGCTTTAGAAGCTGGGTGGAGGGGAATACATGCTCGATAGCAGTTGGGCGGCACTGTGTAAGAGCACTGCTGGGTGCTATGCTGGGGGAACAGATGCTGCCTCATTACGAGAACTGTACAGATTAGAGAAATTAAGCTTTAAAATGGTTTTGCAGGCTAATTTTAGAAAATATTTACAATTCACAGATGAATGCAGGGACCCAAGTACAATGAAGACATGCTCTCAACTGTGTTTGTCTATGAAGAACAGGATCCATGTAGTAAGTAGCCCTTTCACCATCCTGTCTGTGCCCGCACCTCTCCCTTTACTACTTAGCTTGGCCTTGGAGGAGACAAAGAGCCCTGGTGTTTCATGTGCAGCTGGAGGAGCATGGTGGAGTGGCGGGAATCCTTCCTTTACACATTCCTTTGTGCATTCCTCGGGATCTTGCAATGGACCCACTGGTTCTTCTACCTTACTTGAAGAATGTAGAAAATGTGCTGGGAAGAGAGAATACTAGTGTGGTGATGGAAAGCTAGGCTCTTTGTTAGGTTATTTGCTTTGGCCACTGTTGGGTTTTTTTGTTGTTTTTTTTTGATGTTTCTGTTTACCAAAGAAAAATGAACTTGTAGTCCACAGAGTGAATATAAGAATCTCATAAATTCTAAATTCTAAGGGAGGCTAGGTTACTCCTACTCTGTTAAGGTAAACCAAAATTATTCCCACCTTGTAAAATAATTGTGATATCAATATATTTTTCTTCCAGCATATTAGACAGGCAAGTTAGACTCAAAAAAAGGTGTTGGCTGATATGCTTTTATATTAATTCATAGGATTTATTAAATGCCACAGGCAATAACATTGTTATGGGAAACAAAGAGAACTAAACTGAAATCTTTGTTAAATGAGAGAAAAGAAATAACTCTTCAAAGTAAAATTTAGAACCCCTATTTATTAAATCAATAAAACAAATGGGAAATAAGCAGTAGTATACACTCCTTATTTCTACAGAACAAACCACACATTACCATTTATATTAAACTCAAATTTAAATATAAAAGATTTTATTCTTGTCCTCAATGTGACAGATATATTTAACTATAACTTACTCTCTCTAATGATATGTAATATTTCATAATATTAAGAGAGAGCTCATATATGGTTTAAAGTTTGAAACCCTAATTATAACTAATTAGGTGCATAGCACCATACTTGAGGAAGGTTTGATTTGGTCACCAGCTGGTTTAAGCATATATGAATGTGCGTACCAGCTTCTCCTCAAAGCCACGAAATGACCTGGTTTCTTCCTGGCTATTTCATTTAGGATGGCATGTCAAGCAGCCTATTGAAAGCCTCACTTTTTCTTTTTTTGGTATATAAACTGCTGCGTTCCATGGTAAAATGAAAGTGTTGTCAGTCTGTAAAATAACAAATACAAGGTTTTTTTTTTAAGTGCACACATTCCCATGTTCTTACAGACATATAGTATTTTAATGGAGTTTAAAGTCATAAAACTAAAAATAGGTAGAATCAGAATTATTCTGAAAGTCGTGAGCTTTTTGTTCCAGCATGAGTTTTTTTCAATTAATTTTAAAAATTTTACTTCTTATTTATTTTGGTGATATAAAACTGTGACATAAAAATAAGCCATTCAAGTTTTATAGAGTACAAATGAGTACTGGATGGATTAAAAATCACTTTTGTACATTTTCATATTTCTATCACATATGATTTGTAATTTAATGACATATTTACAACAGACTACTTGGCCCTATGGACAATACAGACAACGTAGAAATTATTCTTGACTTTTGTGAGTTTCTAAATAAGATTTGAGAATAGTTTTTCAAAAATCCTGAAATACTAAAGTGTGTTAATACCAAAAACTAACCAAGATGGTTAATACCAAGAACTCATAGAATACACATGAGATCAGAATTTGGACTCTGGGGAAAGTTTCCTGGGAAACAGGGCCCTCAAAGTGAAGTCCCTGGGACAGCAACACCAGCATCGCTGAGACTTGCTAGGAAGGCAAACTCTCTGGTCCCACTTGAGCGAGCCCTAATAAATCAGAAACTCAGAGTGGTACCCAGGAATCTGTGGTTTAACAAGCCCTCAAGGGACCTGCATTCACATCAAGTTTTAAAGCCACTGATCATTAGAAGAGGCTTGAGTAATAATTTTGAGAAAATCATGCAGTAGGGAACCTCTGACATTATATTTAGAGCTATCAGCAAAAATACTGTGCAGTAAATTCCTATCAAGAGGAAGTAAATATTTAGTTTGGGAAAGAATAAAAATGTGTAAAATTTTTAAGAAGTAGTTCTTTTTCCTAAATTTTTGTTTTAAAAGAAGTATTTCAGATAGAAAATATTTTGGAAGTCAAGATTATATTGGCGTGCAGGTGTCAATCAAAACAAAATTATGCCTCCCTTCATTATACCCTGAAATGGTCATTTAAGAGAAAACGAGAATTCTCAAAAGAATTTTCAGAAATATACAAAATCATACACTTACAGAGCTTCTCAGAGAAAAACAGGAATCCATTACATTTTTCTGCACTTTTTGCATTGACATTTACAGTTAAAAATGGTAAATATATTTTAGCCACTTATTTCAGAAACACTAAAATTTCCTCATTTGTCATTAGTATTCTATTTGTCATGTGTTTTTATTGAGATAAAATAAAGACTAATATACCTGAAAAACATTTTAAAATAACCATTTCAAATTAACCAGAAAATTTAATACAATAATAAAATTTAATACAATAACCTGTGTTCGCTAGAAGGGAAGGATTTTTATAGTGTAAAAAATAGCACGTATGCATTATGAATTTCAATAGTTTCTAATAGACTTGCTATTTATGTTGACATGAGTAGCCACACTGCAGTACTTTCAACAGTTGGAGTGCATAAAAGGCAATTAGCCCTTACCAGAATGAGATGAACCATATGTTTGAGTTAATTAGTTCTCTTTGCTCCTAAAATGTTTTTCCTAACTCCTTTGTCATAGTTTTGTTACATTCTACTACTTCTTCCACTCTTTCATAGCCCTTCAAATAGCTGAGGTAACATTTTTAAACAAAATCCATTTTAAATCCCACATTGAAAATACTGTCTTGGAAAAAATTAAACTTAATTGTTTACAAAGTTTCTATCATGTACTCTCTGGTCAGGTATAAACATTGGAGAATATAAACAGTGTTGCGTTTTGATTAGTCAATACATTTTTCTAAGTCAGACTAGTTGGCCCATATATAAATTTAAAAAATTTAAAAGATTAAAATTGGAAATTTTTTTTACTAAGCCAAACCATTTTCTTTTTGATAATTAAAAAAGTAATCTACAATCTTTTCATTACAGCTACTGTATATCTTAATATCATGGAGAAAGATTCAAAAGTATAGATTCAAAGAATCTTCTTACATGAAAAATCTTGTGTTCTCCACTCTCTTGCTTTGAGATTTTTGGGAAATAATCTGAAAACTGCAGTTTCCCAATCTATAAAATGAGAGGCCAGTGCCCTCTTCCTTCTATGGCTAGGGGAAATAAGTGAGATTACACCTTTAACGGCATCTGATAAGATACCTGGCATAATATGTGCTGTTTAAATGTTACGCATTAGCTGTTCTTTACTGTAACCAACACCTGAGGAATCAGCTTATCAAGGAAGGTTTGTATCCCATCATAGTTGCAATGCATTCAGACCATGATTGCCTGGCCTCATTTCTTTGGGGGTATAGTTGTGCATCACAACAGGAGCATGTGCAATAGCAAAATTATTCACCTCACTGCTGGGTCTTGGAGAGAGTAGAATAAGGGTGCGGATCTCAGCCTAGCCTTCAAAGAGCTTCTACCCACCGCTAGAAGACCTCCACCTAAGACTCACCTCTTAGGCTTTCTTCCATCTCCCAACAGTACCCTCTCAGGAGCAATCCTTTCCTTATTGTATGGACTCTGGAGAACTTTCCAGGTCCTAATTATAGCTGTTGACTGCTACTTAATTATCAAATTGTTAGAAGCTGAATTTGTTATAATTTTAAGGAAAGTTTCCAATGACTGGGAAGCCTTTGCTGTCACAATTGTTTGTAGTAAGGCTACCATTATCTAACTCATAGTTTAATAATAGGTAATTAAATTTTAATAACTCATATAATTCTGTTGGAAAAATTATTATTCAGTGTATTAATGACCTATGGTACTGTATGGATCAGCTTCCCCATTACTGGGCCAAATAACTGACATCCACAATATAATTAATATAATATAATTAATAATAATTAATACAGCGCATGGTTACAAGGGATTCAGTCCATGGCATGCTGTTGCCAAATAGGAAAATTGAGGTTGAGAGTGATGGAGCAATGTTGTGCCCTTCATGGGGAGAAGGGGAACAGTGCTAGAAAGGAAGGACTCAGAAGTAACTATGGTACCAAAAGTCACCTCCATGTCCCAGCCACACTCACTCAGAAGTGTGCATTACTAATCTCTTCAGAAGCTCTCAGCCAATCAAGTTGGCAGCTCAGCTTAACAGCCACAAATACTTTTGCTCCATAACTATTGAAGAAAAACCAGAACACCAGTCTCCCTAATGCCAAAAAGTGTTCAAGCCATCACTACTTAAAATTTAAATTTTGATTCTAATGTTGAGGGCAGACTAGAATCCAAATCTGTTATTTCTGAAAATAAATGCCATAGCACAAAATACATTCATGATCAAACTCAATTGAAATGTGTAGTTTCTTAATGTCAATTTAATCATGCAATAGAGGGCAGAGATCACTAAATGAGTTCTTGACACCCCTCTTCCTCAGACAAGACACATGTCATCAGATAGAAAAGCTGAAAGCTCAGGTTCCAGACTCTAACCACCTATATCCACCACAAACACCACCTAAGTCCAATCCACCTTCATTTCTTGCCTCCTAATTACCCAGCCTCCATTCTAGCCCCCTGGATAGTCTCCCATAGGGAGATCATTTTTATATTTTACTGTTTACATTTTAATGTAAGATACATTGAATTCTTTCTATGCTCAGATTCTTGAATTGTGTCTTATCTCACCCAGAGCAGTCCAAAGAGGTGCACAGAGCCTACACGAATCCACCTCATCCTGCTGAGGCAGGCGATGAGGGCATGGCAGACTGGCTGGAAAACAGGATGTAACCTGAGCCAGAAGGGAGGCTGAACAACAGGATGTGACTTGTGGACCACAGCCAGGATACGCAGGCAGAATCACTTTGCACAGACCAGGTCTTGGAGGGTATAAGACCCCGGCCATTGACTTCACCCCACTGTGATCTTCCTGCTCAGCTGTCCTACTATTTCTTCAGTGGCCCATCCTGCCTGCAGGATGCATCTCTTCTCACTCTTCTCTTTTCTTCACTCTTTTCTTTTCATACTTTTTTCTCACTTTTTCCTCTTTTTCCCCTTTATTTTAAATAAAAGTTGTCTTTGTTTATTTATTGGTTGTCCTAGACAATTTATTTGTGTGGGACAGAAGGAGCCTGGAATCACCGGACACTACACCAGTGGACAACAGCACCTCCTCCCTCTCTGCCCTTGTCCCTGACCTCTGTCTCTCTTGCCTCTGCTTCAGCAGGCCACCTCTGACTAGCATGTCCACCATGAATGTCCACCCAGCCCAGAGATCAGCAACTTTGCCTCTGATCTTTGTTTTACCATCACAGCCTTCCTCCTGACATGCACAAGGCTCGTCCCCTCTGCTCTGAGTGTGTCACATTTTCACTGTGGCTTCCTATGCCATCTCCAAGCCTGACCACTCCACTGCAAAGCCTCTATCCTGCTTCTGCCACCAGCACCCTCAATCTTAATTCTTTGCCTTATTTTTTCTGTAGCAATTAACACCATCTGACAAAGATATATCTTACGTACTCACTTGTTTATGATCTGGCTCCCCACATTAGAAATACAATTCTTTACAGCAGGGATTCTTTTGTTTTTCATCTGCATTTATAGCTTTTTCCCTTAATAGTCCCTAGAATAATTCTTCAGACATAGCAGGAGTAAGTGGGAGAACAAAGAGAATCACTACAGAGGGAAGCAATAACTTTCTCTAATGTAATCATTTTATTTTAAAAGTTATATGACTGAAGCTTGTTGAACACTTATTTTTCTTCCTTCCTCTAAAGCAGCATTATTAATAGGAATCAAATATGAGCCACATATGCAGTTTTCAATATTCTAACGATTGCATTCAAAAAGATAAAAAGAAAAACAAGTTAAATAATTTTAATACATCCAGTCATATATATGGTTTAGTCTAACATGTCTACAATACTATCCTATGTGCTTTTTTTTTTTTAGTACCGGGGATTGAACTCGGGACCTTGTATCCAATGTGCTTTTAAGCACATGGAAATCTCAGTGTGGTACATTTAAAATGCTTAATAGACACATCTGGCTGCTGTCCACATATTGAGCAGTGTAGCTTTAGAAAAAGAAGTGAATCCTATTACACAAAAGACCTATACTCATATGGATGAATATGGAAAATCATGTTGCTATATTCCAACCAACTTCTCATATGTGTTTCTACGAATATTATTAAGTTAATTTCTAAATTGGTTAGACTTACATAGTAGCATCTTTTTACTGCTTAAAAAGATACATAGTAGCTTACAGATTTTAGTAGATTTTGGAAATGAAGAGTTTGACTTTGGGTTAAAGCTATTTATTTGCTTTAATACTATATCTGAAGAATTGGTTCATTTACTGTATTTTATTACTATCATTCTACTTTAAATCCATCAACAACAGATTCACTTAAAAATGCCTTTTGGTGCCAATTTTGGTCAGTTCTATAGGTAAGTGAATTCTTACAAATCTTAAGCCTAAATCCTATATATATATATATATATATATATCTTCATCAAATAGATCCTACCAGGCTCTTCTGAAGCTACAAAAGACTGAATATTTTTCCACATGAAAGTTACTTAGCTTTTTAAACATTGAACATGGTGACCTAATTCTTCTGTTTAAATGGACATAACCATTGAACAATTACTTGTATGCTATGGTATCTATTCCAGAACTTAACTTTTTTGTATCTGTCCCCTGGATATGCTTGGGTTTACTGACTAGTGCTTTTTTTCAAAAGTATAAACTCCAGATTAAGGCAGGTAATTCAAGATACTAACTCTCTATTTATCTTAACCAATAGCTCTTCCTCAGAGAGGTCTTAACTGCTCCAGCTTGCTGTCCTTTTCTAGTTTAACCATCAAATTTATTTCAGCCTCCAATCCACTATTTTACAAATTCTTGCCTCAGTATTCTTGTCCCCATGTTGTTGCATCTAATAGCTTAACCCTGCCTCAGCCCTAAAAGATGTAACTATTGACTCACTTTCTAGAACCAGGCTGCAAAACACTAGTAGCTACAAGAAGACATGCCTGGGCCCTAAGATGGAATGTCCGAATCCCAAAATTTCAGCCAGGTCCTCCCTGTTGCCTTACAGTCTGCCAGTTCTTCAGAAGCCAGCCTTTCCGTTTCCCCTCATTCTCTTTTAGTCTCTAAGAATGTATTCAATCCACAGGACCAAACCTGACATACACTACTATCAGATGATATCACTTCCCTGTTCTCAATGAACATAAAAGCAAATGTGCACATTTCTCATCCATCTAGAGTGTAGCTTAAATTCACATCTGCGCTCACTTTCTTAATTTTAGATTTTTACTAGTAGACTTATTGCTCCTCCTTTCCTCTGCTCTGATAAATTACTCAAGTGGGAATCAAGTTCAGAATGTCTCAGCCTGGAGCAAGGAACAATGGTGTAAACAAGTACATATCAAGGTATGAGGTAGGAATGTAGGAATCCCTCAACTACTTTTGCCTTTGGATAATATTCTTCTGTTTTTGAGACAGACCTGGCCTCAAACTCACAATCTTATCTCTCTCCCTCCAACCTTGCCCCCTAAATAGCTGAATGTGAATAAAATCTATAGATGATGAACTACCATGTTATATTATTGGACAAAGGGATTTTTCAAATGACTTTGTGTTTCTCAAAAGCAAATCCTACTGGTGGGCTGAATGTAATCATTTCAGTATTTTGAAAGTAGCTTCTCCAGCAGAAGTAAGAGCCCTTGTATCTGATAAGAAACCAATGCAAGGCCTTAGATTTGAAGATGGAAGACCCCATGCAAAGGTTGGAGGATGACTCAATTCCTAGCCAATAATCTGCAAGAAAATATAGCCCTCACTCTTCATCACATGGAATGGAATTCTGCCAAATGGAAAAAAAAGCAGATTCTACCTCAGGATCTATCTATGATTCCATTTCAGCCTTGTGAGATCCTTACCAAAGACCATGGTCACATCCTTCCAGATTTCTGACTACACACCTGTGAGACAATGGGAGAAGTTTGTTTTAAACTGCTACACTTATGGTAGTCACCCCAAAACAGCAAGCAAGCTCAAGAAAAATGCTTTGAATCTGATTCCAGATAAGACAAACAAAGTATGTCTTCTGGTAGAATTATTGTAGTCCCGTGATTCATGCCTGGAATCATTGTTTTCCGTGTCCATTTGAGTCAATCCACTAAGGTCATCAACATAATTATTTTAATGCTCTCTAAGAACACTGTAACTTTGATAAATTTCCCATGGCTTTTTCACAATTTAAAGACATTTTTCTTCTATTTAATTGGTAAGACTAATTGTTTAATAATAAATCATAATTTTAAGTACTGAATGCTTTTTCATACATTTGGAAAAATTAGCAGGGTCAGTGATGGTCGCAGATAACCTCACCCTGTACAGACTTAAGTGCACTGAATGGTAAAGCTTTCACTTGAGAAAACTCTCTGGTACTCCTGCTGAAGAAGTGGCCCTAGGGAATTGGTCCCTGGGATTCCTTTCACTGTGCTCAGCCAGCCAGACATCCAGAGGCCACTGCAGCCATTTCTACTTGAGCTGGCAACAGACCTTGGCAGTGCTGATTTTACATGGAGGCAGAATGAAAGGTTTGTAGGATGATGGAGGTTTCCACACAGACTTCTGAAGGCATTGAGGATGCAGTGTGCCCCTAGGAGTCACACGGCATGTTAAGCTATGACAGTGAAGACCACAAGAAGTTGAAGATGCCAGGAACATGGTTCAACTGCTGAGGAAAGTCACAGATCATGAATGGATCCAGCCTAAGAAAGGGGTCAGGAGTGCAACGCCAGCGATGCTACAGGAGCAGG
The DNA here is from genome assembly GCF_000247695.1 of Heterocephalus glaber. The sequence goes on along the minus strand of NW_004624739.1, from coordinate 28,799,082 downwards.
GCTACCCGAGCCCTGTAGGGCTCATGCTGCACCACAGCCTTCCCTTGGTGCTGGACATGCAGCTTCAGGATTCGTGAGCCCTGGTAGGTCTCAGGCTTTCTTTACTCCCGTTCTTTTTTTTATTGTGATATTATTCCCTTTAAGAATGGAAATACTTACCCTGTGGCATTGTATGTTTGAAGTATTGAACTTTCTTTTTAATTTTCACAGAAGCTCACAGGTAAGAACAATCCTTAGTCTTAGAAGAGACTCTCTACTTATACTTTTCAGTGTTGGAATTGTTAAGATTTTGGCAATTTTTAGAGTTGGACTAAAAGTATTTTGGATAAAGAGAGAGACATGAGTCTTTTGGGTCCCAGGGTCAAAATGTTGTGGCTTAGATCCACAGTGTACCCCGAAGACTCATGCGTCCAGAGGGTCATTAACTCACTGGGGGACTGCCTTCCTCAGTGGATCCATTCAGTGATGTGCTCAGCAGCTGTATGTGCTGTTAGGAGGTGAGGCCCGGCTGTAGATGTGTCAGTGGAACTGTGACCTGGAAAAGTGTATGCTGTATCTCGTTCCTCCTTCTCCCTCTGCTTCCTGCCCACAACTATCCTCTTCCCTTCCACAATATTATTTCTGCATTGGAGCCAGATGACCATGAACTGAATCCACTTAAACTGTGAGATGAAATAAACCTTTCCTCCTCTGAATTGTGAGAGTCAGGTATTGTGGTCTCAGTAACTAGAAGGTGACTCATACAGTAAGCATTAGCATTTGCATTTCTGAGAGCCCCATTCCATTGCTGAAATGTTGAATTTAACTCTGATTTACTGTGTGTGCAACTATTAATCTACATATTAACTTAGTCTTTAAACTTCATTTTTCTTCAAAACAATTTACTATAGTTGAAATATTATTTATCCATTTGAAAGTATTTTTTAATGCTAAGTTTCATTTCAATTTAACTTTTATTCTTTTTACCTCCTTATAATCTGGAAATGTGATAATCACGTCAAGGATGCCTTTTCAAATTTATGAGTAATCTTGACAAGAGAACATAGTGCTATTTAAATGTTCTAGAACTATGTTTGGGCCCAATAAGAGGCAGTGGAGTGGAATCAGAGAATTCTGGATGATGGGAGAATGAGAAGACTCCGTCAGCAGCACACCGGGGTCTAACGTCAATATCAAGTCCTACAAACTCCCTACATGTAGCCTCCCCTTCAGTGCCCTGAGAAGGAAGAGACTGACAAGAAAACATTCCTCTCAGGTCTAAAATCTAAAATATTAAAATACCCCCGAATATTTTTGTGAACACAAAACTAGTTAGTTCCTTCATTTTAAAAGAAGTGCCAAGATAATACTAAATTGATACCCAGTCTTAACCATCTTTATTTATTTATTGACTGATAGATTGAGATTGAGTAATTGATCAATTGCAATGCTAGGGGCTTTCACAAACTAGGCAAGTTCTCTACCACTGAGACACATCCCCGATGCTTAACTGTTTTTAATAAATATATGCTATTACAAATGATGTGATAAAATGCTACAAAATATAAGGAAAAATGGTACAACTTTCTCCTGATTCCTATTTAAAGTAAAAATAGTTGACAGTAGTCTTATTTGATTATTCCAACATCAGCAGTTTCTATTTACTTTAAATAAGATAGGGCATGGGTCATTATCACAGGCTCATTTTGTGTTCTAATGCCATTTCAAATGAGCATGTTCATGAAGAAGACCCTACTTGAATTAGATAGATATTGATCGTAAGAGGCAGCCTCTTGTTTATTGCTGAAGGAATTAGATCTTTAGGACTTGATGAAAGTGGAAAGATTACAGGTTGCATGGAATTGAAACTCCCTTATGCAAAGATTCCTATAAGAAAAACTACAAAAATTATTTGAAAAGAGAGTTTTCCAAATATATTTTCTCTACAAGGAAAATGGATTTGTAGTAGTTTTATCTTTGTTTTATTTTTGATTCAACACTCCCAAAAAAATTCTAATAAAAAAATTTTAAAAGTTAAAAAAATTATACATTCTAGCACTTAAAAAAATCAGTCTTAAATTATTATTGAAAATTTCCTTTCCAAATTCTTTAAAAATCTTTGGACAATATACATTATATATTTTAGGAGTAGGGTAGGATATTGAATGAACAGGCCCTTTTCAAATTGAACTCATTCTTTCAGTGGGCATCTTTTACTTTTCATAACTGTTGATATGTCAAAATTTTAAAACAGAATCCCTTATGTCAAAAAAGCTTATGATTTAGTAAGTGAAGCAATATATATATATACATACAATTGTATCGCAATGCAAAAATCTAACATATCATAATATAATACTGACAAAAGTCTGTATGTCACGAAAACTAATCAATCAGGGAGACTGGAAAATTTTTCTACAGAAAATGTTCTTTTGAGCAGGACTTTAACATATTAGAAAAATCCTAAGCTGGACTAGATAGAAAAGAGTTGTCCACGTATTTTGCTTTGGACCTAAAATATCTCCCGCGGGCCTTGTGCTAAGGCTCGGTCCCAGCTGACGGGGGCATTCAGAGTTGGTGGAAACATCAGGAGGCGGAGCTTGGTTGGATGCAGAGGTCACTGGGGAGGGAGCCCTTGAAGTGGACCTTGGGATCCTCTCTCTGCTTCCTGCTTCCTGCCCTGCGGTGAGGCGAGCAGCTCCGTCCTCCCAAACCCTCTCCGCCATGGTCCTTTGCCTCAACATCAGCCCAAAGGAAGCAGAGCGGGGTGACCACAAATGAGAACCTCTGAAACTGCAACCCAAAACAAATTTAAATTAAAGTATTTTATAAGAAGCCATCTTTAATGACTATTCTATTATTCTACCAACAGTCATTAAGAAGTCCACTTTTTCTTATAGATTTGAGATGCTGAATTTATACTATACTATTTTCACGTTGAATTTTCTGTCTTCAAAATAAAAATAAATGGTCGATTTTTATTGGTATTACATAAAACCTGTAGAATACCTTAGGAAGAAATAAATTGATAAGATCTTGATTTCCACATCGAAAAAGTATATTTTCATTTCTTCAATTACACTTTGATATATTTCACTAATGTTTATAAATTTTTGTCTATAAGATTTTTATTGTTGTTGTCTTATGCCTAGGTCTTTATTGTTGGCTATCTTGTTATTATTTCATTTTCTATCATAAATTCTCTCCCATTATACTCTTCATTTATTTATGTGTGCTTGAAAGGTGCTGATTTTTGTATGTTTTCTATGGCCTTTCATTTTAATGAATTCTTTCATTGTGGCAGTTTTCCATGAATGTCTTGTTCAAGTCCCAGTTATGTGACTCTGTTATGAAAAAACAAAAATATTTTTACTATCTAATTTTTAATTCTTACATAAGGGCACTAGACTTTGCAACAGTTGAAAAAAACTTTAAGTAGTTAAATTTTAAATGACAACACTGACACCCTCCAAAGTCACCCATGTTAGTTATTAAAGTCAGAACCATTAGTAAAAGCCAAGTTTTCCAAAAGTATAACACTCGTTTTATTACTAGATGTACTCCAAGCTAACATTTAATTGATGTAGTAATCAATACCAAGAAATACTTTTACTTAAACACTTATACTATGTATAGTATCTAGGGATGTGGTGGTTTTGGGGTGCACTGATTTCTCTAAGCCAGCATTACATTTCTCAGAATCAGCTCTGCTGTGTAGTCTTGGGTTCGTCTTGGCTACAGGGGGAATTTGTGTGGAATTTGGAAGATGGATGTGAAGCAGGGGGCATTATGGTGTAGGGACGGCGCAGGGTTCCAGATACAATGGCCAGGGCATAGACCAGTGGTGGAGAAGCTGTGGTATGAGAGCCCTCTTTGTGGGCACACACCAGCTGAGTGTATGAGTTGTTTTTTCTAAACTAAAACCTCAGTATTCAGGTTTAATTGCAGTGTTGGCACTTTGTGATAAATAAGTGGGTTTGGGGTTGCAGTTTGAGCGCCCATCTCTAAAAGGTTTGCCATGACTAGCACAGGTCATAGCCTTCTTGCTGATCTGCTGACTCATGATTTGGCACATACAGCAGTGCTATTGGCTTCCACCAGGAAAACTCTTCAAGTTCTCTCAAGGCCAGATGCATGAATAGTCCTGTGGCAAAAAACCTTGGGTTCCTGTGTACATACCAGGTGATGGGGTTGCAAGCATAAGAAATGGGCATGGATTCCATTGATCCATGTGGGTTCTTGTTTCTCCTATGGTTCTATTTATCCTTGCTCTCCTCACCGCTACATTTCTGGATTGACTGTAGAGACATCCAGGACGATATCGGACACTGAGGTGACACACATGTATGGACTTCAGCAGGCCAACAGTTCCAAAAGTCTCACCTCCCTGATAAGTCGCTTGCTCTTTGTCAATAGCAGTGATTCTGCCTGTCTACTCTCCAGGCATCTCAGACTTCAACTAGATGATGGCTCTAGTGCATAAAATATTAATTAATTTGTAAAGATCAAACAATCGCGTTTGCAGTCCTCTCAGTGAAGTGTGATAGAGGGGAAAGGAGCCTGACTCCTGAAAGCAAAGCAAGTAAAAACAATACAACACAAATAAATCTCATACTTCAACTACAGAAAAAGTTTGGCTCAACTTAACTTTTAAAAGACAATTTCCGTTGGCTGTATGAACATTAAAAAATAAATACAGTCTGTCCCAACATCTTCAGAACATTATTTGAGTTACTTGAGATGTGAAGGCTTCAGAGTAGAGCTAAAGTGGTATGGATTGAATGGAGGTACTACTTCCATGTGAAGTCAAATCATTTTAGAGACGAGTATTATGGGGTTTGTTTGTTTGTCTTGACCACTTTTGAGGCCCTTGCTGGAGGCTGTTCAGTTTCTTTCCTTGAGTAATTGAAAAGCTCATATGCCATCCGTTTCCTTACCAGGCACTCACCTGCAGTTTCTCCCCATGTCCCAGTCCCAGTCATTCAGGGACCAGGAATCAGGTGACAAGGGGCAGTCCCTGTACCCAGGACCCCGAGGGACCATGCAAATCAAGGAAGGCAGTGGCAGGAGGGAGCAGGCTCACTAGGCCCCACTCACCCTTCATAAGCTCCTGACAGCTCCGGGCGGTCTTTACCTGTCCCAGGTGCGACCTCTGGGTGATGGTGGCTTTGTGGCAGCCTCCTTGGGCTTTCTTGGACTCCAAGCTAACTTTGCAATTTACAATCTAGAGAGGGAGGGATGCATCCAATGGCTGAGGAATTGAAAAAGACAAGTTCATAAAACATAAAGCAAAGGGCCCTGAAGACATGACAGGAGGAAGTGATACTCATCCGGGGCTCAGGACTGACTGTCCCGAGGAAGTGGCTGTGGTGAGTGAGCAGAAGTATGAGACACAGTTGCAAGAAGGTGCAAGGAGGGGCGAGTGTGCTAGGCTGCGTGTGTGACATGCCGTGTGAAGGCAGTAGAACTGCACTGTGAAAGGAGCCCGCGAGCGAGCAGGGGAAGTCATGAGTGAATGCCGAATTTCAGCATCTACCTTTTTAGCATCTGTAGAGATTACTTCTAAAGCTTGTTTTACTGATACAATTAAAGATTACCCTTGTGGTATCATTCTTACAGTGTTAGGGATTATGTATAATTGGTTGAAAAACTTACAGGAAAAAATATCCAAAAACTGCAGCAGCAATGATTTACAGAAATGGTTTATTTGTCTCAGTGGACAAGTCTTACCACTAGTTTTGCATTGTGTATTCGGAAGTAATGCCAGAGACTGAGGCCTG
>NW_004624739.1:28759958-28793207 GCF_000247695.1 Heterocephalus glaber | reverse complement strand
TATATATAATTATATAGTAATTGGACTACTCTTCTCATGAGTTTAGTTCTCATCATTCTTGGCTCATACTCACAATATAGCAGCCACATCAGAAGCCATCATTCTTGTGTACCTGTGAAGAATGAGACATGCACGTGTTAGCCACATCACAAGCAGAGTCAAAGCTTTGCAGAACCGCCCTGTATCCAGAGGTAGGTCACATGGATGCCCCAGCTGGACAGAGGCTGGAAATATTGTTTTAGGGGACTAAAGTTCCTTAGCAAGACAGATGGAATTATTGGGTATGTAGAATAATTCACTCACATTCTTAGAATTAAATCTATGGTTTTTCAGTTTTTCAACAACTTAGTATTTGACTAATAAACATTTTTAAATCTTTGGCAAAATCTTCTAATTTATTTTTCAGTCTATTTAATTTTTTTTTTTTTGTACCAGGGATGGAACTCGGGTCCTCGTGCTTACGAGGCAGGTGCCAGAACCACTGAGCTAAATACCCAGCCCCCAGTCTATTTCATTTTCAAATTTATTTGCTGCTTGTTTGTGTCACTCTAATTTGTTTCTGGATCAACTTCATGTAATTTCTAATTTCAAATTGTACTCACTCTCTATGGTTATTGTTCTGACTTATCAGGATTCACCTAGGTCTGAATTAGTCTGCGAGCACTGCCACGACAACCCACCGTGACCTGCAGGGCTTAACAGAAGCTTGTTGCTTGCAGAGCTGCAGGCTGGAAGCCCAGGATTCAGGTGCCCACGGGGTTGGCTCCTGAGAGCCACGAGGGAGAAGCTGCCGCTGTGGTTTCCTGCAATCTCTCTGGGTCCCAGGTGTGGGAGACACCCTTCACGCTCCTGTGTTCACCTCACACGATGTTCTCCCTCTATGTTTGAGTCAAGACACCATTCACGTTTGGTTAGGACTCACCCTCATGTGCTCCCTTTAACTCAAAAACCTCTGAGAAGACCCTGTTGCCAAATAAGGCCACATCTGAGGTAATAGGGATTCAAAATTTCACATGTGAATTTTGGGAGTACACAAGTCAACTCATGTCCATGTCATCTTAGGAATGTGTTGTATCCCCTAACAATGAGCGCCTCTTTAAAACTTCTGGAATGCAGGACTAGTTTGTTGTGTCGCTTTATTATTATAAATAATGAAGACTAAATCTTTTGTAACATCTGTCTCTGTCTCCACCATTGTGCCTGTGGTTTTCTGTTATCTCCTAAACTCTACCTGCTCCTGGATCCCCCAAAGTATTTCTAAAACAAAAGCTAGAGTACAGATAGTTGGTCATAGAAATGTTCTAGGCGTCCAAGGTGAAGAATATGTGCATGAGAGAATGAGAGAATGCTACTATGAGGTCAGTGTCTCAGTCCCTCTGGGCTGCTTTAAGAAAAGCCTGTGCAGTGTGTGGATCAAAAACAAACACTGCCTCTTTCAGCTTTGGAGCTGAGCAGTCCAAGATCAGGGCATTGAAGACTTGGTGTCTGCTCAATGCTCCTTACTGTGTCCTCCACTGGGAAAGGTGGTGAGAGAGCTCTCCTGGATCTCTTTTATAAGGGTGCTGATGAACAAATCCCCTCTCAGATGTTCTACTTCCAAATGCCTTCACACTGGGGATTAGGTCTCAACAGATGAGTCTTCTGAAGACAAACAAACATTCAATCTACTGCAGTTAGCAAACAGGCCACTACTAGGAGCACTAGTGTCCCACAGTGTCTTCCCTAGGGTATAATAAGATGTGTTCCGTGCTAACCAGGTAGAGAAAGGAGGATTATCCTCCATCCTTCCCATGCCCCAGATGGTCACAGGTGGTCGCATGGATGTTATTTCCCAGTCACCAGCAGGCTTACATGCATGAGTGCCAAGTGGGTTCCCATGGGCTCCTCGTATGGCATGGAGTCACAGAAACTATTACACAGGAAGAAAGGTGAGGTATGCTTTGTGAGCTCAAAGGGAGGTGCTCCCAGGCTAACCTTGCCTGTGTGGGAACTGGATCTCCCAGGAGGAAGCAGCGACTCAAAGGGCATTTTCAGTGGCCCTGAAGCAGTATACGAACATCTCCCCTTCCCACACAGCTCTGAGCTGCCACAGCATAGACACCCTCAACTTCTCCATTGAAAACCTCCAGCTTCCTCAAAAGCAGAGCTCCCTGAGATGTCACTTCCTTAGATTCGCCGGTGCCTAATGAGTCCTCCATAGTCATTTTCTTCTCTGGTCCCTAATGCTGGTCCTAAAGGATGACTCTCTCTTCCTCTTGGTAAAGCCATTACAAATAAGTCTCCTGCAAGATCCAACACTCTGCTCTTCATGTCTGACTCCATTTTCAGGGTCCTTTCACTGTCTTCCCCACAAAAGGCTTTTCCATCCAGTTCACAGACATCCATCTCAGTCTCCGTCCTAGATTTTAATGAGCCAAGTGCCTCACCTCAGACTCCAGCTTTCATTTCCACCATCTCTTAGTCATCAATAAACTCTTATTTTACTCCATCTCTGCCACATAATTGAGCATCAAAATCACCTTCTAGACATGACCAAAAACAGCTCTGTCATACAAAGAATGCCACAATTAATCACAATCTTTCTCAGTTTCTCAGTCCCCCATAGTAACGTTTTTAATCTTATGATTTCCAGTAATTTAATCTCATCATATCATATCATACTGCACTGATATAACTATTTCACTGGTTTTTTTTTTTTTGGTACCAGAGATTGAACTCGAGACCTTGTGCTTGCGAGGCAGGTGGTGGAAACACTGAGCCAAATCCCCAGCCCTGATTTAACTATTTCTCATGGTCCATTTGTGCAATCAACTCCATTCTGTCTTTATCTCCTCACAAGTGTATTACATGGTTTATATTTTATAGTCACTGCCTTGCAACTGCTCTCATCACTTTTTGCCCCTTTCTTCACTTTTTGCTCTGCTTAGCAATTCTAGCAGTCTTTCTCCACGCTTTCTATAACCATGTGGTCAAACTCTGCCAGAAAATATTTTACAGTGGGGTCACGTTATGTTCACAATCATGAATATCAAGCCAGCACTTTACAAAGCTTTATAGTGTTTGCATATTTCTGTAGTAAATCTGCTTTCCAGGACCTGCAACACCTATTTTATGCCTTTTAAAATTGCTTTCTTCCATGCCTCTGAAAGCCCCATTTTCATTTGATAATCCTGCTGCATATTTTCTTGAAAAAATGGAAACCCACAGATCAGACATCCCATCTTTCCATAGCTGATTCCTCCTCACTAGCTGTATTCATTCCATTCATCCCTGCTCCTGTTGGCGGGTGTGAGGGTGTACAGATCAGCTTCTTTGATTAGAAAGCACTCATACAAGGTATAGTGCAGCTATACTCTTAGTGCTCATCACAACTTACAATTCACAATTTCCTATTTCATTTACTCTTTATTTATTTTTTGTTGCTCTTCCAAAATATATTTAGAAAACTCTGGGAAGGAAAAGCTCAGTTTACGGATTTCATTTCATATCAAATTATACAGCAAAGGACATTTCTGTCTTTAAAGTCTACAAGCATTTTGTAACTCTGTAGTAGAAATATAAACTACGGCCTGGTGCAGTGGCACCTGCTTTTGCCCCGTCACTGTGGATGCTGTGGCAGAGGGCTGTGAGTGTGAGGCCAGCCTGGGCACTACAGCAATATGGCCTTTCAGAAAAAGAATTAGAAATGATAGCTTCACAAATTTCCTGATAAAGAAAATAAGCTATGGCTTTCTAAGAGTATAATTTATACCAACATAAATATTTTAGACTATGACTGCATAATCATGAAATGAATGCCTGTAGGTAGAAAAAGATAGAAAAATTATACACTGCAATGATTTATATATATGTATTCATGTATAAATATGATGGTGAATGTATCTATAAATATATATTTAATGATTTATGTATTGGCTATTTTTTATAATCCTAATTGTCAGTAACTTTGATGAATGGATTTATTTGTCTTTACCTAATTATATTATAATTGGACAACTAAGCCACCACAGTTTCAAGGACAGATAAATTTACTAAATGAGTTAAACAGACTTGATTTCCAAAGGAAAAAAAAAGGTGAAATGTAGTTGGTCTGTGACCAATACTATATCACAAATATAATTTTCATGCCAACACTTAGGCAGATTTATTAAACTCTAATAATGTGTTCCATGATGGACCAAAAAACCTTCAAAAAGGCTTTTTGAATTAATATTGAATTAGTGTCTTCAGGGCCCTGGATATAATCACACCACATCTATTGCACAAAGAACATTGTATGCTGTAGAACAGCACATGGCTTCAGGGACTGTGGTCAGACAAAGGGTGTGGTGTTTTTGTTTGTGACTACCTAACCTCATGTATCTACTCTCCTCTCCACACTCAAAATCAGTGTGTCACCCCCATTGTTGTGTAGATCCTTTGATAAGTGAATTCACAGAACTGAATATTTTAGCCCATTACAAGTGAAATGTAAAGATGTTTTTCATTTTTGAAAAATGTAGTTTTTCAATTTTCTTTTTAAAAGCACAGGTTACAAGAAAGCACAATTTGAGTTTGTACCAATCAAATAATTCCAAGATTCCCAGTGTTTTTTTAATTCACCTAAATTATTTTTTCCCATAAAACAACCATTTCCTAAAAAGAATTATGTCCCTCAAGATGAAATGTAGCATACATATTATATTCAATGATTTATACTATTTACTGTTAAAATAAAAGTACTTAAAACCATAATTTACTAAAGTTTATGTTTATATTATCTAATTTATCTTTTTAATAGTAGCTGCCAAAATTTTTGAAGTATTGTACATAAAGAAGATTTTTCATGACTCTTGAGGGTTGCATGTTGAATAATTTCAGTGAAGTGTCATTACATATTATAATTAGATGATCATTTATTTCTTAGATATGAAGTATTTTTCTGGATTTTCAAACAATTAGAAAAATGAAATCCAAAGCAAAACCATGCTGAATTCTATCGATACATTATTCACATCCTTAGCTTTCACATGAAGTTTTAGAAGTAACTGTTTAATGACCAGTTAAAAACACGTACAGGTCCACATAGACTCTGGAGGCTAGAAGAAATTCTAAAAATTCTAAATTCTCTGACTTTTATGTGCCAGACTGATACAGAATTGGGAGAGCACATGCATATTTCTTGATATTTCTTTGAAATGGAATCCTTGCTTCAGTGTTCTGGATGTAGGCAGTTAGCTTTAGGACTATTCTAAGGAGGGAACACAGACAAATACACACTTGATGTTAATCTACAAAGCCACTGTATTGAATGATTCACTCTATTTTCTAGTAGGTAACTATGAACAGAATCTCTTTGATATTATACAAACTTTGTGTATTTGTTTTAGACAAGGTCTCCCTATGTAGCTCAGGTTGGCCTTGAACTCACTATGTAGCCCAAGCTGGCCTCAAACTCACAGCAATCCTTCTGTCTCAGCCTCCCAAGTACTGGGATTACAGCCACGTACCACCGCACCCGACTAAACCTTGTTTGGTTACCTTTATTTATTTTTTAATTTATTTTATTGGTACATTTTAGGTATACAATATAATGATATTTATCATTGGAAATTTGCATCTTTACATAATGTCTCTTGGTTTTTATTTTTTCCCCATTCCTCTGTCCTCCTGTCAACCCCTCCATCCCTCCCTATTTACAAAGACTTTGTTTCCATTTTTTCCTTTTCTCCTATTAATTCCATTCCCTTCTTTCCTTTCACCTACCCCTCCCACTTCCCCTTTGCCCCTTTTCTTCCTATTTCACATTATCTGTTATACCTTTTAGGCCTTATTTATGCTTTCAGTTTCTCATACCAGAGAAACTGTTCAGTATTTACATATGCATGTCCTGTTTATTTCACTTAAGAGTATGGCCTCCTGTGCATCCATTTAGCTATAAATGTCTCTAATTTCTCATTTTTTATGACTGAACAATACTCCATTTTATTTAAAAAAAAAACCCACATTTTCTTTATCCTGTCTCCAGTTGATGGGCAATTGGTCTGCTTCCAAGTTTTAGCTATTACAAACTGTGCTGCTATGATTATCCAGGTTAAGATGTCAAAACTACGACATGTTCGTTAAATAATGATTGGGCTTCAACTAGAATCAGTGCAGTTGTACTGTACAGCTTATATTTATATTTTAAAATAATTTTAAAGCGTACCTGTTCAGATACCCACAGTTGTGCCTGGTAGTTTTCTAGAATTTCAATTTTTATTCCCTATTAAGAATGTTAGAACTCTTTCAGAAAAAGGATTTTGTTGGCACGGGCATTTAAGAGACGTTGTTTGCTGCTGATTTGCACTATCGGGACACTTGCAAGGAAATGATGCTCCTAGAGGGAGGCCAGGAGCTGCCCAGTGCTTGGGACATCAGCGGCCCTGTGACATGACTTCAGGCCATTCAGACCTTAGGGGCACAGTGCAGAGCTGGAGTGCCCCACCCTTCCGAGGCCTCCCAGCTCATTTCCTCCTTCACCACCCATGAGGATCAATATCAGTCCCTTCAAGCCTGAACCTGAGCACATTTCCCTCCACCCTCCAATGCTGTGTGCTCTCCAACATCCTCTCTCTGCCTTCAGAGCCAAGGGTGAAAGGCACACCTGCACCGCTTCAGCACTGTGACATGGACTGAATTCATGATTAGTGCAAGCTACCGAGTTTTTCACATGAACACTGAGACATTTACCATCAATATGATAAAAACGACTTCCAAGACAAATCTATACTTCATGTCTTCCACCAAGATAAATGCCAGGTGACGTAAAAATCAAAACAGAGAAAAATGAAATGAAAATACCCTTTAAAAGTATTTAAAGAAAAAGAAATACAGCAGATAGTTGTATGACTTTCCATTAGTGGAGAACTGCATGATCCGTGTTTATGTGTCAGGGTGGAACCCATTGGCAATATCTTCAGCTGCCTTTCTCAGTTTTGATGCCAAGGTACTAACAACCTCATAAAAACATTTCGATAATTTGTTTCTTTCTATTATCTAGAATACACTGGATTAGATAAGAATGTTTTATTGTCCTAGAATCGTTTCTGCCTCTTTATATACTTTTATAGGGATTTGGGGAGGTCTGAAAAACTTCTCTTAGTTACTTACCTCGTTGCTGAGACAAAATACCCAACACTCAGAGTTAAAGGGGGGAAGGTTTATTTAGCTCACAGGGTGTAGAGGTTTCAGTCCATAAACAGCTGGCTCCAAGGCAGGGTGGTATGGCAGAGGGGCTTCATAGAGGAGAAACAGCTCATGGTGGGTGGAGGACAGGCAAGTAATGAAGAAGCAGCAAGCTGCAAGAGACTAAAGCAGACCTCTTTCTGTACCTTCCTTTCTATCCAGGGTGCACCCACTTTGGGTGGGTAGCACTCACACCCAGGGTGGCCTTCCCATTATCCACACCCAGAACTGTGCCAAACCAGTCAGTGGGCTGATTTCATAAGCACACAGCCACCTTTGATCCCAACATCATGCACTCTAGATCCAGCCACCTCTGAAAAGCCCCATTTAGACACAAGACATATAACATCCTGCAAAATCACAAAATTATTGATATATTCTGATTTCTATTTTTTCCTTGAGTACTTTTGGCTATTTTTTGTTCCTATAGCATTTTTACAATTTCTGTTGTAGTGTATATGTATGTACCCAATTTATTGGCAGAAATTAAATTACGATATTACTTAAATTTTTATTGTTGTTCACTGTATTGTAGCATATAATTTTATGGGCAGCTATTTTCCAGGTATTGATAGTAATGTTTTCTTTATTGTTTTTGAAAAAAATTTAACCTCTGTAGATATTTGTCCACTTTATTAACATTTAAAAAAATTTTTTTTAAATATTTAAATAATTTTTTTTAGATTTGTTAATCATGTCTTTTATTACTTTGCTCCATATGTTAGTTTTTGTTTTTATTTTCTTCTCATTTTTCTAGGCTAGTTTTATGAGGTTTTTCATAATCTATTGATTTGAAACATTAGCAATTAACTTCCCCCATCTGTTTATAAAAACAGTGCTTTTATTGGTCACTATTTCTAATTTTTTTTTGGTACCAGGAATCGAACTCAGGACCTTGTGCTTGTGAGACAGGTGGTGGTATTTCTAAATATTTTATTTCTATTATGATTTATTTTTAAGCTCTTGATTTCTTTAGAAATAAGTAAGTTTATTTATTCATTTTTGCATGATAAATTCCCTTCTCTACTTCATTGCTTCCAGTATTTTGATTTTGTTTTCAAGAACATAAATCACCCACTGAAAATAGGATCTAATATAATGGCTGCCAATGGAATAATCCAAAATAATCTAATTGATTTAATCTAAATTGCAGAAGTATATTGAATCCTTATTCTTGATGTTTTTGTGACATTTGCTTACTTATTTAATCATGTAAGAAAAGAGATTTTATTGTCTTTGTTTTCTTACTCAGGTTTTCAGCATATGCATTTGATAAAATGTAATGCCACGCAGATGACAGTATCCATACATTAATATTTTAATTATTGTGACTTCTTAATGACACTTATAAAATGTACTCCTAAGGAGGGAAAAGCCAAAGATAGCAAAAAGCGAGAAACCAAACTATTTCAAAGTTATTTAGCTTCTAATAATTCCAGTCATAGATGAGGGTTGTGTGCACTTCTAAGTATTCAAGGGAAGCAGCTGGGTCCTACGAGAAAGCTCTCCAGTTAGGGCCACATGTGTCCTACTTCAGAATATTTTATTTGAGTGATATTGGTGTTTATTTGAAGCAGAAGGTGAATGTAAATAACTTTCTTTCCATATTCTTAACTAACAATCTTCAATAATAGGTACTACTGTATATTAGGAAAAAATGGTATACACTTCCACTACAGCAATGTAAACTAAAAATTTTACATCCTACTTTATAATCAAAACCTTTAACTAATTAAAAAATATCCAGTGTTTATGATTTATTTATTCATAGTCTCCATTATAGTTATATAATCCTGGTGTTATCTTTTAAACATAAAAGTAGTTCAAAAGAACAATCTACTTTCCATATCATGATTTATTAGAATTTGGAAGACTTTTGGATTCTCAGATTTTAAGTTATCAAATAGAAAATTACATAATTCATTGTTTTTACCTGAACTTTTATACTAGGACTCCAACAGACTGGACTAAAAATCAAAGTGCGGCACCCATTCTCAAGATCCCTCCTCAAATAGCACTGAGCTGTTTTTCCGGACTTCTGAGAGATCAGGAGGGAGGTAAAAGACAAATGTCCCAAAACAGGTGCTGCTAACACAATTCTGATTGTCATGACAAGATAGAATCCTCTGCTTTGTTCTTTATACAGCAAGGTCAACGGAAGGAATCTGATGTTAACCACTTATTATTTCTACTCTTCCATTATTATGTCTCTCAGTTCTACCTTACAAGGAAAGAAACTTTGTTTTATTTTTCTTTTAATTTTCACAGAAAAATCGAATATATCCATGGGGTACCATGTGATAGCTTGGCCCGTGTTCACGTTCTGGATTATCCCAATAAAGGGAGATGACCACAGAGATGACATGGCTGTTTGTTCTTTCTCTCTACAAGACCACCCGAGCCCTTCTCCTTTATGAGATGAAGTGTTGTCCAATAAAATCCAGTCAATTAAGACCTTTAAAGTCCACTGAAAAGGCATTATAAAATTTAAAGTACATAATTCTGTTATTATAAATATTCGTGAAAATGTAGAATATTGGTAAATAGCAAATATTTAAATTTATAATGTAATGCTTCCTTCCTGAAATGATGTGTTACATTATAGACTCTGTTACAATTGTTTGTATAAATATTCCAGTTGTAATACTTTAAAAATATCCTGTGGTCTATACTCTTCCTCTTCCTGCATAGACTCTGACTCAGAACTGAACTTTTTCTGTTCATCTAATTAAAAATGGCTGCAGCACATTGTTGCAGGTCTGTCCTTCCGCATACTCTGGAGACTGAGGTGGGTGGATGTTTTGAGCACAGAAGTTTGAGCCCTGTGCAACCCTGTCTACAAAACAACAACATAAATAAATAACAAATAAATAAAAATAAAATGTTTATTCTCTCCACCATCTAACTTCCTGTGGGTTTTGGTGTACTTTGCACAGAGCATTTGTGGCAATGACAGCTCTTGGAGGTTTAAAAGTAGCACCGATCAACATGGAATATTCATTTTAAGTAAAATGTACTCATTTTGAACTTTTAAAATATTACTGAATCATTAGTTTTCAGATCCTTTATTTGTAGGCCTAGCATTTCAATGCTAAACACTTATCATTATTATTCTTTCTTATTTCAGTGCTGGTGCTTAACCCTGAGGCCTCACGCGTGCTTGGCAAGTGCTTTGTCTTTGAGATGCACTGCACCTGCTGATTAAAAAAAACTGTAATTAGGAAGACAGAATTGTGACATCTTTTCAGTACAAGGTTGCAACCTTATTTTGAGAGTATTTTAGTATGATTATGAGGATGCAAGCATTCAAAAGACCTATTCTTTCCAAGTTTATAGTAAGCAGAAGCCTGCAATTTGTTAACTGCCTTCTGTGAACCCATGAAAGATAACTTTACGTGCCCGAGTGGGGTGGATAATCCATCCACATTGTCTCTGAGCTCCAGTGCTATTGTTGTGCTTGAGCCTGTGAGAGTGACAGAGCCAGCACACTGCCACTGGAGGGAAGGCCACTTGGAGAATTTATCCACTTTCGAAAAATCGTCATGATTACTTACCATATTACTACAGTACCGTGCCACATCTTCAGCTATTTTTTTTTTTTTGAGAGACAGGTTCTCGCTGAATTGCATAGTTGGCCAAGTTAGCTCAAACTTGAGTCCCTCCTGCCTCAGCCTCCCAGAGTGCTGGATTCCAGGCCTGTACCACCAGGCATAGATCAAAAATTTTATCTTACTGAACATAGTTTGGGCTACAGTTTGAGATGATCCTTTTCTACTTTAAATAAACTACTAAGGTCACTTTGCCAGTGTTCTATGTAAGCTCCAGATGGCCAGATGACCTGCCCCATGCACAGATGCCTGCCAAGTGCCTAGTCCCATGACTAGGACATGATAGACCCTCAAGGACTAGTTTTTAAACTCATGAGTGTTTTAAGATTCCTTTTAGATGGACATTGCATTACTGAAAGAAGAAAGATGCAGTAAACTACCATGCAAGAACTTTGAGTCCTGATTTATGAGCCTTGATCTGAAATGAGATCTTATTCTATTCAAAGCTAGTTTGGCTGATTTAGGCGTAGACAGAATGCCACCTCTTTCAGGGTTTGTTTAGGACTCACTGGGTAAGCACCTACTGTCAAATGTCATCTTAATGTCATACTCTACTTTTCAATGACTCAGAAACTTGGTATTTTCACAAGCATATTTGGCTTGGGTTATAATAGGTCCACCAAAAGAAAACTTCGATTAAATTAAATTAGATTTGTAAAAACATAAATAGTGGGCTATATTTTTAGACCAAGTCATACTATGTTTCCCAGGGCCTTGAACATCTAGGCTCCAACGATTCTCCTGCATCAGCCTCCCACATAGCAGGCACTACAGGTACATGCAGCCATGCCTGACTGAAGAAACAGTTTTGGATGTCTGTAAACTTGTGCGGCTGCTTGTGTCTTGGTCCCTTTTGTGTGGCTCTCAGTAGAACATGTGAGGCAGGGGCATATACAGTGAACAGTCTGACTTCCTCACAGCTCTGGAGGGGGGAATCAAAGCCTTGGTATTTGGCGAGGGCCTCCTTGCACCCAAGGGGTTGGACAGGCTTTGACATGGTATTAATCACACACACACGGGCCCTCCGTGGTCTCAGCATCTCCAAAGGCCCCATCCACCAGTATCGTCGCTCCGGCAACCACCACTTAGTATGAACTTTGGAGATGACGTTCACCTCATCACAGGTTCTCTGATTATCCAAGGCACAACTCTTTAGTGTAAATGTAAATTTGAATTTAAATTTTTTAAAAAACATAAAACATTTTAGGCATGCAACTTTGTGAAAATTTCACTCCGTGGCCAGCAAATATATTTAATTTCTACCTTTTATTTAATAAAAAGTCCGTGAATGTTAATACCCAGCACATGCATTTGTTGTATGGCCTTCATAAAGTTCATTGAAAGTGTTTACACATTATGCGTCATTTGGGGTGCATATCACATCAGCTCTGCTTTGCAAATATTTGTCAAGGGCAACACCTGCTGCAGCAAAAGTACCACACGAGGACACTTTCTCTTAGCATCTCCTCTGCAAGTCTACTATTCCAAATTGTCTCACTAGTACGTTTCCGTATATTTTAACACCAATGTTTAATCATGCATAAAAGGTCATTTATAGATTGCATATTTATATATTGAATATTCAGCGTTCTCTAACTCTGGATATGCAAACTTGATGTTGTCTATCCTTACATTCTCTTCTGGAGCCGGAGCCAGGGTGATAGCCGCTTTGCAGGTCGTGTTACAGTGAAGCTTTACTGAGCGCTATCATTTGATCAGGGACACACGGAGGATTTTTGCACTAGGAATTTGTAGCCACGTCTTAACCCTAATGCTAAACTAGGGATAACAGCGTGTGATTTAAGGTATTGGGGTGGAAACTACCAACGCCTTCGTGAATGGCTCGTAAGGGGAGAGTGTCTTTCCTGTGTTCTTCGCAGGGCTGACTGTGCAGCCAGAGCCTCACCACACCGGCCAGCGCTGTACACAGACCTCCAGCCCAGCACGAATGCGGCCTAAACCGCCGGCGCCTCTCGGAGACTCTGGCCTGGGCACCCGTCCTTGAGAAGCAGCCGCCCGTGCCCCATATGTCCCCTCTGTGACCTTTGCCTTCTGTAATTTGTGTTCCGCTGCGTGTCAGTTACTGTGCAGCATCAGAATGTACCCTACTTTAACTAAAGAGTTACAACGTTACCCTTTCGTAGATGCTGGTAGAAGCTCTAAGACTCTGAGTCCGAGTGAAATAATGTATCCTGCCCGACACAGCAGGAAGTCAGCCTGTGTTCACATCCCCAGGCTGAGGAGGGGCGGGCCGGTTCCAGCACCCGGGGCTGGACAGCGCCAGCACTTTACAGGGGTCCCAAGCCTGCTGGGCTCTGTGGCTGGAGCCCGATCTCGGATCTCCATCACCCCAGCAGCACTCCATCACCACAATCCGCCCTGGGCCCCGAGACGCCACCACTTAGGCCCCAAGCTGTTCACTGTTAAACGTGTTCGATAACACACCCCGTGCCTCGACTGCAAGGTGGCAACACCGGGGAGACCCACGGAGAATGGATTATCAGCATGACTCCCGAAAAACATGGCTCCCTCAGCGCCCTTTGGATCGTGACCATGAAACGGTTTTCTAACATTAAAAGGACATTGAGTCTCAGGAAAATAAACACGCAGCTCCAATTGCAAAGGGTTTTTTGTTTTCTTACAGATTAATGAAGGAAAGCTCTCTTTTTTAGAGGAAGAAGAGGTGTATTTGTTGCATAAGAATACTAGCTTGTATATATTAAACCTTCAAGGAAAGTAATAAAAATGTAAAAGCAGATGAAACCCAGGTGCTGGCCGAGGCCATTGCAGAGATTTCTGAGGTCTTCATTCGTCTTGGCTTCTCCTCACTTTGGATGAACCTCGTTCTGCCGGGACGCTGCTGTCACAGAGTTCAAGAAAGGACCTGAGGCAGCCGGGGTGACTAAACTCACTCCTCAGCCCAGAGTTTATAATTACTATGCTCAAGGTTCTGTGACAGAAAGACACGGTGTGAATTTTGTTCTAAAAATTGTAAAACGTAATTAGGAAAACAAGACTTTTAAAGGTGAGAAGCAAAATAAAAATAACTAAATATAAAATGGTAACGTTATAGAAATCACCATGTGAATAATTGTTAAAACTTTATTACTAGTTAGTGAACAAACAAGCTTGATGTGAAGAATTTACACGGGTGATTAGCACTAGATAAATATGCTTTGCAATAAACTAATGAGCTCCCAGGACAGTTCCTGGCACACGATTCGTCCACGCTGTAAATTACTTGCTTAGGTAAGTGAAAATTATATGCATTGTATACACTGTCTAAAAAAGAATTAAGGTTGCCACCTTTGGGGGGTTAACTCGGAGGCTGCAGCAGAATTTCCCCCTAATTCCGGCCTTGCTTCCACAGTGCGTGGGACTGTGTGACCCCCGCACCGTGTCCCCAAAACCTTGGCGCTGTTTCGAACTCATATTCCCCGCTGTCAGGAGCTGAGCTTATAGGATTCGTTGGCAAATGGCAGTATCTTTTATTTTCTCTCTTCTTCCCTTTTCCTGGAAAAAAACCTCTCCAAAACTATTTTAATTAATAAAAAAGTTTGAAAACATAAGCCAATCAACCCTGATGTCACTTTGCAGTGGTCACGATGTACTGTACACGGTTCAGTGCCTTCGACCTAGTTCTCAACTACGGGAAAGACGTGAAGCATGGAAACCAGCAAGAGGCCTGTGAGTGAGTGGGTGAAAAATAAAATTAGTTATATCTAGAAATTATTCTAATATCTGCATCCACCTATCATGTCTTAGAAATATTTGAATGGGGTTATTCACTTCATAATACAAACACTAGCCACTAGAACAACTGCAAAAGAAATTGTGCAAACTTTCTCCTATTGATGGCAATCAAAGTTATTTAAAGTTTTACATCTTCTCAACATTTCAGTGTTTACAAGTTTTGAATATTTCTTTTTTCTTTTTGGGATGGGGTCTTGTTAGGTCACCCTGGTTGGTCTTGAACTTGCAAGTCCACATCTTCCTTCCCCTCAGACTCCCCAGCTATTGGGACTGCAGGTGTACGCCAGCACACGCAGCTTAACATCTACAACTCCAGCACATGTAAATAGCTGCAGTAAATGTGAACGATGAGAAAATGTACCATAAAAAGTAAATCTCTAGCCGGTAGACTTTTACTAACATCTTTTTATTAATTTAGTGTTTTGATTTATATTTTTCTGTTTACCAATGAAATTAAGTATTCATTTCAAATGTTTATTGTAAATTCTTTTTCTTTTTGTTGAATTACTTATTCACATATTTTCCTTAATATACTTTTAAAATACTCTATCCAAGTGAATATTGTTGCTTTTCATTTCTTATGTTTTTCCTACATTTTAAATGTTTAAAATTTTAATTTTTTTTTTTTTTTGGTACTAGGGCTCGAACTTGAGTCCTTTCGCTTGCAAGGCAGGCGGCAGAAACACTGAGCTAAATCTCCGGCCCTAAATGTTTAAAATTTTAATATTTAATCTCATAAATGTTTTTACTTATAGAAAGCTTACAAAGTATCAGATTTAGAAAAAAATTCTCTACTTCACATTATAATATTTGTCCATGTTATAATTTATGAAATACATTTCAAATGTAATTATTATAAATATAAGCTTGTTTTTAAGACTAGTTTTTCTTGTTTGTTTTTGTTTTTGGTATTGGGAATCAGTTATGTGGTCTTACACATGCTACACAAATCCTTTACCACTGAGCTACAATACCAAGCCTAAGATTAATTTTAATATTGAAATATTTTAGAAGTAGATTTCCTGTATGTTGTGAGGCTAGCATTTATTTTTTTCCAAGTAGATACCAATATTCAAATACTTAGTTAACTATGTAGTTTTTTCTGCCAACTTAAAAATCACCTTATCTGCCAAATATATATGTATATTTGTACATGTATACAGTTCATAATCCTATTTGACTGATTTTTGGGTACTCTTATAAAATGTCATATTGCTTAATTGTATAATTTTATATTTCGCTACACAATGAGGGAGGGTAAACTCCTGTTCATTATTTTTTCTGTGATACTTGCTATTATTACAAATTAATTTTCAACTCGAATTTTAAAATAAACAGCTTGACATCAGTGCACTCTCACAAGCACATCTCGTTTTGTCTTAAATGATATTATGTAGACTAGATACGATAATACAAGGACACAATTTCTGTTTTGAGATTGAGCTCTTCCATCTAAAAACATGATCTTTCTCTCCAGTTGTTTTTAAACTCCAATAAGTTCTTTAAAATCTCTTGCTATGATTATTTATAATTACTTTGTAGTTTTATTTTGTCTCTAGGCTTTTTCCAGTCCACCTATCATTTATTGTTGTTGATATTATTTAAAAGACCCAGATTTTTATGTTATTTTTTTATTTTCCACATAATTCTAGTCTACTAGTAATCATAACAACAGTTCTTTGATTTTCAAAATTTTTCTACAAATACTATCAATTGGAGAATTTTGTGTCTTTTTGTCCTAAGTTAATTTTTCATACACAATTTCATTATAGCTACACTAATTACCACTTGCAGAATTAGGCTACATAGTGGAAGCAAGTGTGGCTAAGGGTGGGTGTGGTAGTGTTGAAACACTGTTGCAACTGGCTTCCTGATGGAGCTGGATCCACCTGTCCAGTCAGGAAGCAAATTTCTACTTCCTATTCCCCATTTGTAGAATCAAAATCTTACAGGACATTCTTCATTTCTGTTGCTGTTTTTTATTTACGGGTCAGTTTTGTTTTTCAACATTAAAAAGACTCCAGCCAATTATTTGCAGTATCTATTTTCGTATAGTATGAAATATCCATAATGTATTGTCATTCTCAAAGCACTCCACTCATACATTGAGGAAAGTTGAAACATATCTTTATAATTACAAATAAAACCATCAACTATCACATATTAAGTATTCTTTTAATCCCATTGAAGCATACCAAATAAACACTGATTTTATCTTAAGTTTAGATATGATTAAAAGTGAAGTGAGGAAAGAAATCATAAAAATTCCAAAAAGTATTTTAGAATTTCCCTATTATCTTATAATGGCAGCAGCTAATTTAGGGGAAAAAATTATAATGAAACCACAAATTTGTTTTCTACTCTGATCTCAAACCTTAGAAAATAAATCAAAACAGCATGATGTAATTATTTACCATTCAGATGAATCACTGTTTTAGCTATTAATATCCCTATAATTTATGTATATTTATTCCATATTTTAATAAAACAAGACAAACAAAACTCATAATATCTTGCAAGAACTATTGGTATTGCTAAATCTACTTTAAAATTTCTTATACATTTCATTGTCATTATTTGCATCATATCTTTCATAATTCTGAATACAGAAAATGAGAATAAGTGTTTAAAGCTCCTTTTGTACAATATGATGGGCATTATCTCCACAAAGCTACTGAAATAAAAGTTAAAATTAAATAAAATTGAAAATTCAGTTCTGAAGTCTCATCATCCATGTTTCAAGAGCCCAGTGGGTACACAAGTATATTGTTTCCGTATCAGCACACATGTGGAAGGCATTTTTTAATTGCATACTATATTGGACAGTGACGACTTAGAAAATGGCAAAATTCGCACATGTTCATTTATTACCTGTAAAAGCTGATGTACTTTTTAAATTATTTAATAATTTATAGTTTTATAGAGATTAAATTAGTTCTGTTGATTTTATTATGGAAACAATTATTTTCCATTTTAGTCCCTTCAAAAATTACATCAGGACTCCTTGAATAGAAACTGTAAAGAACTTCAAAGTTAGGAAAACATCAGAATCCACAGGAAGGAGAGGAAATGGAATATCAGACAGTTAATAAAAAGAATCCTTTAAAAACCTCACAGATACTATTGTTTTTTCAGTTGCAGGATTTCTCTCTGCTTGCTCATTTCTTCATCCATCCATGTTTATTGTGGCATTTGTTTATCATAATAACTGAGGGATGAAACCAGCTTCGGTGCCCGACAACAGGTGAGGAGAGGAAGAGAGAGAGAGAGAGAGAGAGAGAGAGAGAGAGAGAGAGAGAGAGAGAGAGAAAGAACAAATAGTTTGGGAATAAAGCAACACTCATGTTGTATGTTCATACAGTGTAATGTAAGAACATGAGTTTGTATAAATTCATTGCAAAGCAGTTGAAATTAATACGTCATTCATGCAAGGACAAAAATAAGGAGATTTAAACATAGGAACTATTTGAAAAAATACTGTTTCATTATATTTTAAGAGAAGATAAGAGAACATCTTAGGCTACTTTATACAGAGATCATTTTGTTGTGGTGGTTCTGGATGAGATTTACATACAAAAAAGGATATTTATTTAAGTTTGTGATTCAATTAAGCCAAACTTTCATTGCAAATTAATTCACTCAAGATTCCAGTCATCTGTGACATTATATCATTTTATTGTGATTTCTACAATCCATTTCTTGAAAAACGATTCAATTTAAGCTAAAGGTTGAATGATTCGATATTTTTGAGGAAATTTAAAAAACATTTTTAGCACACACAAAATTGAAATGAAATTAGTTTTTAAAAAATCAGTTTTTTAAAAAAGCTGGAATCTGTGATAGAGACAAAAGATATTTCAGTTCTGGTAAATATTTTACCTGTAGTTCTCCATTTTCATAAGTCATCTATTAGTGATGGAGAGAGGAAGGACATGAAATCTCATCTGTTTTCATCCAATTATTTCAAGCCTGACTTTCCACAGTGCTTTCAGCCTGTTGAACTCTTTGCCTGAATGTGAGCCTGTTTTTCTTTCTTACTTCATTTTTGATTCTCTGATAAAACGCAACCTTTTTTTTTTTGTACCGGGAATCGAACTCCAGACCTTGCGCTTGCAAGGCAGGCAGTGGAACCACTGAGATGAATCCCAGCCCTAAAATGCTACCTTTTAAGACAGAACTTTCCTGACCACTTCTACTCCTTTTGCTCTATTTTTCTTTGTCACTCTGAGTTTTAACATAGAGCTCCATGTGTATTTTTATAATATTCTATCTCTCTATAACTTTGCCACCACAAGTATGTAATATCCACAAAAATAGGGTGCTTATTTTATTTAAAGTGGGTATGCAGAGCTTGGAAAAGTGTGAGGCAATTTAGAAGATGCTTGCCAAATATCTCAAAATGTACATATATCAATGAGTAGTTCTATATATTAGACAGGTTTCTTGTTACTGGAGCACAGTACCTGCCACTCAAAACTTAAAGAAAAACAGATTTAATTTGCCTCACAGTTCAGTGGATTCAGTCTGTGGTCAGGTGGCTCCCACCCAGAAACATGGTAGAGGAGCGTAAAACCTGCTTGGTGTGTGGTGACTGGGAAGCAAACTGCAGAACAGTGCCAGAGAAGGGGCCAGGGACCAAATCTAGTGCCCCAAGTCACAGTTTCATGACCCATTCAGCCACACACAGATGTTCAGTGCATTAATCTACTAGGCTTTTACCAATCCAATGAATTTGATAAATCAGAATTAATGGTCACAATCCACCCGTTGTCAAATTCACATCCAAACATACCTCCTTACAGTGTATTTAATCTCGAAATAAAGATAACAGACGTTCCTAATTCCACCTAACATAATAAAAAATATCCTGCATACAACCAGAAATGCAATCTCTCTTCCTCCAAGTCTCAAAAGTTCCAATACTTTTCAAAAGTCCAAGTCTCTTCTGAGACTTAAGGTGAATTCTTAGCTGTGATCTTCCGTAAAAATAAAAAACAAAGCATATAATCACAAAGTACAATGCTATAGGGTAAAGATTCCCATTCCAAAAGGGAGGAATAGGGAATAGAAAAGAATTGGACCAAAGCAAGATTTAAATCCAGAATGGCAAACATTTCATCCTGTAATTCTATCTCTGGCATCTAGGAACAAGACAGTAAACTGTGAGGTCCAAAGACCTTGTACATCCTCATCCCTATGGCCTCTCCCTTGGCCTGTTTCCACTCACACCCTTCAGCTGTCCTCATCTGACTTTCTGTGTCTCTAGCCCTCTTGGGTGTTTCACTGCACCTTTGTCTTCACTCCCATAGCTTCCTGCACTATTCTCTCTGTGGCTTCTTGCTTGGCCTCCCAGGCTTTCTTTTGAAGTCTGGGTGGGAGCCTCCCTGAACCCACAGCTCTCTCTTTTTTTTTTTTTTTGGTACCAGGGATCCAACTCAGGTCCTCTTGCATTTAGCATACCAATAAGGCCAGCAACACATGAATGACATCGATTTTGGCTGCCAGCTGGGGCAGTAGCCAGTCCCCTTTAGATCATGGCTAAAGCAGCCTGTAAGTACCAGGATGGCTGAACATGGTAAAACAAATACCAAGGCATCAATTTCATAGAAAGCAAATCTTCAGTAGAGTTCCAAGGTTCCTCTTCTCAAATGAGAAGCTGAAATCTTTGTACCCTTAGGCCTGCAGTGGATGAGGTCTTTCTTATTCCTGAGATGGGCTTAAGTCATTGTTTCTTTTTGAAGGCATTAATCACTTTAGCAGCCAAAAATCTTTTGGCCTCAACTTTATATATAATTCTTTCTGTGCCAAAATTAAAAAAAAAACTTTTTTTCTAGCTCTTCCTTTAGTTTCCAGTTCCCACTATGAGTCTGGCTAAAAGCAACAAGCAGTACCCGGGCCACTGCCTTCTGTGTGTGTGTGCTTAAAATGACTGAAGGTTATACGGCTCAGAATGTATTTCTCTTATCTACCAAAGTTTTTATATACCTTTCATGGGTATTATGTAATTCATTTATAGAGTTGTTAAACGAATATACTGAATAAACCAAACATATATGAAGATTGACTTAGTTTTTAATATTTGAAAATTAGTTTTAAGAATACTTCATGCAAATGAGATATTCTCAAATTATACGCAATAAATGTGAGTGAATATGACATGATTATTACCATCCTATGATTCTATAAGTGATAAGGAAATTCTACAGAGAATAAAACACAACAAAACTTCTTAAATACATTGAGAAATGAGACCTCACCTCAAATAATTATTCCTAACCTGTATAATGTCATGGTTATCTTAGGCCAGTTCTTAATGTATTTCATATAATTCAAAAGAAAATAATCATACAAAAATTTCCTACATAATATATATATATATATATATATAAAATTTTTTTATAGCACCAGGGATTAAACTAAGGACTTTGAACTTGCAAGGCAGGCCCGGTGCCACTGAGCTAAATCCCCAGCTCAATAATATATATTTTTAACTTATATTTTATTTAGGCCTGATGTTTTTGAAAATTTCCTTAAATATACTCAACTGCTTTCCTTAATACTTCCAAAACAATAGCAACATTTGCCCTATTGAGTAAAAGATTCATTTAAGTAATTCAGTTTAAAAGATAAATGGTATCATTTACAGAAATGAAAAAGATAATTCACTGGTTTCCTTTTTTAGCCAGTTGTGTAATGCCAATTATGTATAATTTAATCTTTAAACATACACATCCAAAGTAATGAAAAATAATCAGTTTTGTAGATAAAGTGAAACAGACATCAAGAAGAAAAATTGCTTACAGAGAAGTTTAAGTGCAAGGAGGATGTAGCTATAAAATGCCTTTCTCATATCTCGATCAGATAAGCACTGGGTTTGAGGATTCTCACTTATCAATAACTAAGCAATACAAGTGAGTTTCACTCTGATGACTGATAGAAGTGGTCTATCTTGGCCCTGGAATTATAGTAATGGCCTCAGTTGGAGTTAGGCAGCATAGTGGAAATACAAGAGATGTTGGAAATCTGATTTTGCTCACATGTTGTCGGCGAATTGTATCTTAGGATAACAAGAAGCACATAAGCAAATTCTCTACCGCAAAGCCACCACCAAGAGAGGCAGCACTATTACCAAGACATAAAATAACAGAATTTTTTAAAATGTTGGGACTGTGTAAAATTATGTAACCCAGTCAGTCTAACTGAGACTACTTAAGAGATGATATAAATGAGCAAACTGAGTTTGATAAAGGGTTAAGTCAAGAATTGATCACGTAGCCATCAATTGGCTGGGCCATGGTTTCTATGGAAGACTGTATCAGTGCAGAGTAATTCCAAGGCACAAGAAGTCCTACTGATGTGCACATTTTGTCTTAAAACATAAGTAAAATTGAATTTCCCACGTGACTAATAATTTTCAATGGAATTTCAATAAGTACACAGTTTAAACATAGTTCCTAATCAAATTTATTGAAAACTATAGACATTTAGATAATTTCTGATAACATATGGTATTTTCTGAAAATAACTGTGATAGTAATAATTTTCTAAAAACAAGGGTTTTGAGTTTTTCTGGAAGGATTTTGACCCTCCTCTTCTTTTCTTGAGGCTTCCTGTTTTGCCAACAAAAATCTCGGTAAGGCATGCAGCAAGAAGGCTAAGTTCCTTATTTTTATCAACTACCACAATCTTTTTCAATTGATGCACTCATACTACTAAAGTTTAGAATAATCATCAATATGATTAAAGTATTCACCTATTATTTTATAATTCCCCCTGTTCTGTCTTCTCTTATGCTGAGTATATTTAAGACCATTTTTTTACAATTGTTATTTCTACCTTTTAAAAAATTTTAAAGGGTTGTCATGAAGTTTGTTTAGTCAGAAT
This sequence comes from Heterocephalus glaber, assembly GCF_000247695.1. Next base: position 28,770,756 of record NW_004624739.1, on the reverse strand, counting down.
CAGCATTCAAATACTATCCCAACCCTTTACCTGAATTCTAAGGATATTCAGCACTGCAGCCTCCATTTCCTTCCCCCTTGTTTGGGTTACGGTTGCACATTCATCTTACACGTGCACAGTTCGTTGGCAGTATCTTATCTGAGTCTAGTTTCATGAGTCCTTTGTCCTAGAGTTTTTATTTTTTCTTCCTCTTTTTGTATCCCTTCACATTTTTATTAGCAACTTGTCAGTGTTTATAAAATAGTATAGACAGAGGTATACATGTTTTTTTCTTTTGGCAGGTTTTTAGTGTGGTTTTGAGTTAATCTTGGTAGAAATTGGGCTGGTTTTAATATTTCTTGTTGCTATGGTTATCCTCGTTGCACTACAAGGCTTCAAATTTTTTTAAAAAGAAAATCTGTTGTTTAAGATGGGAGTAGTTTGCCAGTGCAATTTTTTCTCAGTGTTTATCCACCTTTCGCCCTTTAGTTTTTCCACGTGTTTTACCTGAGGGAGAGTTTTCTTCCCAGCTCTTCTTTTCTTCTCCCAGCAGTTTTCTGCTGTTATTTATTTATTTGCTTATTTATTTATTTTGCAGCTTGTTAGCCTGTCAGTGGGTTCAGAAGGTAGTGCCAAGTTAACAGGGATGTGCTGTGATGTTCTGCTCACTGCCATCTCAGAGGAGGCATGACCCTGGACAGAGTGTACTGGCCATCCTGGTGCCCCTGCCTCTATCCTGCCTGGGTGTAGCAAATACTGCTTCCCCCGTGGAAGGGTTGTGAGCTATTGGTCTATTTTGTTTTGTTTTGTTTTTCCTTTTTCATGAATTCATTAATGTAATTAAGGCAAAGTTATTTGTGGCTCTTACTCCTGCAATGAAACCTTTTATTTCTGGATAGGAGCACAGTTTTACCTTTAGACATTGAAATAAATCTTGCCTTCTATTTTCTGGAAGACTTTATGCAAACTTAGTGTTAAATCTTCTTTAAATATTTAGAAGAATGAAACAATTAGTCATCCCAATCTGAAACTTTAGGAGGTTTTAGGTCCAATTGCAGTTCCTTTAACCATTATGTATACTACTTGTATTGTCTAGCTGGTTTTGATTGGGCTTTTATAGTTTGGGTCTTTCCAGGAATCTGTCCATTCATTTAACTTATGCAGTGTACTGTCATAAACTTTCCTAATCTTTTGTTTTCCAAATATCTGTTGAATCTGTGCTGATATCAACTTTCCACATTCCCTTTGATATGTTTTTAACTCACAAATGACAGAAATATTTTATTTAGTTTCCAGATATTTGGAATTTTTTATATATGTCTCAAAAATATCTTTCATTCCACAACAGTAGAGTGGATCCCACACACATACATGCACACTTTTTACCCGAACTCTCAATTTATTTAAAAAATGGTGCTAATAAACTTGTAGCATTTCCCACAGCTGATATTTGACCAGCCTCTCCTTCTTGACATTATTTAACATGATCTTCACTTCTTTATATTTTTTGCAACTAAATCTAGAAACTTTCAGATTCAGGTTTAAATTTTGGCAAGAACAATTTGTAGGTGACACTGAATCTTTTCAAACATTTCATCAAGAGTACATAAGGTCTGATTTTCTTAATATATATCAGTATTTTCAGCTCATCCATCTACTATAAGTTTCACTAACAAAATTTCATGAACTTTTTAGAGCATCTAATGAGAATTATTATCTAGACCCATTATTTAATTAAAACTTATAAAATGATGTTTTTTATTGTTTTATCATTATTTTAGATTTATTAGTTTGATTTTTTTCTACAGAAGAAATTAACCTCATCAAGTATTTGGCTACCCTGAAACACTTTTATATTATAAAGTATAATTTATTTTCTCCTTTTATTTGCCAACTTCCAGGACAAACATGGTAACCATACGACTACCTACCAAGATGATTCTTAGGTGTCAAATGAGGAGATATTAAAAATTACCCTGGAGTGACAGCCCTAAACTGTCAATGTTCCAGGCAAACCAGATGAATCTATTCAAAGTTGATCCATAAGAATTTTATAATTTTGCTGTGAATGCATGGATTTGTTTTCTTCATGTTTCCCTTAACAATGCAATCATTATTCTGATGTCCCAATTGTTCTAAGTTTGGCTGTTGACAGCTCCTCAAGTTGACTTCTGTGACCTTTGAATTTGACCTCAGTAGTATCTGATGGCATCTTGACTTTCTTGGCTAAGATATTTTATATTCATCTTATGTATTTCCTTCTCCCAGGTCTAAAAACAATGATTTCCCAAAAGAGCCTGCTGGTGCTGGTGAGGAATAGTGTGCACACTAAGACCTTTACTGTTTCTGAGTTGTTAGTGCTTTTATGCCTTCTCAATGAATAGAAATAAGAAATATATGTTGTTTTAAAAAAGATTAACATGAGAACATACTGATATTCAAAATCAAAAGAAATAAGACAGATTTTATATTATTTTTGACATATTTGTAGTTTTTTTCTTATTTAAAAATACTGATTATATCATTTTAATTTCACCTATATTATTTAATATATAGTCACTCAATACCAGTATTTTTCACTAACAATAACATTATTTAACTCTGTCTTAAATGTCTTTTATGTTTCAGTTTTATCTTTAAGGATGCCCCAAGTAAATGATGCCAGTTAAAATACTGTATTTTAAAATTACATTAAATACTTTTTTGAGTACTTATAACATGAAATTAATATATGATTTGGGGTTATTTATTGATTTTCTTTTTACTTTTTAAAATTTTTATAAAACATTTGAAATATTTCCAGTTCAGACTGTATAATTGGGTGCTTTAAAGAGTTGCAGCTTCGTTATAGCTTAAATTTTATTTTTGCCACTTTTCCAACAGATAATGTCAATAAAACCAAGTGAATGTTGTTATATTAAAACTAGTTTGAGTTTGCTATATAAGCACATAAAGGTACGTTTGAATCAAACTTCCGTTATAGAAGTGTGTCTGATTTCATTCTGGCCACACAATTTCCCCATCTCTCTATTTTCCCTATATTTATGTATCTTACGCAGCTCACACAAACTGCTCACTTTCTGATGTTTATTTGGATGTGATAATTACAGGGAAATCACTGCCATTTGTTAATGTTTAGTGTTCCGTTTGGGCTGCTTCACCACATTTTTTGTTGCAATGACTGAGTTCCTTAAGTGCATTTCCTTTCTTTTCTGTGTCCTATTCTGATCAGAGTGTTGTGCAAATTTGTAGACTGTAGAAACTCCTAGATGGACAGTTGTCCTGTGAGGCTCAGTGGGGGCAAGAGGTGCTGGTGATGCCTCTTTCAGGGCTGCTCCACGGGAATGGCCATGGGCTCCACAAATAGCACCTCCCAAGAAACCCTCTCTACCCTGAAAGGGTCTGCTGCATAATTCAGAAGTCTATTTTTATGACTACAAATGTTTCTGTTGAAACCCTGGAGCATCAGTGTCTCTCTCTCTCTCTCTCCATCTCTTTGACATAGCTTACCCAGTGCTTGAATTTTTGGTTTTTGTATTATGATTTTTCTGGTTCACTTTAGAAGGCAGCAGAGAAAATAAGTATCTCTAAAGTAGTTCAAATAGTGTTCATTCATACACATATTATAATATTTGGGAAAGTATTATAATAATAAATATTATTATTTATTATTTATTATATTATTAAATACTCACTCCCAAAGTTCCTGTTGTAAAGAAACTGTTACATTTTATTTAATGCATTAATCCTCAGACTTATTTGACCACTGCATGTTTTGCTTCCCTACACTTCCCTAACTGGTTTATGTAAGAGCCACTGTACTGTATGACTCAAACTGTGAAATTTTGCTTTGCAAATACAAACTATTTTTCCAACTTATTTCCTCCTTTGTTACCAAGTGAAGATCATATAATTTCAATATCACAAAATGAAAAGAAATATGAGTTCGTTGCTACTCTTATTGCAATTAATGTGTTTAACTTTTTAAGCAATACATAATATACACAGGGAATCCTACCTACTGAATGTTAAGCTCAGTTTAACAAACCAAATCTTTCTGTGTAACCAAAATCTGGCTCAAAAACCAGAACTCTATAACTGCATGGCAAAGAATGGGGGGATATTCATTCCTCAGACTCCCCAGGGCCACTTCATTTTCTTTAATGCGTGGTAGTCCGGAGAAATACTCTCCAGATACCCTAGAATTTTCTCTAAGAAATGAAAGTAAAGACGTATTCCCTTACTCACAGCTGCAGATTCAGAAATTAATTAGCAAAACGTAGAATGAATTATTTAAGGAAACCTATTTTGTCTCGTCAGATATTCCATGCACTGAGACTGTCCACATTCCTGGTGAGAGATAAGGATATACACCACAGAATTTGTCAGCAGAAGTGATAACGGATGGGGGAGAGAGGAATCCTAGCTGGCAAATCCAGATGGCCCTGGCCATGGCAGGGTTGGGGCAGGGCAGAGCTCTCTTGAGAACATCACGTGGCTGCAGACAGGGCTCCTCAGCTCCCCACGCCGTGCATTTTAAATTGACCTGGGAAAAGCTAATGAAGTACTAGTGATTGCTAATGTCTTAGCTCACAGTATTAGTATCAGTTGTAAAAACTGATACCTATTTTGTTCCCACCGGTGTGTTTTGTTTTTAAACTACATTATCCCTAATTCTCACTCAAACACGTTAATTAGCTAGGATCATCCCTATTTATTAATGAGTAAGAAGAGCAGAGACTAAGTCTAGATTGCATTAAGTTGAGACAACAATTTTCATCTTTCTTTTTCACTTATGAATATATATATTTATATTGGCACATAGCAGTTGTACATACTTCTGGGGCAGAGTGTGACATTTCAGTGTGTGCATACAATGTATAATGGTCAGATCAGGGTCACTGACATACCTGCCACTCAAACATACCCACCCCTTGGGAAACCACATCCTAACCCTAGGGGGGTTTGAACCTTGGGCTCAAAACTGAACTGTTTGCATTTCAATATGCCTGTCATCATTACTTCTGCTTTGTGTTCCTGAGGAAAAACCCTAGGAGATAGTTATTTATTTATTTATTGTTAGTTAGTTATTATTTATTTTTAAAATTCACAGAAGGCCATCACTGACAACTAGAGTACAAACCCAGATCAGAAACAGTGAGGGCAGTCCTTTTTCAAGGGACTCATAGTATGTGCATGTGTGTGCGTGTGTGTGTGTGTGTGTGTGTTTTACTTTTAAATTCAACTTTACAAAACCTTCTTCTTCTAAGAAGTTCAAAGCTTACAAATGAAATGTACTGGTGACTTTTAATGCAAAATGAAAACCCATGGCTTGAAACTGGCAGAAGGCATAGCATGTTTCTCATTTTTAAGGCACAGCCTGAGAGATGATTCATAGATTGGGGAGATGGGAGCAAGAATTCTTTCTCTTATTCATATGACTGAGATCATTACATTTTTGTGGGACAGTTAAAGGGATAGTAGTGTTCATTTTTCAGATATCAGTATGTATTTATCTTAAAACCAAAGGAAAAAAAATGAGTCATTAAACATAAAATTATATCAGTGAGCACTACATACCCAACGTTAAATACAATTGCAGAAATTTAAAACACCTTTTACCACAATGAGAAAGACATTATATAGTATACTGCTTTATGAAGGATATGTTAATTTTTGTGACTGCATTAATTATTTCACTATGTATATGCATATTAAAACATTATTTGTAGACTTTAAATATATACAATAAAAATTGACAAGTATCAAAGTGACCACTTTTAATTGTTTTATACTTAATTTCCTCCTATTTTTCTGGGGAATCAGTCTTACATTTACTTGATTTTACTTAATCAAGTTAATATGGCAAAACAGAAAGATTAAAATGTTACAGATTTTGAGGTTCAGAATGTACTGTATAACTGAGGAATCTACACAATCAAAGTGTCATCTTTTTATAGAGTGACTACTACAATAAGTATTGGTTAACATGTTCAATAGCTAATGGTGTTTACAAATTTTTATTTGCTTCTCTACCACAAATACACACTTTCTGTAATTTACAAGTTCAAATTTTTATATTGGTTTTGACAGGATTTAATTTGAAAACTGTAAAACATTATCAGGTTGTAGGATTTCTTATATATTCTGCATATAAATACTGTGTCTGTTACAGGTATTGTAAAAGTTTTTCCCACTCTGTGGCTTGCCCTCCCATTTCTTAAATGGGTGTATTCTGAAGAACAACATCCAAAGAGTAATTTCCATTAAATGTAACTAATCAGTTAGCAATTTTTTGTTTATATATCTTATCCGAAAAATCTTTACATTTTCCAATTCACACTAATAGTCTATTCTCTTTTTTCTTTCGACATTATTATGATTTTAATTTATGCACTAGAACTATGCGTTTAACTTACTGACTTGTTCTCTTTCAAGTTTCTTTCGGGATATGGCAGAAGGTAAGGATTGGTCCCTTTTTGTTCTATGCAGATATCCAGTTTTTTTATCATCAATTTTGAAAGAGACTTTCCTTTTCTGCATGAAATGGCCTTGGAAAGTAAAGCAAAATTCAGGTAATCATAGGTAGATTGATCAATTTCTGAACTCTCTTCTCTGTGTTAAGGATTTTTATGACCTTTCTTTTAAAAATTCTACACTCTCTTGGTTATTGTAACTTTGTAGAGACTTTAAATCAGGAAGTATAGCTGGACATGGGGACTCTACCTGTAATTCTAGCACTCAGAAGGCTAAGGCAGGAGGAAGCCAACCAGGTTGCATAGCAAGATCAAAGTAACATGGAGTGTATAGTGAGACTCTAAGAGAGCAAAAACAAAACAAAAACTGATCAAGTTTAGTGTGAATCTCCAATTTTATCCTTAAAGACAATTGCTTTGGCTATTCTACTTCATCTGTATTCCCATATATGGCTCTTGCTGGACAACCTAACTCATGGAGTGTCTTGAAATTGACTTATTTCTCTTTAATGGTAAGTTACATCTTTCTGATTTCTGATTTTTTTTTGCTTGCATAGTTTTAAATTGCATCTTGGACATTATTATAGTTACATTGTTGAGTTTCTACCTCCTATAATATTCCTACACATGTTTTTTTAATTTTGTGCAAAAATTATGTCATTTATACTCAAACTATAATCTACTTCTTGCCCCTTTGAGGCACTGAGTCAAACTTCCACTTCTTCCACTTAATGTTATCTGCAAAATGCTTTACATATTCCCAAATTTTCAGACATTAGTTACCCAGGGATCGGGAAGAGCTCATACATAACTTGAGGATTCTTTCTGTACTCTTTCCTTTTCAGAGTTCTTTCCTCACTCTTTCAAAAGTACAGTGCTAGGTATCGAGCTGCATCCTGAGCCCTTTTATGTTTGTTTGTTTTGAGACAAGCCCTTGCTAAATCACTAAATTGTCCAGGCTGGGCTTGAATTTGCAATCCTCCTGCCTCGGCCTTCCGGAGTGCTGGGACCCTGGGCCAGGACCCCTGACTCTGACTTCTCTCCTCACGGCTTAGGGCTCTGTGTTCTGTTCTGCTCCCCAGTGGAGATGTGGTCACTGCCAGCTCCTTCCCTTTCCTGGGCCACGTTGGAGCTGTGGTCTGCCTGGGGATGAGTCGGACAAATTAGAGCCAGGCCATGCGTAACTAGTCTCCAAATTTAAATGCACTCCCCTCCAAAAACATTAAATATTTTCACATTCAGGTCACAAAAATGTATACAAATTTTATGGTTATTTTTGAAATAATTGGTTTTCGAGATTATTGTTGCTCTACTTGTAAAAGAACTCTTTGGGGCAGAACGATTTAATCCTTTCCTCAGAAGGCAGGATGATCTCTTGAATAGATTCCAAAACATGTTACTGTGTAGAAAGATTAGATCCTTGCCAAAAAAGAGATTTCAATAAAGTAGGCATCCAAAAATACAAAGAATTATATCAATGAATCAAAAGGAGCAGAAATCAGTAAAATCTTATTTTTTTAAAAAAACCTAAAGCAACATTTTCTTTTCCCAGTGGACGTGTAGCTTGGAGGTTTTGGAGCTGGGTTTTGCTGTGACTGCTGCTGCCCCTCCCCGATGGCACAGTAGCACCCCTGTCTCCTCACAGGTGGAAAGAAGGGTGGACGACGCTCAGGAAACTGAGTCCTCGTCACCGACACCACGTGCGGATGGAAGTTCCTCGTGCAAAGCGCTGCCTTTGAGCCAATAGATTATTTTCTTACATCATATCCATGTCTAGTCCTAAGAGCATGCTGCTCAACAAGGCATGTCTCTTTAAATTACAAACTATGTACTTTGGTGGTGAGTAACTTACTTTATTTTTGGAAAAACAACTCTTCAGGATCTGTCCAGCTGAAAATAAATTTTTAATTTATTTTGAGTATTAAATATAGATAAACTTCTTAATGCTAATTAAGGAATTTATTTATTTTGTTTTCCAATCATTTTTAAAACAAAGAGAGAAATCAATATTTTACATTATTTATATTTTTAACATTGAAGTTCTACTTGTTGGATAATACAGTTTTAGTGGGGGGTTTCAGGTAATTCATTTGGAATTATAATTTTTGAGAATGCCAAAAATATGTGATTTGAAGTCACATAAAATGGTAGGTGGCCACGAATTTCATAGTTGACTAGTAGAAAATATAAAAAATTTGATTTTCTTCTGCAATAATGTAACTGTGAAAAGTTACCTTTTTGTCCTTTCATTTATTAAAATGGGTAAACCTACTAATTAACCTAAATAACCTACTAATAGGTAACCTACTACTACATAGGTAAACTTACCAATTAACCTAAATACTAACTACTTTGTGATTTAGCACTTAAATAATGTTCTAGCATCACATAATAGTGAGTCCTGTAGATAGTAAACCCGAAGTTTTAACTGGTCTTTTATTTAATGAGACAAATCTATTTGAACATCTCTGGTAATAACATATACCTAGAAGTTATCTATAATAGTTCACCTGCTCTGAAAAAAACAACTGGTATTGAACATTTTTATGTGTAGGAAATATACTAATTAATCACTTAATTTATTGATTAACTTCTGTCAATAAATCATGGGAAATAGGTATGAGATATCAAAATAAAGTTATATTTTACAATTCATATTTATAGTGTATAATAATGGAGAAATATTGTCACATACTTGACTCACTCCATTTCATTTCTAAGAATACCTGTCATTTGAAAGGATGTTTTATGAAATACTATAAAAAGACTTCTGCATTAAAATCCTTTGACCTAATTATTGCTTCAAAGATTAGAAATTATTGCTCTATTTTATCTTTGGGTTAAGTTTCTAGATATAATTTAATATTTTAGAAGAAGAGAACTTAAATAATTCCCAGAAAATAAACTTTCTGTTACATATCCAGAATAATTTAGTACCTCTAATGTCTAGAAATAATTGTCACTTTTACGAAAGATTTTTGACTTAGATCATAGCATCAACAACCAAAAAAGATGTTGATACGAGATAAACAGATCATTTATCTTAATTAAATGCATAACATTTTAAACTTATTAAGTTTACAGTTATAGATGCTGCATTCACCAATACAAGTATGTCTTTATTAAGGGAAATGCTGTTCTCATTAGTTTTCATGTATTATTTATCTTTACAAGCCATCAGTTTGAAAGCTTGTTGGCCTCACATGCAGCCTCAGGTGTAGCCTTCGCTCTGTAGCTCAGGTGTGGGCATTTTGATATGCATAACCTATATTTTTCTTCAAAATCTTAGTTTAAAAAATGAGAAGGGTGTGTGATCCTTGTGCTAGAGCAGCATGTGCCTGAAGACACGTTTACAGTCTCATTTGCTTTTGGATCTGCAGAACTCAGGAAAAGCAGAAATGCAGGGACCGGGCCAGGGAGAAGCAGCTGGCCAGGGACCCAGCAATTGCCTTCGGCACTTCGGCATCCGCTTTGAAAAGGGAGATGAGTCTCCGAGACACAGGATATGCTCAGGAGCTGCCAGGATGCAGGCATCCGGAAATAGTCCCGGTGTGTCAAAAGACAACAAACTAGCAAAGCCAGCAAGACTTCTTTAGAGTACTTGATGGGCAGTTCTTGCAAAAGGAAGTTGTGAGCTGTGACTACCGGTGAGTTTGCCTTCACCTACAGGAAGCAAGGGATTCCATAATTTACCAAGGAGAAGACTGGTGCTTTATTCTCAGGATGTTTTCCTGGGAGGAAAATAACAGTGTTTCAAAGGAGAAATATTTTTGTTAAACGTATTCCTCTATCAGCAACCGAACAAAACATTGTTCAACTCAATGAAACGCACACGTTGCTATTTTATTCTAGTATCTTGAGGCAAGTGTTTGCAAAAGGTATTAATAAAAGTAGACTCTCGCATATGCTCCTGTGAATAATGAACTGTCAGTAGAGCATGTGCCCCATCAGCTTCCATGCTGTAACCAGCCCATGTTCAAAGACACCTGGAAAATGAACAGGGGATTTAGGGTTCTAACACATGGTCACTTGGATTCCTGGTGAATGAGGACTGACTGTGTCTGTATTAGAAATAGTGAATACACATTTTTAAAATGTTAAAAATAGGATGATCATTACCATATTACACACAAGGAAATCACAGAAAGAGATGGTACACATTGTTCTCTGCCAAAGAGAGACCATATCAGGGTCCCAGAGACGACTATGAGGATGGAAGATTGAAAGTCCACATGAGGGGACAGCACAGAGCTAGTTTCTCATGTGCTACTGTGGGACCAGAATGACTCCATTTTGGAGCAGTCTCCTTTGTTCTCTCAAATTTGTGCTCGAACTGGGGCAAA
>NW_004624739.1:28671421-28739499 GCF_000247695.1 Heterocephalus glaber | reverse complement strand
TCAGTGGGTCCAGGTGGTTGAGTATCAGAGTGTTCCATCTCATTTCCCTTTGGGGTTGCTGTAGGTGATCTGGAAGTCTGGTTTTGAGGCTTATTAACGTGTCTTCTCATTTAGACTGGGGCTGGAGAGTGCTGTTGGTGCCCGCGCGGCTCACCTCCTCTGAGGTGGGAGAGGTGGGACTGAGGCTGGGAGCAGCTGGAGGAAAGGTGGCCCAGAAGCCCCTTCCTCTGGGCCAAGAGTGGCAGGACAGCGGCTCAGAAGCCCCTTCCACTGGGCCAGGAGCAGTGGGACAGATGGAGGTCCAAAAGCCCTTTCCTCTGGGCTGGGAGTCAGACTATTTTAAGTTTATGAGGAATAAACCATTTCCCATAATAGTTACACTACTTTTACATTTCTAGCAAAAGTGCATAAGCCTCCATTTTCTCCATATGCTCACCAACATTCATTATTGTTATTTTTTCCTTTTTCTTAAGAGTCGGAGGATGATCTTAATGTATAGGAGTAGTTTTTGGAAAAGGAATAAAGCATTGAGGAGACTTTTCTCAACTGCCTCACTACAAATGTCTTCCCTTTTCTTCCTCGCTGTCAGACGGCTGCCTCCACTGTCTTTGTATTTACTCTTTCACAATATTGGTGTGCCCTAGGCTTTAATTTACTGGGCTTCCCAAGGCCGCTTCCTGTTAGTCCTTCAAAGTGGCAGAACTACCACCTCTCTGGATCAGTCTCCTTGTATTGGTTGGTTCAGGTTTCAGTGACAGCATCTTTATCCAGCTGCAAACAGGAGGACACTCGTAGACAGGAAGTGGCTGCTCTTGGGCAGATAGTTTGTTTCCATGTGGTTCTGTCTGCAAAGGATGTAGCAGACACATGGGACTCAAAAGAGTGTCTCCTCCATCCTCAGACGAGGATTGGGTCAGGGAGTGTCCCTTGGATTAGTTAGGGACAGAAGGAGGGAAAGCATCAATTTGAAAATGTGTATGTCAATCTTTCTAATTAGAATATACCCCTTTTTTTTTAGTTTATGTATTTTATAATTCTTCCTATAATTTATTCTAATTGTGCATTGCTGCAAACCTACTACTTAATATTTGGTTGAATTCCTCAAAGTAGTCTGGAGTCCTAAATTTTCTTGGCACAATTAACCACTTTTAGACTTTCATACATTATTGCACTTTAATTTGAAATGGTATGAACACAAAGATCATATATTATTACAAATAACACAGTGATATGTAATTACACATAAGACATCCAGACAGAGCACCCCAATGGAAATGTATTTATAAACACACAGGGCAAGCTTGCCAACAATGGACCAAGAATAAAGGAAGGGAGATCTATTAAAATGAGTTGATAAAGAATTTAGCTGAAAGGTAATTAGTAAGGATGGATTCTTCATACATAGTCAAGAACAGAGATTACAATCTTGAGTTTAACCTCTTTCAAGGTTTTAGAGGGGTTCAATGACTCATAAAAATAATGTTGATCAAATTACAGTAGGTACTTTTGATCCATTATTCAATATTTTATGTTCTAGCATTTAATAATAAAACGTCTTTCAAATACAAAACAGTAGTGTTTAGCCATATTATTAAATATTTTGAATAAATAGTTCCTTCTACCTTTATCTATTTTCTGTCTGTTTAGAAATAAAGAGAAAAAGAAAATTTTCTCATTTAAGTCATATAGATCTGTTCAGAGCACACAGGGAGAGAAATAAAAGAAAATAATAACTTACCTTTGTATTTATGAGTATGTTTTGTTACCAGTTTGGGATTGGAGAAAGAGGAGATGAAGAGAAAGAATAGACAAATTAACACTCAATTTTCTTTTTAAGGCTTACCTGACAGAATTTTTACTTTTGTGAATTAATTAGCCAACCTACAATGACGTCTGAAGTGGCAGCCTGGACACTTAAAATCCAAAAAAATGCTCATTTAAAATATAAACCTAGTTTATAAATTCTTCACTTTATACAGCATAGCCTTTGAGGAGAAAACAGTGCAATGTATAAAATGGCATCCAGAATAATTTCACTTTAATAAAGGAAATGTGTTTATATTTCTGCAGTGAATAAATAGCAAGTTAAATACAAGAAAATACCCTCCAAACAAAATAATAACAAGTAATGTCAGCTCTGCTCCTTTTATCAACTCCAAATACCAATTTTATTGGCCCATTTTCATTTCTAAAAACTCCTTACAAAAAAGAAATAGAAAGGTAAATTTGTTTCCACAAAATAGCTAGATCACTAGACGTACACTGTAGTACAATCATCTGATCTATGAGCTTATTTTATGAAACAAAGAAATCACAGCTACATAAATGAAGGACAGTTATTGACCATAAATTTCTTATTGCTGATGAATTTGAATCCTGACAGGGAGTTTAAATCTGACTGCTAGTTTTTTATATAAAATTTCATTTGATTAATGCCCTCTTCTTTGTTCTCTACTCTGATTTCCAGGGTGTTTATAGTTTCCTTACTGTAATCACCCCTGGGATTTTAAAGATTTGAAAATGACATTATAAGCATCTCCAGCCCCTCTTCTCTATTTCAGGTTTGCAAGTGGCTTTTCAAACATGTTTTATCATTTTAAAATTCTGTAACAAACTATCAATAAAACCTATAGATTTTGATAACCAATGTGCCAAATAATGTAAAGAAAGGCTAAGGAAAATGTATCAGTAACTAATGTTTCTATAGTCTGAGATAAAATATTTAAATTACATTTGAGTCATTTACAGAATAGTTGGCATGCTAGCTGGCTGTAAACTAGGTGAAACAGAACAGAAATAAATGCAGTACCTACTGTCAACAACTCATGCAATGATGTCTCATTTCATGCTTATAAGTTAATCAATAACTCATTCATCATTCACTGATATTCAGGACAGGATATTTATCATTTTATCATGGGAACGTTTTAGGATGCTGTTATACTTTACCAGACAACAATTGTTTATCTCTGAATGCCTAGCAAAGCGCATGTACTTAGCTAGGTATTTAATATAATTGTCAAATACTGAGAAATGAAAAGTGACAGCTTTGCTCAACTTGAAATCTCTGTAGAAAGATATGAGAAATGATGGCTTAAATATTTAGAAAATTTAAGGTAGCAGAATTCAAAGAAAATCAGAGAAAGATAAAAATAGATGAATCCAAATTCCCCCCAAATTGGCAAGCAAAAGAGATATAATGTGCATTATGATGAAAAAATAATATCAAAAAAAGTTTACCAAAGGAAGACATCACAGGACTTTTGAGACATCCATTTTGATCATGCTCATTCATTGCTTTACTCATTTATTCAATGTATATTGATGCCTATTATGTATCAGTAATTCTTCCATACACTTAGGAGCCAAGAAGGAAACAAATCCAAACCCCTTTTTCTCATCAGACCGCTAAGCTTGAATCATAATTGGGGAGCATACAGTAAACACATTGTGATATATCAGTTCTAAGAGACAAATATCAGGGCAAGAAAACAGGGGGAGATTTCCTTCTGTCAGAAAACTTGGCCTTCACTGATCAGGTCCCTGGGCACCCACTTAGGTCCAGACATTTGGCTAAGAAGCTCCCAGGCCAGCAGAAGAGTGAGCAGGAGAGAGAGAGCCTGGAATGTTCCAGAGAGAGGCCGTGCTCTGTGGAGAGATACAGACAGCAGAGTCAAGCCAAGGGCAGTCAGAAGACAGAGCTACTGCTGGCCCTCTGAGTCCACATGGGGCTGAGCCTGGGTGGACGGAGACGCATCGGAAGTCATGCGGCAGGGACGGACTTGATGGCCCTTGCAAACAGAAACAACCTTGGTTGCTGTGTGGATTACAGAATATTTTAAAAAGTGGAGAAAAGTATGACACTCCAATGATAACACAAGGACAAAGCCATTGCTTTGTACTTATTGAAGAAGAAGAATTAATGTAGAAAATGTAAGAAACTTTTTAGAAATGAAAACAGAATGTCTCATAGAAACAGCAAAATCATGGTTAGATTTTATTGCAAAATATAGGTTAAATCCAAAGGAGGGAAACTGTACATGAAGATGAACACAGGGTTTGTAACTGGATGGGAGTAGAAAAAATAATATTTGTTTTAAATATTTAATTTGAGAACTGTAATGTGAACATTTAAAATTATTCAATGTTTATCCAGGAAGATATGTAATCATAATTATTCCCCAAGAGGAGAAAATATAAATCTTGGGAACATAAAAAAATTCCTTCAAAATTAATGTAGAAAAGAAAATGAAAGGAAACCTTAAGAACATCACCTAATTACTTTATTTTTCTCGTGTTATCAATTCCCTTTTACCTCTCTTTCTTACTGAAATAATCTCTATGAAAAATTGCAACTAATTCAAGTTAATTGTTTCCAGACCCTACTTGTGATATAACATTAAAATATTTTAAACATTAATCTATCATTAATATATATTTTTGCCTTAAATGTCTTCGTATCATACCTAAAATTTAAATAGACTTTTATATATTCCTTTCTAAAAGTTAATATTTTT
Source organism: Heterocephalus glaber (assembly GCF_000247695.1). Next base: position 28,734,982 of record NW_004624739.1, on the reverse strand, counting down.
TTCTATTTATTACCCACAGGGGAGCACAGTTTTGAGAAGTAGAATGAAACCATTATAATTTTTATTATAATGCCTTAGTTAATGGAAAAGTTTTCAGCTAGGACATTATGCTTCCTCAACAATGTGTATCTTCCTCCATTTTGAACAAAGGACAAGGTATCCTGAATTATTCTGCTGTACATTTCATTACACATGATCCCCAAGAGACAAATCTTTTCTCTTGATTGAAATATTTTCTTGCCTAATTCTCAGTACAGAAGTTAACACATTTTCCTTTCAAAACTGACATTTTTACAACACTAGATGAAAAGGAGTGCTGATTTTTATATTTCCTTCCTCTTTGCATGGCTTTGAAAGTCCACCTAAAAGTCTTCATTCTCAGTGAGACCCTCTACTGAGGGTCTTATTTACATCTTATTTACACGGCTTTGGTAGTGGTCATTTGCTCATTGATGAGAAGCTTAGTATATGGGCTCCTACTCTATTGTTTGTTTCATGACCTTCTCAGGGTCTAAGATTTAACTTTGCCCTCTGGGGAGAAAGGAGTCGACCTAAGAGGCTGAAGGCAGCCTTCTCTAGAAGGGAGTGTTACAGCACTGGGACCTGCCAACCCTTGGGAATTTGGCCGCTGGTCTGTGCTCACCCTGATGGGAAGGGACGCTCACTGCGCCGGGCTTCACAGAGGAGTGACTGGGGATGAACACGTCTGGTACTTGCTAGGCAGGGCAGAAGCCCCTCCCTCCCTTCCTCCCTTCTCCCCCCTTCCTTCCTTCATTCCTTCCTTTCTTTCTTTCATTCTTTTATTTCTGTTGTTGTTTCTTTTTCCCCCCAATACGGGATTGAATTCAAAACATTCACTTTGAAATATATGCACCACCTCTTTTTAATGTCTTTTAAATTTTGTGGCAGGTTCTGGCTAAGTCTGTAAGTTGCCTGTGCTGTGCTTGAACTTGCAGTTTTCCTGCCTCAGCCTCCCAGTGTGCTGGGATTACAGGCATGTGCCATCATGCCAGGCAGGTGCTCAGTTTCACTGGAATCCCTTGGACAGACACAATGTACGTAAACTTCTTCATTTTGATGGGATAAGGATGTATGATCAAGTGTTTCTCTTCACAGGAGCAAGAGAGAGCATACGGAGGCCTCCTTGCAAACTGCTAAGTCTGCTATTCTTTAAGCATGTGGGCAGAAGATGTGAGACTCATGGGTCAGAGACAAAGGAATTCACCACCAACAGCCTAGAACACTCTGGTTCCTCCTGGCATGGAAGTTCAGCAAAGGTGGTGCAGGTCTCAGTGGTGCGGTGCACACAGCACACTGGCGTTAGGGCTGAACACTGCGGAGGCAAGAGAATCCACTTTTGTAATTTCCCTGCCCTTTGTCCTGGAGCGAGGCATCATTACCTCACCTTTCTAGGTTGCTCCCTGCAAACACAACCCTGAGAAACCACTGGGGAAGTGCTGGGGAGGACTTAGAATTAGAATGCCAAGCAAGAAATGATGAGGGCCTCAGGGTCCACTGGCGATTGCCCTGAGGGGACCATGGCAAGCTCAGCACAGATGCTAAATGTGCTTTCAGGTTTCCTTGGTGCCACTGAGAGCAGTTGTGAATTCCTAAGGAAAACTCAATGATTCTTTGTTTAGTTTCCTGCATTTGCAATAACAAGTTTGTAGATGAAAATTGGCTGTCTCACACTTGTGGAGGCCAGGAGTCCAAAATTAGCGCCACTGGACCACGCTGAAGGTGACACAGGCTCAGACCCACTCTGGAAACTCTGCAGGAGGGCGCAGTCCTCTCCTCCCTCAGTGTCCAGTGCCCCTGAGGTCCCGGGCTGCAGGGGACACTGCTCTCTCCGCCGAGAGTGGATTTGGGGCCCCTTGTCCAAGGCAATTCCTTGTCTCAGATCCTGGACTTGACCATGTGTGTGAGTCCTCCTTCTCCTGGAAGATGAGGTTCACTGCTTCCAGGGATTAAAACACGGTTACCTTTTGCTGGTCCCTGAGAACACAGGGTGTTTTAGAAGTTATGGTCACAACTGGGTCACAACTGGATACGAGAAAGTAGAGAAATGATAATTAGTTTAGCCACACAGTAAATAGGAAGGGAAGCCTTCTACTACATTAATAAATTCCCAGAGGCATAATAAAGCCTGTCTCTCCTGAGAGACATAGATATAGACAGATAGAGATAGAGAGAAATATAAAATCTGAATTTACAGAAAGGAGAAATATTTTTAAATGTTTAATAAAATATGCAATATGTTCATAGATATGTGAAAATAAAATTTATTGGATCATAAAATATTTATTTATGCAAAGTTAACAAAGTTTAAAATGATTATTAAGGGAGCCAACAATTTTAATTTCTCCTTATTATATGTAAAAAAATAAACAACGTAATATTTAAATGTCTAGTTTGGAAAAACCCTATATGACAGGAATATACTGGACAGTTTGGCTCTTTTATAACATTTGGATTAACTAATTTAAATTTTGGTCTCCTCAATACCTGCGTTCAGGATTTGGTTGAGTTTTTTTTTTTTTTCTACTATGTGGAAACTAAGGAATAAATGAGCATGAAAACCACCTTTCTACCCCACAGAAATGTGTTTCTTTCTCTTTCTAGAAATACAGGCCATATACATGTGTGTATTTTAAAATCTGACAGAGAGTTCCAAACACAAGTTAGAATTAGCAGTTTCAGCTTACCCTCTAACTGTGATTTTTTGAATTTCCTGTGTGGCTTTTCACACATCGATTTAAAACAACTCTCTTAAGCTATTTCTGTTTCACATTTTCTAATTGGCAAGAAATAAACTTTTCCCAATTCCTCTGCTTGGGAAGCCAGGGTTTGATGTTTTACTATAAACAAAATATTAGCTAAAGTTACTGTGGCAAGATCTTTCCAATCCACACCTTAGACCCTGGAGTCTGTCGACGTCTCTTTTTTTCTTTGGCAGAACTTTTGATGGGGTGACCATGATGTAGGGAGGACCCAAGAACCAGTGTTAGGGACAGGATCCGCAGGCCAATTCTGCCCTCATCTATTTTAGTGAAGTGGGCATGCTCATCTGTTAACACAAGCATGTTCAGCAATGGCTCTTCTTACTCCACAGCATTCTGAAATGATGCCATGGAAACTTTTTGACCTGAAGAATCTAAAACAATCTATTTTCTCTCTTTTAGGGCAAAGAATGAGATGATATACAGTCAGCATATTAAATAAGCAGCAGGCAAAGAAATGTGGAAACAGCTGAAAAATGGGATCAGATTTTAAGTGATATTAAAAGGCTAGAAAACTAAACTAAAAATACCAAGATAAATTTAAAAGAAATAAATACAAGAATTCAGTCTCAGATCAATGGCACAAGAATTTGCTTTGGCCTCCACCTGCTGTAACCACAGCAGGCCATGTGTGAGTCAGGGTGGAGGAACAACAAAACATGTAGGATTTTTTGCAGAATTAACAGAAGTTTCCAGATTAACATACTAGCTAATAATTATGAGTATGCATGGCTATGGCTGTGTGTAGATGTCCCCCGCAAAGCCTCATGTGGTCATAGGCGGCTTTTTCGGTCATGGCTGGGTCTAGGGTGTGTGATGCTGGGATTAAGAACCTGTGGCTGCTGAACCAGTCCACCGATTGGTTTGTTACTGCCCTAATCCCAGCAGTCCGGTTAAGATAAAAGGGGCAGAATGACGCTGTTAAGGTTCCCTTGCTGCTTTTTCTGTCTTTCACTGCCATGAACTGCTGCCCCTCTGCCATGTGGCCCCTGCCTTGGAGCCAGCCGATTGTGGACTGAAACCTCTATGCACTGTGAGCTAGATAAACCTTTCTCCTCTAACTGTGAGAGTTGGGTGTTTTGTCTCAGCAATGAGAGAAAAGTAACTAACACATGCACTATGGGCCCTATACTTCGACAGACTGTGTGTGTATGGGGTATGTCTGTGTGTGTGGATGGAATGAATACCGTGGTACTCTGTTTGGGTGGACTGTTATTTTACATATGAGAAAACTGGAGTACATTAGGTTTCTCGCTCACCATTATACGGTGCAAAAGACCGACAGGCAGAATTCATATCTCATATCTCATTTAATTGCTAACCTAGAGTACAAAGTGGTTATACCTAGGTCATTATAATAATTATATCCAAATACTTGAAATACATAGTACATTTATTGACTGCTGTTTGAGAACTGTGAATAGAGCATTGCCTAATTGCATTAGAGCAATAAGATCAGAGGTAGCATTCATTTTGTCAACTTGTAAAGAAAACTTCTGTAAGAATTAGAAGAGCCAAGGTCTGGGACTTAACTCAGCGGTGCCGCAGCCTGCCTCGAAAGCTCAAGGTCCTGAGTTTGATCCCTGGCACCAAAAAAAAAAAAAAAAAAACCTAGAGGAGCCTGGGGTTTAGCTCAGTGGTGCCACACCCTGCCTTGAAAGCACAAGGTTCAGAGTTTGATCCCCGGCCCCCACCCCCTGCCCTAAAAAAAAAGAGAAGAATCATCTCTTAAATAGGGCAGTATCTGTTTTTCTGATCTCAAAATAAATGGATTTCTATAGGATTAGCAGGTCTTATTTTTAGGGAGCATTCTGGGGAAATTTTTGAATCAGGTGATAGAAGCCAGATGTGAGCTGACAGGATGTTTGGTGGCAGAGAGGGAGAGGGCAGGACGCGTGGACCCTCCTGGCGTTTGAGAGCACAGAGCAGCGCATCCTCACGGGCGTTTCAGGTAGAACCGTAGAGCACCGCCGATGAATTATTTTTTGAATCCCTCTGAGTTTTTTCAGTTAGGCTTAAACATGCCAGCTATGAAAAGTTAAAAACAGGTCATTTTATGAAGTTCAAAGCAGCAAGGAAACATCGGGCAATGCAGAGTTTCCCATGGTGTTTTATCAACATCACTCAACTTTCTGGGGGGATTAAAGGATAAATTCTTATCCTGTGACCGGTCTTAACTCTCATTCTGTGTAGACATGGGATGTTTCCCAAGAAGTTATTCCTGAAGAATTTCTGAGCTTCAACAAGGAAACAGAACATTCCAAAATAACTTTTCACCTTTGGCTCTTCAACACATTAAGTGGAGTATAAGAAAAACATGAAATGAAGAAATGTAAAGAGCGATAATCATTCTAACTGAAGTACAAAATTCTGTGTTGAAATTATCAACTTTGACCCACATCCCTCCCCAAATAACTAGACAGCCAAAGAGATAAATAAAACTAGAAGAATATATGTGAGATGTTTATGTATACACACCAGCTATGGTTCATTATTAGTTATTCAGTTTTTAAAGCATTTACAATCCGGGGTCAGGGATTTAGCTCAGTGGCACCACCCCTGCCTGGCAAGTGCAAGGTCCTGAGTTCGATTCCTGGTATGAAAAATAAAAAAGAAAGCACTTATTTATTTTTTTTAAAAAAAGCATTTACAATCTTAACCACCTACTTAGATATACATCATATGTACTTATTGACTATATCTCTAATTAATTTTCATTATTACATGAAGACCCGTTTTACGAATCTTTATTCTTTGGGAAAATTAATCTGCATTCCTATCTTTTCATGGTTCATAGACTGGCAAATCTGTATCGCTGAAGAAAATACATTTATGTATAGGCAATTTCCTTCACCAGAGAATTTTAAGTTCCATGGATACATGGAAGTAATGGCCTGGAACATAAATTGGATGATATACAAGGAAAGTGAGATTAAAACACAGAATTTTATTCCAGCAGGAAACAAAAGAAGTAAACACTGGGTGAAAGGGGAGTCCAGCCCCTCACTGGCCCATCAGATTCCTGGAGCCCATGAGGGACCAGTCACACACAATACACACCCAGTGACCACTGAGTAAACACATGAAAGAACAGGGACGTAGAAAATAATCTTTGACTTTCCTACAGAATTGCTTACTTGAAGAAGAGAGAAAGGACTCAAAAATAACATATGTATGTATCATGTACAAGACACTAAAAATTTACTGAAATGGCATATTCTAGAAGATTCTCCAAAAGAAAATGAACCATTACACTCAAATTAAAATGCTGTTACTTCATTCTCCCTATTTCAGGTTAGATAAAATTATTTGATATTAGGAACACATCCATAAAACATAGTTGAGTCAGATTTTAGGAAATAGTTTTAGTGACTTTACTATGGTGAGATTCCCAAATTCACTTAGACTAAAACAAATGAAAGAAAAATGACTTTCTTCTTAGATGGAGACTTATCTTCCTAGATAAGTTTTGCCTTGCAATTCATTCTTTTGCATATAAACCTGTAACTTATTATAGAAAAATGGGTTTAAGGTAAATGATACTGTCAAATTTTGGACTTTCTGGGACTTCAGAAAGGAAGTCTAGTTGAAGAGTGAAATTCCTTGAAGCAACACAGTATGAGGTGACAGAAAGCAGAGTCAACTCTAAGAGGCTGGTGAGGCAGTGATTCAAAACAGGGTGAAGCACATGAATGAAGCATCCAAGTTATACTGAGGGTGGGGAGCCCCCAGTCTAGGTGTGCATGTGATCCAAATGTGATGTTTTCTAAGTAAGTAGTCATAGGCTGGTTAGAAAATGTTATAGCATAGTAACGAAGCAGAAGCAGAGACAGAACCAACTGGTTGAACCAAAGATCTCTTTTTCTAATGGACAGATAAAATGAAAATAATTAGAAATTGACTAATAGTTTGTACTTCCAAGGAGTTGAAAAAGTACAACTAACACTTTGTATTTCCAAGCTCTCCTTCAGATTGCAATTCTTGGAGTCCACTCGACAAGAGGAGGTCTATTGCTCAGTTCATGTATTAACTCATTGAGCACAGGCTTTTCCTTTAAAATGTACTAAGTTTCTCAAAAAGTTATAAAAATAGTAGCAAGAGTTCCTCTACACCCATTGGCACCTTGCTTCCTGCAATGACAATATCCTTTTAATGATATGCACCTGACCATGATGCATTGCAGTACATAGGAACCTGACACTAGTGAAATACTATTAAGCAAATACAGGCACCATTTGGATTTCACCAGGCTTTGCATTGTGCTTTTTTGTGGCAGGGGGAATATAGCTCTATAAAATGCTACAACTTGTACAGATTAAATATCACCACAATCAGTACCAGAGAGTGCTCCAATTACCTTGTGTTGCCCCTTAAATAATGGTGCCTTTCCACACCCTAAGTCCCAGAACCACGTGCTGCTTCTCCACCTCCATAATTTTATCACTTCAAGAATGTTACATAAGTGGAATCTCATAGAATGTAACCATGTGCAGTAGTTTTGTTAATTTTTGTGCTTTGTCTGTTTCAATCAGCATGTCTTTAAGATCCATTCAAATTGGTACATGTACCAAAAAGTTCATTTCTTTTTATCATGGGTGGTGTTCCACTTTTAAATATATGGAATGTAATAAAAACATACAGTGAGTGCTTAAATTAAAAAAAAAATTACCATACAGAGCATTGGCATTCATGCTCCTCAGAATACCTGCTTCACTTCAAATAGTAAATCTATAGTAATCTTCCTCTTTCGGAAGCAATTCTGGAAGTGCTCTTTCACAAGTGTCTCTTGTTGTGCTGTTTTGATGCCTTGAATTAATTCAAAATAGTTTACTTTCGTGGTCATTTGGACTTTGAGGAAGAGCCAGGGGTTGCTTTGCACCAGATCTGGTGAATAAAGTGGATAAGGATGCACTCTAATGTTTTTATTTGACAGAAATTGTCATAAACAGTTGATCAATAGTGTGTGATCAAAAATACAGTGAATGTTGGAGTAAAATAATCTATTACAGCACAAGACACATTGCCATTAATTCTTTCTGAAAACACTCAAAACACTCCCCTTCCTTAAAGCATGCGTACCCCATCACTCTTGACAATGTCTCTTTTATGGTAATATGTTTTCTAAAATTCACACTTAATTTGCAATCACTCCTGTATTACAGCTTATCTGTTCACCCTGCTAAAGAATCCTTGGGTCATTTCTAAATAAAGTAGCTATGGTCACTGATATGTCACAGAGTCATTCCCCTCACCTCGGGGAGCAAGTGGCACAGCCATTTTCTGGAGAAGCTATGCCCGTTTGCATTTGTCCCCATAGTGGGGCATGAGTTCTGGTCGCCCTTAACCCTCACCAGCCAGCATGCGTGTCCCGAGGACCAAGTGCAGGCAGGAACCAAGGCCAACATAAAATCTTACAGGAAAATGGACACTGCCTTGCCCTTTTAGATTTTATGGAAGATGGATGTACCAAGCAGTCTTACAAATACATAGTTACATACTTTGAAAATACTACCAAAAACAAGTACATGGTTCTCTGAGATCATAACATAGGTTGGCTTAGACTTGTGTTTGGGGAGGTCAAAAAATGCTTCTCTGAGGAGGAGATAAATTTCACAAGGCACGTAGTGCAGGCATGTGTCAAAATAAATAAATAAATAAACCCTCCTGAGAGGAAGCTTGGAGACAGAGGCTCAGTGAGGTTTCCTGGCTCACTTATTTAACCCAGCAAGCTACAGGTGGATTGGGCATGACACAGGACATGGATAATCAATCTCACCTTGGCTTTTTCTCCAGGGAAGCCAACGTGCTCTTTCCAACATTATGTATGCATAAGAAATTTCACAATGCCCAGCAAGTACCAAGCTCATTACACTCATGTTCAATTTCTGATTGGGGATATACAGAAGTTTTGCTGCAAAAAGGAAGGTCCTGAACTTCAAAATCAAAGCCTCTAAAATGTTTGTACCTCTTGAAACTAGAGACCTTTTATTGCCGCTTCTTGAGCCAGCTGAAGAGAAAATACACCCAAAGATCCCCAAATAAAGAAAATAAATTACATACGAGGAACCATATGCAAGAGCAATGTGGCTGGAAAGAAATAAAACAAAAGAGGGTGAAGGTTAGATGTGCTGAGACAGAGAAGTAGACTAGGGTCACAGTTTGAGGGTGTTATTGGTCATGTCAAAGGTAGGTAGATAGATGATAGAGATAGTTAGATAGGTAGATAGATTCCAAATCTGGTGGAGTAATATTTAATGACTTGATATATAATTATGTTCGCATTCATATTTTTAAAAATTGGAATGTGAAATGCAAAAAAGTTTTAGACTTCATGAATTTAGCCATTTTTATTATATAACAGAATCCTCTTGTTTTTAGAGAAATAATGCTAACTTTTAAACAATAGATGTGGCATTCTCTATGCAATCTCATTTCAAATTGTTAAAAAAAAATGAGTGCTCTAGAAAACTGACAAAGCAGATGAGATGAAAATGATAAAAATTGATGAAACTGGGTAAAGAATGCTACGGAATTCTTTTAAATTTTTCTAGTTTTAATATCTTTGAAAATAGAATTAATAAAAATCAGTAAATTTCCATCATTTGAAATTCTATCATTTGAAATTTTTTCAAATTGTCTTCCTCAAATTCATTTTTATTTAAATTCCACTGTTTTTCAGTAAAATACATAGACTATTTTTATTGTTTAAAATTTGTTGAGACTTGCTTAATGACTGTTATACAGTTTAACTGGGAAATGATCCAAAAATATATGGAAATAATATGCTCTTTGCCTTTTAAATCTTAATTGTATGTATATATTTTTTATAATTTCAAATTTTGTTTGAAATTGAACATATTTTCCTCTACTTTCTTGAAGATATTATTCTCATACTTTTAAGTCTTTATGTGATAACGCTAATACCAACATGAGTCTGTTCCTACCCTTTGGATTTTTTGTTTCATTTTGTTTTGATTTTTTGGTGCTATTCTTCGATAAGACCACTAAACTTTTATTAAATGCTGGATACTCAGAATGAGAAATGACTCTGAGATGTGTTACTTTTCTTCAGAGTTTCTTTGACAACAAACCATGTATAAATGGTTTCCTCAATTCTTGTGATTGCTGATCTAAAACTGCCCAACTATTTCATAGCAGCTTTGCTGGTGCTTTGAGAAGATATTTCTACTGGGAAAGAGGTTCCTTATGCCTAGAGTGTGGCCTTACTCTTGGGGTGTGTTTTTTTTGGGGTTTCAACAAGACTTGGAGTGTCTGAGATGTTTCCAGCATTCCAAGACTTAATCTTCAATTTCTGTCACCCTCGTAGAGTGTGGCTCATGAAGTTTCAGTGCAGTTGTTTTGTTTCTAGTTACTGTTTAATGGCAGTCCTTTATCTCACTTCAGTTTTTCTTTCCCTTCCCTCCCCTCCTCTGACCTTCCTCTCTCTCTCTGCTTCCCTTCTTCATTCCTCCTTTTGTCCCTTCCTTTACTTTTGGAGTCTCATGTTTCATGCGTGAGGATGAAGAATGGAGCAACCACTTTGGGAGGATGTACTTGTAGGCCTGTGTTATTCCTTTGTAGTACCCCACTCTGAGGATTTTGTTTTCTCAAGTCACATCCAATTTGGCAGCTTTAAATTCCTGGCCCTGCCTTTTCAGCCCAGTGGGCTCCACGGTGAAGTGAATTGGAAAATATCTTCAAGGGAAAGGATGGATGAATGTGTAGCTCACGGCACGTGTTTCCATTCTTTCAAAAATTACAGGTCCTAAATCCTGCCTAAGTCACTTCAAATACTTGTTTGATGTATTTTTGTCTAGCTTCTATAACTTTTTGGTGGGAGCATTTGTCTGAAGTCACTCCGTTTTGGTTCTGTCAGAACCAAAATTTTGAAAATCATTATTTGAGCTCAAATTTATTATTCCTAGTTCAGATGCTCTTTCGCCAGACAGAAATAGTACTAGCTGAGCTATAATTTAAATTCAAATCTTTTAATGACAATTGCATTTATCTTTCCACTATACCCTATGAGTTGTATTTAATATAAAAATAGTTTGAATATGTAGAATCCACCTTGCACAAAATACTCAGAGCTATGTCATGTGTGACAGGTTTGTTAGCATTTATATATGCTACATATGTGTATGTGTGGATTCATAAATATGAATATACATTCTATTTTTCTTCCAAACACAGTAGACTTGAGCATATATAAAATTTATCTCCTGGAATCCTTTCATAAGGTGTTACTCTTCTTGCAGATCCACATTGATTAGAAAGAGAGGCTCTAAAGTAGAAGAGATGTTAAGTAGCTCACACAATATCATAATTGCTAGAATGAATCATTATCTCTAATGAGGAGCATTTTTCTTCCCCTTTTATATTTTATACACTCATGTAATAAATAATAGTCACAATAAAACTATGAAAGTGATAGTGATGGTTTTGGTGGCTATATAATTTCATACATCCAAAGGGGCTAAAGCATATCCCATACATAATCAGTTGTTTAAATTACACATCTTAAAATGACACTCTCTGTTTAAAAAGTGAAGATGTATTTTGGGAGAATTTCATCCTAAAAATAAATCTGCCTCAATTAGAAACCCGAGCCCTCATTCTCCTGCTCATTTAGTTTAATGAATGTCATTAGCGTGCACTGTTGATCATAATGGATACGATATGTGTTGATTTCTTTCTCCCTTATGTTTTCCACTCCAGGAAAAAATATCTTCCATGCAGGTAGGATTTTTATGAGCTTGCTCCTTCCTCATTATTGGATAAAAATGATGAGACAAAAAAATTTAGAGCAACTTTGATGAAAATGTTACCAGATTTAAATACTGGCTTTTCAACATATTAGCTGTGAAAGTCAAATGAAGAATGTAGAGGATACTGTTTCAGAAGGGAGATTGCAAGGCCAAATATGTATATAACAGGATAAATGATATTTGTAATAGATTGTGGTTGTATAAGCTGTCTGTATGATATCATATACTTGTCAAACCTATTCACAGACATATATCATATATATATATATGTATGAAAATATGTGTTTATGCATGTATGTAAAACTACATAGATATTATAAATTCTAATCTTAATTTCTCTTTTTTCCAAAACAGGATAAATGTACTTAAAAATAAGACAGTCTCTTCAGAGAAAAACTCTCTGGTTTACCAGACAAAAGATGTTACAGAAAACTGACCCTCAATCCATGACAGTATGGTACTAGGAGAGACCTGGAGGACCCTTTCTGAATGGTGGAAATGAAAACATACACACTTTTCAATGTTTTCTGTCTATATCCATCTGTTACTTATAGTCTGTCCTAGGGAAATAAAGTGACTGGGAAATTTTCAGACCTGGCTTAGTAACCCAGGAATTGTATATTTTTGTCTTGAAAAAGACCCTTAGATTGAAGGTCGTGTTTCATATAAAATGTGGCTCAGGATCTATTTTTCTGGAGCAGAAGAATATGTTAAGAGAAGTACTCAGAAGGACCCTAGGGAGAGAAGTGGGAGAACTGTCAATCTATTGGCAATGCCAAGAAACCATGACAATAATCTATACCTACTCTGTGGAGCCAAGAAAAAAATCCAGCAAAGTAAATACAGACAAAAATCATAAAAACAACTGCAAGATTTGAAAAAGAACATGAATTTTAAGAGGAAATAATATAGGCTGATTGTAGGAGAAAAAAAGTGAGTAAATAGAAGGGAAAGAATGTAGGAAGAGGAAATAATACAAATAGTGGAATATAGTATAAAATACAGTATATTAGAAAGAGCAAGAGAAATAATCAATAAGAAAGAAATCCAAAGAACAATGCAGAAGTGAAAAATAAAGGAAAGGAGGAACATCACACTGTATTTAGTCCCAGCATCTTTGAAATTAGCAAAATCTAGATGCTGAGATATTTCTTATCTTTCAAATCTCAGCTGTAATCCAACAGCTAATTTTTCAAGTCATAAAACAAATATTCCAGCTGGGAAGATTATTAAAGGCTTGCTGACTGTCTCTTTTAATTTAGTTGATTCATTAACAAACATAGTTGGGACATTTTGCCTAAATCAAAAAGAAAACCTCTGCCTAGGAACCAACTTTACAATCCATCTTTGTGGGCTCTGGAGACAACTTTGTATGGATAATCACATAAAATTCTAGAGCCACAGTGTCCGGGTTTAAATATGAGCTTCCCCATTTACTTGCTGGGAGAACTTTGAAAAACAATAACACTCTACACTTCAAGGTCTTCACGTTCACAAAGGGAGTATATAAGACCCTCTAGCTCCTAAAGCTACCACTGGAATTAAACTTAGTGAGTCAGGCAAAGTGCTTAGAACAGTGCAGGTAATATACTGGCACTGTGTGCTTGTTAAAGGAAAATAAAAATTACATGTTTCTATTAGAAATATTTTGTCATTCAGTCAATAAATACCAATGAGCACATGCTATTTTGCCAACACTACTGGGAACATCAGAGTCTACTGTTAGCAAAGCACACAAAGCCTTAATTTTCGGAAGTAACATTTTTATAGATGTATTTTAATAGAACAATTCTAGGCATATTGAAGATAATTTCTTATTAGAGTGTGTTCCAGGCTCTTTAGATACATTATTGTCTTGGAATGAATTTTTTATGTCCTCCCCAAATGCATATGACGAAGTCCTGTCCTGCATTTGGAGTGAGGAAGTGGTTGACGTTAAGTGCGTGGATTGGGGCTCTGTTATCCTTGGGATCCAAAATGTCCCTAACAGTTTCCTTGAGCTCAAGGCTCAGTGATAGCAGATGGGATTTGAGGAACTGATGGGTCAGGAGGGCTCTAACTGCATCAAGGGGATGAGCCAGGCATGAGATCATGGTTCAGGGAGCTTGTTGGCCCATTGAGTATGAGCGTCACTGCAGGCATGTCTTCAAAGGGTGTATTTGCTCCCTGGCTTTCTCCTATTTTTCCTTACTTGTTGCATCCTGGCCCTCATGAAATGAGCAGCTTGACTTCCCCCATCCTTCTGCCATGATGCCATGGGACTGACCATGGACTGAAACTTCTGTAACTGTGAGCCAAAATAAATCTTCCTTTAAGTTGTTTTTGTCAAGTATTTGTGATGTAAAGTTTCCTAACAGAGGCATGATCCAATCAGATTAGTTTACTTAGGCTAAGAGACACCAAAGAAACTGTTTCTCTCTCTGTGTCTCTGTCTCTGTCTCTGTCTCTGTCTCTGTCTCTCTCTCTCTCTCTCTCTCTCTCTCTCTCTCTTTCTTTCTGGACATATGGAGGAAAGAGCATCTGTAGCTTAGGAGTACAGCCCCCAGGCCATGAGAATATGTCTGTTGCAGAAACCATTCAGTCTGTGGCATTTGTATTGACAACGCAAAGAGACTACCAGTTAGGAAAACTTAGGAAGCAGGAACCCATTTCACAGATGATCAGAGTCACAATACCAGCTCAGAGATCTAGTATTTTACATTTCTAAGTTTCCATCTTTCCCCCAATTTGTTATCTACTTTTAATATATTACTTTTTCATTCATTTATTAAAAGACAGGTGTTAAGATTTTCTGGCAGACTCTAGTTCAAAGCTAGAGACTCTGGCTGTAAAATCCCTCCAGTTCAGCAATTTGTTCTGCTGCCTCAATGAACAATTTCACCTATAGGCCAAATGAATAATTTCACCTATGTCAAGCATATTACAGATATTAAATTTGTATTGAATTTGTAATTCAATGACACTGTCTAATATTGGATTTTAAAATATCTTAATAAATTAGTACCATATAAGTAATTTTCCCCATTCTCTAACATGACACATCGACACAGTCATAATGGCACGTTTACATGTTCACTCCACCATCTAAGTATTTCTTGAGCACACTTCCTCCAAGTTGCCAACTCTATGCCATTAGTTCCTCTTCCCATTCCTGTCATATCCAAAGATACAGGGCTGGATTGGATTACACAAATGTTTCAACCAGCCCATCATTCTCTATGCTTGCTTCATAAAACTCCTCCAGAACCATGAGGGGTCATGTTTATTTCATACACACGACCCTTAGCTGACCCTCAAAAGTGTACTGAATCCCAGACTCACTACACTGTCACTCAAACCCTTTCATTATTTTGCATTCGTTAGTTCTCTAGCCTGATTGGCCCTTCATAATATTATTTAGATGTTACCTCTTCAGAAGTTTTTCCCTACTCAATCTCTCAATACCTGTATACCCCCCAAGAGTTAGTAACCATGCTTCTGTGGTGGGTGCTCACACCTTGCATCGATGTGCACCTAACACTTTTCCCGCCTAGCATTTATGTGCAAATCTAACACACCACTAAAGTGACTGTCTGAAGGGCAGGTTTTACGTTTGCCCTGCTCACTCTCTATTGCTAGGCTTCACCCTACACCTTTGCAGACTATTTGATCAATAAATGCTCGTTAGGTTAAATAGGATCAAGTTCACCATTTGGGAAAATTATCAACTTCTCATAAAATCGCATGCCAGTAGTTATTTTCTTCCTCTCACTTATCTGATGATTATTCATAATACGAAATACACTGGTGTCTGGCATCGGAAGCCAAAACCAAAACACCGTCATTCCTACCAAGGGACTTCATTGCCTTCCATTCTTGGATTGATGTCTCAACAAATGAGTATTTGGTGGCTCTTCTCATCTGGCAGTTCTCAGATAAACGATTTGAAAGAGTAAAATGGTACCAAGTAAAGTCTTGTCATCTTTGTCTATCTCACATTTATTTGGAAAACTTAAAAAGCAGCCAATTTATGAAATACATATCTTTTAGACAGGTGTGTGGATACTAAAGGTTATCATCTCTAGGATTTTTCATCCTGTGATGATCCCAACTGAGAAAATTATATTGAGGTTATAAACAACAGGGATTCAACTCAAGAAATTGGTTGTGTATATATCAAAAGAGCTAAAACCCAAAACGGGAACTCTGCAAGGTGACACAGTAATTAAGCAGAAAACCACAACCTCAGCTGGGACTGAAAGACAAAGGAAGGAGGTTGGAGGTACTGGTCAGAGGAACCAGTACCACCTGAGAGGAGTCCACAGTGGCTCTTTCTGGAGAGAGATGGGGCCTGAGAAGAGGTATGCTCTTGCCAAAGACACCATTGGGAAGAGCACAGAGGGGTACATACAGATCCCGGACTTGCCTACTCTCTCCCTCTTGACAATGTTTGTTATGAAACAAACCAGTGAGACCAGCTGCCATGAACCTGGGAAATGCAATTTGCAAAGACCGTCCTTCCTGTTCTATGCAGAAAGACACAGAAAGTTTGAGAAATGGGCCAAAGGTACAGCTTTCCAGGAGTAGGATTGTCTGAGGGGTGTGAATCCATTTGCACCTTAAGTTGTAAGTCTTAGGTCCTATGTTATTTCATTTTGTGCTAACTACTATCTCTAGGTCATGTCCATAAATGGAACATATACCTTGAAAACTTGGTGCTATTAGCATTCTCAAACTCTGCTGTAATAGCCTCATGTACAGATCTGACCACATGGATGAAAATAATTTTCTCTTTTTTTAATACAATGTAGTCATCTGAGAGAGCATTCCTGTGCAGTCATTCATCTGACCAATTAGTTGACACTTCAGGAATTGATTCTTTTTTTATTAACTAATTTTATTGGTACATTTTAGGTATACAATATGCTGACATTCATCATTAGGAACCTGTACCTGTACATAATTTTTGTTTTTTGTTTTGTTCTTGTTTTTTTCCCAGCAGACAGAGTTGATTTCAGCAGGAGGAAGTTTGGTCACCATGTGTGCAAATGTTAGGTAAAAGGGTGAAGGAAGTGACAAGGCAATGAGGAGAGAAATCTCCATGAGGACCACTGAGAGCCTTTTATCTGCTCTCAACTGTGGTCTAGGGCTGTTTCTGGGTGTTTCCCAGTCGTGGTTTCTGTGGAGGCTTTGTGGGAGCTCCAGATTTCTCTGTAGAAAAGAAAGCAAAGCAAGTGATATAGGAAAAACTAAGAGGCATATACTGAAACTATGTTTGCAAAATGTCAATTTCAGTTATTTTGGGTTGGGGCAGGGTGTATCACTAATGATTAACCAAAGCCAAGAGTCATCCCCAGAGAGACTCTGACTCTGCCTGCTGTAATCTCTGCTTTTCATTTCCTTGAAAGATAGTGTCAAATATATATTCTCTTTTGAATCAAACAGGTTTCTCTCTGATTCCATTTCTCATATTACATTGCATATTTTATTCTTTTTCTAAAATGAAAAATAAATTCAACACTGGTTGTCAAATATCTTCATTAATCATCAATGTTCCCTTGTGACATTGTATAGACACTGGCTTTCTTTTTCAAAGAATAACAAAAATGACATTGAAAAGATGTTTATTAACAGAAGTTTCATAAAATTTCTTTGATTTACTCATTCATCATGGTAAATTTAATTTAAAATTTAGATGTTGGAAAAATTGAAAATTTAAAGCTCTTGGTCAAAAAGATGAAAGTTAAACAGATTGCCATTCCTGTTTACAGTAACGGATGAAAGTGGGATTGTATAAGTCAAGGCAACGAAGCTCTCCAACACATCACTTACACATCACAAAGTGGGTCTTTTAACAAGAGCTTGCCGGGTTGAAAGATTGAAACTTGACCTGCAATCTTCAAGTATGACAAGATTTATTGGTAGAGTATCTGGGGAGAGGAACTGAAGACATGAAGAACCGGCAAACAGGAAGAGGAATTCTGAGGAGCACAGGATATTTATTGAAGTGCAGTTTCTTAGTGTGATTCTTTATCCAACTATCTATTATCACTGAGCATTTTTCTTACACTATGCTTCCATTTTTTCTCATTGTCCCATAGTTGTATCTATCAGAATATCTACTTCCTAATCTTATCTAAATTTGAAATTTCTTGATAAATTTGGCTCTACTCATATCATATCACTTCACCCTCAACAATTTCTAACTGTTCTACTAGGGTTATATTTGCAGACAAAAAAATCAATCCATTTAAGATCAGATATGTTTGTCTTCAAGAAACTTGGACCACTGCCCAGGCTGCAGATTTCCCACTCTTGAATTAGACAAATGAGCTGTGGTTAAAAACCAAATGTCACAAGTGAGATGGAGATCACATACCAGATTGCACAGCCACTTGGGTGGCGGTTGGATGGATGGGGCGGAGGAAGTTGGATAATAGTGTGGTTTCTAGCATAGACATTTTCATTCAGCCCCGGCTCATTTCAAATTCACTCACAGAGGTAAGAAAGGGTTTTTATGCTTCTAAACTTTCAGTGGCATATATTTTTGGTAAAGAAAAATATTTTCTTCATTTTCCAAATGAGGAAAGACCGGGTTGGAGAAGTTAAATAACCTGTTACCTTTCAAATATGTGATTATTGCTGGGGATAATAACTAGGAGTTATTTTTTTGTAGCTTATGCAATTATTTCTAATTCCTTATTTATTTGAGCAAAACAAGGATAGAACATCTTTGTCTTCCCTGGGAATGAGCAGTCTCCGCACTCAGTCTGTTCAGCAGGATTCTGCAGCCTGGGGCTGGCCATAGCTACGAGGAAATATTCACAGACAAACATCAACCTTCTTAGCAGCTTATAACCAGTTTGGCATTCAAGGTACTGGCAGGATTCTTGCTTCAGGCTTTCTTTTCCCCCTAGATGTAGACTATGAAAACAGAGGAAGTTTGGCTGGAATCAAATACTAGCCACTTTCTTTACTGACACACGCTGCAAAACTAAGATTCTATTTATGAGTTACAATCATGTCAGAGGCATCACAACTTAGAAAGGAACTGACTATTCAGAGAGTGAAAAGAATTAGAGGGAGACAGTAGGGAAAGAACATTTTTCTACAAACAAAATCTTTGGACTTCAGGAAGTAGACAGGTGTAGCACTGAGGGAGGACAGCTCTATCAGAGCTATTGATGGTGAACTAACAGAGCAGGACCAGAGGTAAGAGGCAGACACACTTTCTCTGGTGCTCTTCACTCCCTTCCACACTGCCCAAGACTCTGTGTGATAAGGTTTGTACATTCGAAGTATTTGTTATGGGGTTCAGGTGATTCTTGAAAGATAAAGTCTAGTTTAAAAAAAGAGAACAGGATTTTTAATGATGTGGCACACATGCAAAAAAGAATGAGAGGAAAATATCTAGTGGTAGTAAAGGAGAAGCAAAAAGGCATGAAGGCAGGGAAAAATTTGTTTTAAAAAATTTAAAGAAATAGTGTATGTGGATGATGTTGGCCAGGGGCAACCATGTAATACAGTAGCTCTCAACCAATTGTTTGTACATATGAAACATTCCCAAGAGAGTTAACATTTCTGAGGATGGGGAAGACACAAGGGTGGAGACAGGAAGGAGAAGTAACAGTGATTAAGATGTGATATGTATATGTACCAATTCCCCAATATGAACGTAAATTTTATGAATGTAAGTCTTCTATGTTGCAAACATATAAAAATAAGGGAGAAACAAAAATTGTCAGAAAACGAAAACAAAATTTATATGTCTCTTGGTGCCAGCATAATTCCTACTTAAATTTACAAGATTATATGAAATATATCTTTGTTAGGCTCTAAAATGTCCTCCTAAGGCCAGCTGATGAGCTTTTGAGAAATGATTGAGTTACAAGTGCACTAAGCTTGTTATGGTTGTTAATCTAGATTTGGAAGGTGATTGGATTGGGAGCTTATAGCTGATTTTCGGTTTTGAGATGGGGTCTGGTCAGAGGCATGTCCCTGGAGGTGTGGGCTCGAAGGGTGCGTCTCCCTCCCCGACTCCTCCCCTCTCTCTGCTTCCACCACGGCCACCATGATGTGAGCCTCTTTCTTCTGCCATCCGGTCGGCCATGCTCTTTCTGCTTCCCAACAGGCCTGAAACCAATGGAGTCAGCCTACTGTGGATCAAAAGAACTTCTGAAACCAAGAGCCAGAGTGAACATTTTATTGATGAAGTTGATTTTCTCAGGTGCTCTGTTACAGTGATACAACGCTGACTGATACTTAAGAATGAGAAAAGGAAAATATAAGAGAATTTTCTTCTTAATATATTCCAAAAGAAATAACCTGAACAGTTGTGTTTCTACTGGTTACTGTATGCAGTGCCATGTGAAAATACCATGGAGTAGATATTTTCCATGGAGAAAAAGAAAAACCCTGTTATGCTCCTTGGTCCTATCTGTGGGGACTCAGCTTAATTTCTCCTACATGAGATTGATACAAGTTAAAGACTGAACAATTGTACAGTCATGCCTCTTGTGTGAAGCTTTTGGAAGGTGTTACATCATGAGGGCACAGAACCTCATCCACGGATTATTAATCCATACCAAATTCATCTGTGAATGTCAGTGGACGGTGGGGCCCAGTTGGGGAAGTAGGTCCCTGGAGTCAGGCTATGAAGAGTGTGTCTCTCCTCAGGCTCTTCCGCCTCAAAGCTGCCCAAGGTAAGCTCAGTAGTCTTCTCTCTCTGCTATGCCCTTTCGCTCTACTATTTCTGCCTTGGGGCCAGCCAACCATGGTCTGAAACCTCCAAAACCATGAGCCAAATAAACCTCATTTCCTTTATGTTGTGGTTGTCAGGCATGTTCGCTCCCAGTGACTAATCCACCATATTAGGAGTGGGAAGGGAACTCTGCCGACAGCATCCGAATTATAGTTTTAATTGATGTAAAAACTCAGAGTACAAAGACCTGTGGAATTCTGTGTGAAGAGCTATGCACACAGTCTTGGAGTCCTCTACTACAGAATATTTTACCTCTCAACTAAGTTTAGAACATGGCTCAAATATCAAAAACGTTTACTTTTGAAAAGTAACAGGATCCCTTGAATGTTTTCTACTAGCAGGTTTTGTCTCTTGGCATCATTTCCCCCAGTATTTTTCCTGTGTGGCATGGGGAAGAGTTGTATCTTAAACTAGAAGAGTTGATCACTTACTGCTTACAATGGATGTTCTTTTCCAGCACTGACATTCAGCACTGAAAACATAGGTCACCCAAGGTTAACACAAATGACTTGTGGTTATTTAGAACACTATTTTCAGATACATTTAACTTTGTCTTTTAGCTCCTGTAACTTACTAATAAAATGAAAAATAACTTTTCTTGCCACTTCTTGTACTGATGGAAGTGAAACAAAAGCAAACATCAGTGACTGGATTAATTTAAAAAATAAAACTGAGATGATTATTGAGCTTTGCAGTTTTGTCCTTGTTAATATTTAAATATAATTATTTTATAAATCTATGTATTAATACCATAGGATTTCACTTATGTTGCATTCAATTATATTCCCTTTCCACCTTTGACTGTATATAGTTTTTCTATCCTCTCTTAGCTTTTAAGTGTCATCATCCTCCTCCTGTTTTCCTGTCATTCCTCGTTTCCTCCTTCGACTTTTAGGTTCTAATGATTTTGTACATGTAAGTTACCTCAATGCAAACATTTATTAATGGCTCAGAATTATTCTATCTAATAGTACATCTTGATTCTTTCACTATATTAATACAATAATATAAAATGGTGTTATTATGAAGTGATATTGTTAATACGTATCCTTGGTTTTAGTGAATAATGTATGCTTGAATCCAAATTCCAACTTTCAGAGGCATACTTTAAAACTGTGCGTAATATTTCACTCATGAATGAACAAAATTATTTAAAATATATCAAGGGTTAAAATGTCTAATCAAAAGCATCTCAGTCATTTATTATTACTTATCAATGTTTTAGAAACAAGCTATTTATTTCAAGTTTTGAAAATCTACATGAAAATAAAATTCTGTTTACACTGTCTCAAATTTTAGTAATGAACAAAAAGGTTTTGTGATTAAAAGGGTTAAGAATTCTGTATGAAATTTGTATGGAATTTGAATTTTTGTTTTTCCTTGTAAATCATCAAACTCTCCTTTTCAAATGGACCATAATGTTTGCTCTTTTAAATTTATGATGGATGCTGTATGTTTAAGATTATCATGACAAGTGAGATGCGAAGTCAATGGGCCTGCAAAAAGTAATTGCAATAAAATAATCCTGGCATTTCTCAAGCACAGAAGTGGAAAGTATTCTTTCTTGGTACCTAATCTTTTCTTTTTTATCTTAACTTAAATTTATTTTTACTCATAGATAGTTTCTTTTTTCTCATACAAGGCCCAAGCAATTACATTATTCTGGATGAATTTTTGTTTTCTTTTCTGTATGAGAGTGAGTTAAGGATGATTTCACAAAAAGTAAATTCAGCAACTATTACTTTATTTATTCTACCTTATAGTATCTACCCTAATTCATGATTCCTGTTACCTTTAAAAGTCATGTTTTGTTGGATTAAACAATTGGAGCAACAGTTATGTCTTAGCATGAAACTTATTTCTATTAACTGCATACTCTGGGGAGACACTCCTAAGTAGATTTGATTAAACATCTTTATTTATAAATGTCTATTTCATTTTGTTTGTTTATCTCTTATCACATACACTTGAATTTCACGTTTCACCTTTATTTTTGCTGAGTCATGTTTGGCATTTGATTTCTTTTTCTTTCTTAAATTTTCTTTAAACTCTGTTTAATGTAGTTTTTTGGTAGAGGCTATGTAGGATGCCTTCACTGTCTGCACTATAGCATTCATCACTTTCTTGGCTGCCTGAATCAGGGACATGGTGCTGTCCACCCCGGAGACAACGAGCTCTCCGCCGAGGTTCTGCACCTCAGCCTTCACCTTGCTGCAGATGTTGAGCTGGTGGCAGTAGAGGGCTATGCGCTGCAGATATGCCAGCAGGTCCTGCTTGCAGGCTGAGTCCGGGCAATGGTCTGCAATGGTTCGCCCAAGCTTACCCATCCTTGATCCTGCCTCAGCAATTTTCTTGGCAGCACTGATCACATCTGATGTGTTTTTGAGCGGCCCTTTACCTCGGGTGAAGTCCATCATCTCCATCATGATCATGCACATCTGCTTGGCCAGCACGATGATGTCATTGCCACTGTCATCCCATTTAGACACTTCAGCATCCAGCTTGCTCTTTTCTTCTTGGAAGATGGCCGCTTGTTCTGCAATCTTTGCTTTTTGCTCTTGGGGAAGCTGAGCCATGATCGCCCGGGCACTCTGGCCAGCTCTAGTGTTTTTTTAATTGTTGTAAAAATGTTGTTTTCATGATTGTGAATCTGGTTCCAGTTCTTTTTCATCTATTTGTATATCAATAGTTAATATACTGGCTACCAGTTCTAATCAGGAAAAAATCTTGGAAATATCTTCGTTATGACAGCACATTTAGCAGAAATTACTGATGCGCAAGCAAACCACGAAAGGCGGAATTCTTCAAAAGCACATTTTGTTGATTAAGTTTTGTTGCCTGAATATTCTTTCCCATGTCTCTTGATGAAAGACTCTTTCCATCTTGTAAACATCAGTGTGCACAGTCTCACGACTATGCGGTTTCACGTCCTTGGACAGGCAGGCCAGTTCACAGCTAGTGAAAAGCGAGAGGAGTCTGAGTTTTAATGGCTGATAAACCTTACATCCTGCAGAGGAGGAAAGCACTTTTCCTTTTTTGCTGCTTAAGAATGTGGCAGAAATGTATGCTGAGGTAGCCCAGTCAATTCTTTTTTTTTTCTTTTCTTTTTTTCTTTTTTTGTAAATTTGGTCTCAGAATATTTCCGTTGCAGTCTCTAATGCTGGGCACCTGGCTGTCCTCTTCTGTGGCTTTATCCAGGCACTGATTACTGCTCACATGCTGCAGGGTTAATTTCACTGGGGCACACTCCCAGAGTTGGTTGCCTTTAGGTGGTGGCATTTGGGCATGGTAACAGGGCCATTAAGTTTGGAAATGTCCAAGCAAAGGTCATCTGTTCTAATTTCTTTGTTGGCAGTATAAGAGAAAACCTGATTACCTTCCCTACCGTGATAATTGAAAATTCCAACTTTTTCATTCTCTTTTCTAGCCATGTTATCTAGAGCCATTTGATTTCTTTCACTGAAAATACTCAAAGATACTCACCTTGTCATTTAGAATTATAATACACACTAGATTCATTTCCTTTTTCCATTGTAAATCATACCAATAAAATTGCTGTTCAAAGTTTCAGGAGTTTATGTATATTTGTATTTCCAGATAATAATTCTCAGAGAGATTCTAATTTCATCAATATTTGATCATTTAAATTCTTTGATTAGATTTGATGTTATACATTCAAGTCTATATTCTATAAAATTGTAAGACATATTAAGAATGAGTGAAAGAGAATAGGAAAGCCTTGGAAGTCAGCAATAGTAAAAGTGAACATGGACAAAATCCCTCAGCTTGGAGTTAAGGTTCCATATCTAACTGTTTTTACCCTTTACCTAGCTGGCCAATTTGCTAAACTTCTGGAGTGAACCTGGCTCTACAGTCTCATCGTATGTATTTTGTGTAATTGTTATTATGTTTTTAAGTAATGCCTAAAAGCTTACTTCTCTGAAAAGAACCATGTGAATATGAAGCTAGGTGTATTGTTAAACAATGTGAAAAAGAAAGGTAAACTAAAACCAAATCAAATAAATTTCCATAGGGAACACTCAGGAGAAAAAAAATGAATCGCTTCTGAATGCCTCAGAGATATCTTCAACACTATCGGGATTCAAAGTAAAATAGGATGAAGGATTTGAGCCACTCTGAGCTTACTTGTAATACTAAATTAAGAATGCCATCTTCTCTTGTTAAATAAGTGACAGTTCTGTTAAGCCAACTTGTTAAAAAGAATTATGTCACAAAAGTTTTGCTTCATTGAAAGTCTTGCCGTGAAAAACAGTAAAGGCAAATTTTTTAAAACATCTAGTGGTTCCAAGAAGTTACCAAGAAGGACTTGGCCATCCCACATCTGTTAATCATAACTACAATGTGCAGTCACCAACAGACAGGGAAGTTCCTCTCAAACTTTTTTGAAAATTGTCAAGACTATATTTGCAGTTACTATGATTAATTTCAAGTAGGTTTGGAAAAAGAACTGTCAAGTTTTCTCTCTTTTCTCTGCAGACAAATGTTCAGACTTTAGGCAAGAGTAAAATACATCTGCTTATGACTTTGCAGAAGTTCTGAGGCTCAACATTTTTCAGACCATAAGGTTTTGATATGCTGCTTCGGGAGCCCCTAATCAAACCGTGTTGTATTCTTGCATCTTAACTTGTGTTTCTACATTTAACAAAGAGAGAATCTATACTTGCAGGAGAGAAACACATGGGGTCAATAGGCAAAATGGAACTTTTGAGAGTGCCCTGTTGGCAGCCCAGGTAATAGCACTGCCAGTGTGTATGATGGCGATTTTCTGCATGGCTGCACAGCTGCCATTTCATGGGTGGGCATCTGTGATAAGCTTTGGGCCTGATATGGTGAACACTAACACTGATTAATTCTCCCATTTTCATTCTCTGCATCTTGCTAGAAATAGCTTTTGTGCTCTCCATTCCAGTAAACACTTAATATTAACACTTACAGTGTTTTATTGTTGAAATAAGGGGAAACTGGCCTTGGGCCACATTTGTAAATCTACGTTCAAGTGCACCATCCATCAAATGGCAGCCACATGCCGGAGTGCAGCTGGGTATTACAGATGTTTGGTGGAATCATCCCTCTGCTTTCCACAACAGCAGATCTGGGGCCACACAAACTAAACAAGAAAAAAAAAGCAAGGAGAAATCAATTTTGTCTTAGGACTGTTCTATCGAGTAGAAATTCTTACCATCAATTTATATAGGGGTCTATGTAATTTACAGGTTATGTTTGTATATATTTAAGCATATTTAGAGTTCTATTTCTCCACATTTCCATTTTGTTACTTTTTCATTTATTCTAAAAGTCATATGACTAACCTCAGGATAGTTGTTACTGTGAAACCACTCTATAGTACAACTACATGGCCTTTTGCTGTGGTGGATGTTTTTTGCTCCAGTGAATCTGAATATTCAGGCCACTGGTTTTAATGTGTTGGTTTGACATAAAGTGACACTAAAATGATATCCCTGAGGCCTTATGTTCATTCAACCAAATTAAATATGATTCATGTTCTTAAAATGATGAAAACACAGATATCTGCAATATTCTCTGGAACTTAGTTAAAACCATTAAAATACTTCAGCTAATACCTACATTCTTTTAGTTTTATCCTGTGCTTTCTTAGTATGTAACACACGTTTTCAATGCCACCTTTCAGTTCAGAAATACATAGCAAAATCATCATTTTTCTTATTAAAATATTTTAGCCAACTACTACATTTTTACATCAGATTTATAATGTAAGAATATTTACATTATAGCTTATGTTTATAATACTTACATACCTATCATATATATTATATGAGAAAGAGCAGAACTGGGTAGAGTATGTATCTTTACAATCTTATGTGCATACGTATAAAAAATGAACATATAATAAAGGTAATTATAAATAGATAAATAGGGTAATAAATCATATATAGCTTCACTTGTTTGTAAAGAGAAAATATCTATTTCCCAGATTAAGAAGAGTGGTAAAAAAAAGAGTCATTGTGCTACTGAAAGAAAAGTTTTAATGGTTGAAAAATTTGAAGGTATTTATTATTCTAACTTCCTACCAGTTTTGGTCAACTATCTATCTTCTCACCTTCACAGTTCATAAAATGGTCAGGGACACATCGCCCTTACAAATGAAATGAATGTGCAGAAGCATTTTGAGCCTGACAACATGAATGAATGGAGGAAGAGAGAGAGAGAGAGAGAGAGAGAGAGAGAGAGAGAGGGAGGGAGAGGAAGAAAGATAAAAAGGAAGGAGAAGAAAGTCTTTGTTAGTGGTCAATGATCTTCATCATGAGTAGTTTTTAAATTCATACACCGAGAAGTATATACATAATACAAATATAATTAACTCATTCCTATTTGCTTTTAAACAGTCCTTATCTAGAAAATTTCTCCCACCCATTTGGGTCCACACAGATTTTACATGCACTTTTTTTCACATTTTGTTTTAAATGAAGCAGTACTGCTGGCAAGTCATGAGTTTAATTTCTGAACAAGTGCAAAGCCAGCTCTGTGAATGGCAGATGAACCAACCAGAAGCTGGCACCAGACCTGGTGGATATATTGGCATAAGCCGAGTTCAGGTGCCGTCAGCCCACTCTGCCAGCTGGGTGCAGCCAACCGGGAGCTGGAGTGGAGCCGGGAGTCGCACGGAGGCACCAGGAATGGGCAGCTCTGCCCTAGGCACAGTATGCAGGAGCACGGTCAGCAGCGGCCAGGCTGTGCTGTGGGTGCCGAGTCCCCAAGCACACAGTTGGTGGCCAGTTGGTGGTGACCTCTGTGGTCTGGGTCATCTTCATGGACAGCTGTCAATTACAGAAAAGGAAGTATGGAATCATAAGAGTCTGTGAGAAAACTGTCTAAAACTGATCAAGGAATAGACAGTAACAATTGCTCCCAGATTTAGGAAAACTAAAATATTTTTATTGCCGGCTGATGCAGGCTTTGATTTTTTTCATAAATTGAACATTTTTGTATATGCATATTCAGAGTTATGTTTCTCTGTTTCCATTTCATTACCTTTTTATAATAAAACAATGAATTTACAATGTTACAGTTTATTTTTTACTTTCTATCCTAGTTATACTCTCTGCTCTTATACTGTTTCACTTATCAATTTCAGGTGCACAAAATGATGTTTTGTGATTTTGTACTTTAAATTACCATTTAAAGATGCATTTCTTGGGCTGGGGATTTAGCTCAGTGGTTTCGCTGCCTGCTGTGCAAGCACAAGGACCCGAGTTCGATCCCCGGTACCAAAAAAAAAAAAAAAAGATGCATTTCTTTCCTTTCTTGGTATTTGAACACTGTAATATAATTCTACTCACAGATCTTGTGTTAAATCATGTGTATTTTGAAGATAAAGAATCATTCTAATAACTTAGTATGCAGCTTTTTGTACATTTTATTTTTAGAACATTCTAGCTTATGTGTTAAAGATGCTTTATTGTATTTTTAATTTATTTTTTCATTGACACATAAAAATTATACATATGTAATATTTTGATACATTGATAAATTGCTCAACATTTAAATCAGAATAAACAAATGTAAATTTATCATTTCTTTGTGGTGAAAATTTTCAAAATCTGTCCTGGATTTTTGAAATGGTCAGTACATTATTGTCATTTCTAGTCACCCCACTATATGGTATCACACCCAAACTTCTTGCTGTCTCGCCGTATTTTAGGATCCATTGATCAAATGCCCCATTCCTCTCCGTTTCCTCCTCTTTGCCACTTCCCTGAACAATGATTTTATTCTCAGATTCCTTAGGATCAATTTTAGGGGGGAAAGAAGAAGTAAAAATAGGATCAAGATGAGCTATGAATAGGAACCAATACTCCCCAATGAATCTATTCATTATGTATCACAAATGTATACTAATAAAAAACTAATTTTTACAAAATTCTGCATAGGTGAGATCACATGGTACTTGTCTTTCGGTGTCAGGTTTATTTTACTTAACATAATGTCCCATTGGGTTCATGTTTTCACAAATGACAAAATGTTCTTCAGTATTACAGATAAATAATATTATACCACATATTCTTTATCCATTGATCTGTTGAGGAACTCTGGTTGTTTTCATTTTTTGGCTAATTGAATAGTATTGCAGTAGACTTGGGAGTTCAGATGCCTCTTCAATGTCACAATTCGTTGCCTTAGCATACACACCCTGGAGTGGGACTCTTGGATCATACAGCAGTTCTCTCACTAATTTTGGGGGGAACTGCCACACTGCTTTCTGTGCTGGCACATTCCAATCAATAGTGTACAAGTTTCCTTTTCTACAAAACCCTGCCAGTCCTTGCTATTTTTTGTGTTTTTGATAACAGCAGTTATACTAGAATGAGTGATACCTCATTTTGGTTTTGATTTTAATTTTTCTGTTTTGTAATGCTGAATATTTTTTCTATACCTGTTGGTTATCTGTAAGTCTTATTATGAGAAATATCTATTTAGGTCTGTTTCCTATTCTATAATTTGTTTTTGTTTTTGTTGTTGTTATTTTGTGTGTGTATGTTTGTGTGTGGGGTGATTGCTATTAAATATTTGGAGTTTCTTATATAATAACCCCTTGTCCCAAGGACAGCTTGCAAATATTTTCATCCTTTCTCTAGGTTATCAGTGCAGTATGTTTCTTTGCTATGTAGTTCTATAATTTGATGTAATCCCATTTGTCCATTTTGCCTTTTTTTCCTGTGCTTTTAATTTGATGTCTAATCAAACACCTTTCCCATTCCCATGTCCAGAAGTATTTCCCTTATATTTCTTTCCAATATTTTCATAGCTTCAGGTCCTATTTCTTACATTTGGGTTTTTAATCAATTTTTAATGCTGTATTTAAACTGTGAGAGAGAGGATTCTAGAGTCACTTTTCTGCATGTGGACATCCAATTTTCCAAGCACCATTTACTGAAAAGACTGTCTTTCTCCAGTAGGTGTTCTTAGCACGTTTGTTGAGACTTAGTTGGCTGTAAATCTGTGTCTTCACTTTCAGACTCTTTATTCTGTCTCGTTGGTGTGTGTGTCTGTTTCAATAACTAAAGCTTCATGGTATGCTTTCAAATCAGGTAGTGTAAAAACTCCCAGTTTGTTCCTTTTACTCAGTGTGGCTTAGTCTACTTAGGTTTTGTGTGTGTGTGGTTCCATATAAATTTTAGGATTATGTTCTAGTTCTTAGCAGAATGTCATCAGTATTTTGATAGTTATTACATTAAATATTTAGGTGGTTTTGTGTATCATTGATATTTTAACAATATTAATTCTGTCAATCGATGATCATAGGATGTCTGTCCACTATTTTGGTGTTTTCTTTAATTTCTTTTATCAAATTTTTCTTTCATTTCTCTGGTTAAAATTATTCCTGGGTATTTTATGTTTGGGTAGCTATTGTAAATGGAAGTCCTTTATTAATTGCTATTTCTGATGATTTATTTACATACAGCTTCACTGCTGATTTTTGTATGATTAATTATGTATCCTTCAAATTTATTGAATTCATTTGTTAGTTCTCGTAGTTCTTTTAGTGGGGTTTTGGCATTTTCTACATGTAAGATCATGTCATTTGCAAGCAGTGGCAATTTGATTTCTTGTCCAGTTTCAATGCCTTTTATATATTTTTCCTCTTGTTTGACTACTCTGTCTAGAACTTCAGGTACTCTATTACATAGAAATAGACATCCTTGTTTCGTTCCAGATTTTAGAGGGAAGGCTTCACCTTTTCCTCCTTGAGTTTAATATTAGCTATTGGTTTCTAATAAGTAGCCTTTGACACATTGAGTTTCATTCCTTCTACAGATAATTTTCTCAGCATTTTTACCACAAAAGACTGTTGCATCTTATCTGGTGTCTTTCCTGTACCTATTAAGATGATCATATGGCTTCATCCTTCATTCTGTTGATGGCATTTCATGTGTATGGATTTGCACATACTGAATCAACCCTGCCTCCCTGGGACGCATCCCTCTTGACCACTGAGTGATCTTTTTCATGTGTTCATGGAGTCTGCTGTTACTGAAGGTACTTGCATCTATGTTTAGCACGGATATTGGCCTACAGTTTTCTTTTTTGAGATTCTTATCTGGTTTCAGTATCAAAGTAATGATGGCCTCACAGAAAGTGTCTGGATGAATTTCTTCCTTTTCAACTTTTTGGAATGACAAGAATAGTTCTTCTAAGATTTTGGTAGAGCGAAGTCATCTGACATGGACTTTTCATTGTTGCTAGAATACTGTTAATGGCTCAGTATTGTTACTTATTGGTTTGCCCAAATGTTCTACTGCACAATTCAGTCTTGATAAGGTGTATGTATTTAGGAATTTGCTCATTTTCTAATTTGTCAAATTTGTTGGCATATAGTTGTTTATTAAATCTCTAACGATTTTTATACCTGTAATATATCAGTTGTAACATCTCCCTTTTCACCTGTTTCTATTTGAACTTTCTTTCTCTCTTGTAGTGCAGCTAAAAGGCTTACCCATTCTGTTTTTCTTTTTGGAGAACTAAATTTTTGTTGTTGTTGATCCTCTATTTTTTAATCGCATTTCACTGATTTCTATTGTGATCTTAATTTCTTTCTACTAATTTGAATTTCTTTTTCTTGTTTTTCTAATTCTTGGAAAAGAGAAAGGTTATTTGACAACTTTGTGCTCTTCACTGCAGATATTTATTGTTATAAACTTCCTTATTCTTACTTTTATTGTTTTGCATAGATATGTGTATGTTGTGCCTTCATTTTCATTAGTTTCAAGAACAATTTTGTTCTTCCTGATTTCTTTCTGAATCCATAGTTAGCTCAAAAGTACACTGTTTAATTTATGTGTATTTGTAGCTTCCAATGTTACTCTTGCAGTTGATTTTTAGGGGTTTTTTTTGAGTTGTAGTCAGAAAAGATATTTGATATGATTTCAATTTTATAAAAATTGTTGAGAAATGTTTTGTGGCTCAACATGTTATTATCCTGGACAATGTTCTATGTGCTGATCAGAAAATATGTGTTTGACATTTGTCAGATAGAATTTCTGTAGATACCTGTTAAGGCCCCTTGGTCTAGTGGAAAATGTAACATTGCTTTTTCTTTGTGGATTTTCTGTCTAGATGATCTCTCCATTGCTCAAATGGGTGTTAAAGTCTACAGATATCATTGTATTTGAGTCTATGCTCCTTTTAGGGCTGTTAACATTTGCCTTTATTAAGCGTATATATAAAATCTGGATTTCCTTTTTGCTGTATTGACTCCTATATCATTATATCACGACCTCCTTTTCTCTTTACTTTGCTTTTTATTTAAAGTGTACCATATTGAACCATGGTTACTTCTGCTTTATTTTGGATTCCATTTGCAAGAAGTGTCTTATTGTATTCCTTCATTTTCAGTCTGTCTATATTTTTCCAGGTTAAATGAAATTTTTGTGAGCAAAATTTAGTTCTCTCTCCTCCCATCTATTCAATTATGCTTTGTTTTTTCATTAAATAATTTAATCCACTTACATTTCCCATACTTGAATATTCATATCTTTCTCTAGGTTTTGGAAGTCTTTTGATTTTACCTCTGTGAATGTGCTTTCTACACCTTTGGCAATCTCAGGTCCTTCTTGAACTGCTAACACCCAAGCATTCACTTTTTCAATACTGCCCCAAAGTTCTGCCATTATTCTTTATTCCTCTCCATTCTTTTTATCTTCTCTGACTGCATTTTCAGCAGCGTATCTTTGAATTCACTACTCCTGTGTTCTGTTTGATCGGTTCAGCTTGAATTTGTAAATTTTGCTTCTGTTTGTTTATCTCAAGGATTTCTGGGTTTTTTTTTAATTCATCTATTTTTGGGGGGGCGTTAAGGTTCTCTTTTAGAGTATTGAATGTTTTTCCATCTTCTGTGAGCTCCTTATTTTGCCTTGAAGCTGCTGTTTTAAATTCCCTGAGAATTCTCTCATACTTATCATTGTCTGGTCAGTTTCTGGCACATTATTAGGTGAGGTCATGGTTCCTGAAAACTCATGCTTGCTGGCATGCAACATTACCTGGGTATTAAAGGATTGGGAGTTTGTTCCAGCCTTTCTGATCTGGTTTTGTTTCTGCCTGCTTTTGAGAAATTCTAGGTGGCTGCCTTTTTTCTCTGAAGGCCTGTAATCATTTCCACTATTCTACCACTGTATGGTGCCTGAGCCAACGTCTGCTGGGAGTCCGTTGTTGGTGTACTGCCATTGTTTCAGTACTAGAGGCAATCTAAGCCCAAGTTTGTCCCCAGTTCACTCTCGGTGCTTGTTCAGAATGAATCATGAGACAACCTAGAAAAAGTAATCAATCTCAGAAGACTTTCTCTGGGACCATGGTAGGCCCAGACACCTCACCCACAGTTACTAGCCTCTGGTCAGACCCTACAGAAATCTGTCAGACTCTCAGAAGAGTCACACCTTTTGTCACCAGTGCCAGGAAAATGTGTCTCATCCCAAGTCCACAGTTCACCAAGAGAGCAGAGCAGCTGAGTAGCATCAAGGGGCGTGCTGCAATGAGCTGTCTACTGCTGAGCTGAACTCATGGGTGACTGATCCAATGAGCGACAGGTGATGCTAGAGGGAACAGATCCCCACTCAATGGAGGTCATGCCTCTTTCCTCAGCACTGAGCTATTTCAGAGCTTCTACCCACAGGCAGGCTTGGGCACGGGGCCATTAGGATCTGCTCAGTGTTAGATTTCACTAGCCCATCACCGAGTTCCACTTGTGCTAACTGCCATACCCTCCACCCACCAGGGCATCGGGTCTTCAACATGAGGTTGGCACCGTGTTGGGGAGGGAAGGCTCTCGGCCATGTAGGCTGATGTTCTGCTGGGATGCACTTGAGTCTCATAGTCATAGGACTTGCACAATCATAAGATGAGTTTGTGTGTGCCCCCAGCTCAGCTCCAAAGCTAAAAATGGCAAGCTTAAACTCTAGTCTGCCCCTTGGGTACACAGGTCCCTACCAACCTCATGGTGGGGCAGGCATAGCTTAGTCCACAAACTTCAACCTGTGAGTGGGGCCTTCAGTTTCTACTCTGTGCTGAGCTCCACTATGGTGGAATTGGCGCTGGGCTCCAAGACAAAGCCCAGCTCCCCACCACGTACTCCTGTCCAACTCTGCCACCAGCTACTGAGCAAGGTGCTGACACCTACCTAAGGCAGTTCCAGAGGCTCAGTGTACCCATGTGTCCAGGGGGTTTGCTCATGGGCCTCTGCTCAGCTCTGGGATCCACTCTGGAAGGCTTGGTCCTGGATTTCAAGTCTAGGGCTTGGACTTAATTCTCTCTCCCTTTCCCCAAGAGAGTGTCAACTCTTTCCATGCTGGGATCCTTCGATTTCAGGGACAGGTGATGTAGCAACTCCTTTCTTCTTAACTTCCTCCATGTGTCTCTTTGGTTTATTCTAAGACGATGTGAAAGGGTTATTAACTGATTTCTGAGGCCTTGTGGAGGTCATTTGATGTGCCAGTTGTGAGTTGTTCTCAGCCGTCATCCTGCCTTGTATTTACTTTGGAGAATTTAGACTCCTGTAAAAAGTAAAAGATAAAGATGGGCTTGTGTCATGTACCCCAATACCCAGGAGGCTAAAGTTGTCAGGCTCCTTCAGCCCAAGAGTTTGAGGCCAGTCTAGGAAACATAGCAAAACCCTGTCTCCAAAAGACAAGAGAGGCGAGGAGAGGCAGGGAGGAGGGTAAAGGAGAGGGGAAAAGAGTAAAGGGGAGGGGAGGAGAGAGTTAAAAAAGATAATTCCCAATCCCCGAGGTAGCTTATTATTATACTTGAACATTAGTAACTGAATTGTTTTGCATTTCAGAACATCAAGTGATTGCTTTCAAAATTTCCAGTGCATTAAAGATATCCTAGAAATGTATTCTAGCAATGACATAGTCAGTTATATAGAACAACTTCAGAAATTGAAATTATCATCACATGAAAGTATTTTCCCACGTTAGTAACCAAATTCACTTGAGAATGATTTAAGTACACTTTACTTTTTCTTCAGTAGGGTTTGCTTTTTATTAAGGCTCAGCTTTCTAATAAAATTCTTATAACAAGTATTTGTTTGTCTCTGGGCATGTTCTTGCCTGCAGTCTGTCTTGTTGGCTTCTCATCATGCCCTGCACTGACTTTTAAATGTTTCTGTGTAATAGGAAAAGAGCATCAGCCACATTAGGTCCACTTACCTGTATGTTTAAAACATAATGCCCAAGTGCTTCCAAACAAAGGAGAGCTGTAAATCAAAACTGTAAAACTAAAACTGATTAGTGAAGACAGCCAGATTCAATTACAGAATAGTGTTCAGAACTTTATGCTCTTATATATTGTTACATCATAAAACGTAAATGTTTTCATTAGAAAAGAGAAGTAAAATTACATTTGAGTTTATGAGGTCTTAAAAATAAAATCCAAGTAAAATTAAAAATATTTCAAAAATTATAAAAGATATCTCAGTTTACTTGAATGTTTGTTCAAAAGCAGTCAAAAGCAAAAATAGGGCCGAGGATGTAGCTCAGCGGTGCTGTCACCTGCCTCGCAAGTGCAAGGTCCCGAGTTTGATCCCCAGTACAAAAAAAAAAAGCAAAAATAGGTACTGTTAAAGGAAGGAAACCAAGTGCTCAAAATCCTTACTTTTACAACAGGCTATAATTACATTTTCTTTCCCAGCACTTTATGAAAACTACTGATATTTTTGAATGGAAGTAAAAAATAAGATTTAGAAACACATGATGAAATTGAGAAAAGAGATTCAAAATGTGTTCAGGTCAAACAAATTGAGGTGAAGAAAGTAAAGCGTATTTTTGCTTAGCAGTTTTCAGCTTTTTTTAGGTCTTTTAATCCTCTCAAAAGTCTGACTTTATTGGCATCATTATCCCTATTTAAAGGTGAATTGAAATTTTAAAACTAATACTTCAGTGAAAAAAACACAATATAATCCTAAACCTAGTTGCCTTCAAAGGCTTGGCTCTTTTCTTTTTCTTCCACAAACTGTTCTGGAGTAATAACTGACGTGCAGTGTGACCCATCAGTACTGTCGATGAATGTCTCCACTTCCCTCTGGTAACTCTAGGCAGTCTCTGCCAACAGTCCGAGCTATTGTACGTGGACTCCTTGATCTGGCCATGCTTGGAGACAGTGGGCTGAAGCGCTTCCTCAGTCATGATTGAGGGCATCTGTATGAGCTCTCATGCCAGCACAAAGCTGACGACTGCTATAGAACCCATTTGACATCCCACAGAGACTCCCTGGTCAGACCACCAGGGGAACCAGGGAAAGGATGCAAGGCTCTCCCTCTCTCACAAACTGTAGCTGCTCTCGCTTCCCAGATTTCCGTCCAGGGTGGAGTTCCAGGAGATGATCAGCTCTTTTCTACAAAATCTGGGGAACCAGTTGTTTTCATTTATTTGAATTGGCCAACTCTTTTTCATGCTAAGTATTCACATTGTTCTTTTGCCTGTGTACATAGTGTAAGTATTAAAATGCAGATTTGTAGGACTTTTTGAACCTAATGTATTCCTAGGTGTGTTACCTGGGAAGAATCTGCCTTTGTAGAAAAATATTTCCCAAATGCATATATGTGTGTGTGTATATACATATGTACTAATATTGGGAAAAATATTTCCCAATATTTTTGAATTAAGCAACTGGGTCTATCACTAATTCATAAGACCTAAAGGTTGGAGACACTGATGTGGATCATTTATCTTGTACTTTTACATAACTAAGAATTCCTGAGTAAATTTTTACGAAAGTACATTAGTCATAAAAACTCATTATAATCACTTTTCAGGATGACTGTACATCCAGCAAAAACTAGTAGATATTTTCATCTCCTTTTGTTCCGAGTTTTTGTTTTTTAAATTTTTGTTATTTAAAAATATACATGTCTATTGCTATTAAAAGGTATTTATATAAATATGATCAAAGTGAGGTAGCTAAAAAATGTGTAACAAACCTGTTTTTCAGCACTCCATGCGATCAATGTAAAAAATACATAAATGACTATCCACTTTTACAAAAGTTATAATCTGGTTAAAAGCTGCATTAGGGAAACTACTTAAATGTGATTTAAATATGAACTAGTTTGTGTCTTTGTCAGCATCAGTCACTTGTGAGTTCAGGCAAGTTGAGCCTCATTAGGCAAGTTCTGGAATTCTAAGGTGCCACCACGCTAAGTCTGTGTAAAGCCTAGTTAGTATTCCAAAACAAAACTGTAAAACTGCTTGTTTCATTGCCAGCATTGTTTGCGGTCTCTAACAGAGATGTGAGGAGATTCATTACAAAAGGATAGTGCAGGTTTTCACTAGTATTATGAAACAGGACAATCTGCTCTATACAAAAATTCAATTTCTCTTCTTTTTTTGGTTCTCCAGTTGGTAAAAATGTCTATTCTTCTCTTTTAGTCCCAAAGTCTTCCCTCTTTTTCCTTTTAAATAACAATTCTTTAGTACACAGTGTTTTTCTTAACTTTAATTTGGAAATAATTCCTGGACCACAGAGAGTTACATGAACAGGTTTCGTAACATCTCCAAAGGCATCGTCTTGGACAACTTTAGAACAATATCAAAACAGGGAAATCAAAGTTGGAAAACTAGAATTTTTCTCTCCATTTTCCTTCATTTAATTTTTAAATTAAAATAAGTTACACGTGCTTATTATGTATAACATGGTATTTTGAACTGCATATATATCGTGAATGATTAAATCTAGCTAACAAACATATGTGTAACACACATGGATATCATTTTTTGTGAGAACTCCTCACATGCACTCTCTTGGGGGTTTTCAAGGATACAGTGCATTATTCAATATAGTACAGCTTACTATTAAGTATAGTCTTCATGTTGTAAACGTATTCCTCCTGTTGGAATTTTGTGCCTTTTTCAGACATCTCCTTGATTCTCCTGACACCTCACCCCTCATAACCATTATTCTGCTCTTCTTCAAAGAGATCAAATTTCTTAGATCCCACATATTAATATGCTCCTGTGGAGTTTTTCTTTTATATGTGGCTGGCATAGTTCCCTTACTATATCAGAATGATAAAAATACGGTTAATGTTTAAATTTTAAAATTTTGTAGTGAAAGAAACCATTGCCCTTAATATTCCTCAAAATCATCCCCCTCACTTCAAAAACATCATCCCATCACTTTTGCCACTTTCTGACACAATTCAGGAAGTCCTCTCTCACTAGAGTCTTTAGTTACATCATGTGGCTGCTTTAACGTCCTGAATAAATTCAAAACATTTACATTTCCTGGTCATTTGGACTATGGGAAAGAGCCAGAATCACATGATACGAGACCATAATGTTTTTATTTGATAGAAATTGCTGTAAGTAGCTGCTCAGTGAAGGTTATCAAAAATAGGGTGAACTCAGGTTATTCCATGGTATCACCAATACCAGGTTCTCCTTCTTTCTGCAGCTGAATTGTGTCCGCCAGGCGTATGTGTTACATTTTCTTTACTCAGTCTCCAGTGAGTGGACACCAAGCTTGAGGTTAGCGCTCTACCTTGGCTCTTGTGAATAGCACTGCAGCTACCACAGAAGGGCAGACATCTCTTCATTTTTTAATTTCATTTCCTGTTCATCTATACTCCGCAGTGGAATTCCTGGGTCATAGAGTAGTTTTACTTTTTAATTTTTAAGGAAATTCCACACTGACTTTCATAATGGTTGTATGAATTTACTTTCTTACCAACAACACACAAGGATTCCCTGTTCTCCATGCCCACACCAAGCCTTACCTCTTCATTTGTGATAATAGTCATCCTAACAAGTGTGAAGTGATTTTAATTTGTATTTCTCTGACAATTACTGAGCTTGAACAGTTTTTACGTATCTCTTGGCCACTTGCGTATCTTGAGAGATGTCAACTAAGGTCTTTTGCCTATCTTCTAATTGGGTATTTTCTTATCAATGTGCTACTTAAATTATTTATATATTATAAATAGTAACCCTTTATCAGATACATATTTTACAAATTAAAAATGCCTGACTCACTGGGATATTGTTGTTTTTACATAATGTATTTAATGAACCAACTACATATTCTGGCTATTATTTAAGACTCAGTTGAGAAAATAAAAACTGTAATACTTAAAATCAAATAGAGTGTCTTGCACTTCATGCATGTTGTTATACTGCTGTTACTATCACTGGAATATTTATTTAAATTTAAACTTTTAAGTCACAAGACTAATTCAATTTAACTTTTACTTCATTTAATAATCAAAAATTCCTCAGACTGCGCTGTTTCTATTTTTATTTTCTATAATTACTGTATATCAGGTAAATGATGGTTAATTCTTCTAAATGTTTTATTCAATATAAATTATAAATGTGTAATATATAATCTAATATACATTACTATTAAATGCAAACCCTGGAGAACCTAGGTACTCCTGCATTAGTCTTTTAGATGTCAATATTCTGTGTACATGTCTTATTGGTTTTCATTTACTGATGCTTAAATCTTTAGCTTGAGAGAGAATTATAAAGAAAAATATCAACTCAGAATCTGTCAGCTAGTAAAAATCATTTGAATCCCTTCCCTTTCCATGTGTTACTTAATTAATTTCCAGCGGTTTGCCTATTGAATGGAGCAGAAAAAAGTGGGAATGCTTGTGAAATCTTTGCTGCCCCCATTGGTGCACTCAGAAGCGCACAGTGTGTGCTGTCTCACACTTCATGGTCTCCCTCGTCTCTCTCTCTCTCTCTCTCTCTCTCTCTCTCACACACACACACACACACACACACACACACATTTCTGTCCCTGCTTCACTTTTCTTCACTTTAAGAAAACGTACCACTTCTTGAAGAAAATTGCATTTTTCTCAGTGAGATTCCCAATGAGATTCATGAAGTCCAGTTAGATAAACTGAGTCAGTCTAAGAGAGGTAGCTAAGATCGGTACAGTGTGGGGACAGGGAAGGAAACCAGGGTTCGGATCTCCAATCCAGAGTGGGCAGTGCCTCGATGAAGCCAGCAGAGCTCCTCGTCCACGTCCACCAGGCCTCTGTGTGACAAACCACATTGATGGAAGCAAAGTGAGACTGGAACTGGAGACAGGGCCTAGCCCCTCCACATACTGGACCAGGGTCCTGGGCTGGTCCCCAACTCACGAGGACCAAGACGTCTGACCGAAGGACCAGTTGAGCAAGCGGAGAGGCTGCAAGGCTGGTGGTAAAAAAGTCTGATGCCAATATCCTGACTGCACCCCAAAGCCTAATGTTACCATGGAAACGTGGTTTTCAACAGACCCAGTGGAGGGAGGGAGGGAAGCTCAGGATCTGCTCTGACTGAAAGGCAAGAGCAAAGAGTGTGACCAGTGCTTGTGCTCCCCCAGGACCCCACGGTGACCTCCCGGAACGGGGCGCACATTCTCAAGACGCAAAGCTATTTACTTTGCTGTCTTAGTCACATCTTAGAGAGTGACCCAGTCTCACTGTTGTCATCATGTGTCTGCCGGAAATACGGTTATCTATTCATTCTGTTCCCATGTTCATTTGTGGGGTACTTACTTATTAAATCCTTGCCTGGACCTCGGCTCCACACTAGTGTATCTCTTTCTGTCCTTATCTGTATCCACCACTGCAAGAAACTTTAATGCATATACCCGAAGACGTTTTTATATTTGCATATAAAGACATGGAGGTAAATCCCAGTGCCCAAATCCACCAACATACACCTACCGTCAAACCTATTTAGACATTTATTCTCCATGATAATAAAATTTCTGAGATAATTAGCTAGTGAAGAGAAAATGTTTATGTTAGTGCTCAGCTTTGCAGGTTCTAGGCCACAAATAGCCCCACTGCTTGGGGCCTGAGCCCACATAGCACATGGTAGTGGGATTTTGTGCCAAAGCAGCTGCTCGATTCATGATCGGGAATCCAAGGAAGAGACAGAGAAAGGGTCTGGGTCCCCCCATGGCTCACAAGGACTCATTCCCAGTGATCAAGGAACATCCCGTGGGGAGTCCACCACCTACCAGTAGTGCCATTCAAGGGAAGAAGACTTTGAGTCATAGACCTTCCGGAGATTCTGGAGATCCCGTCCAGCAGCTGTATTAACTTTCTGCAGTTCAGGCACTCTTGATCCAGAGACACCATGAGTGTCATCTAAGAAAGAGGATGTCAGGGTAAGATTATTGTACATCTGATTTTACGCTGGGAAATGTGCGGGAACGTTTTAAGGAAGTGTGGTTTCTTTGGAATGGGGTGCATCAGGTCATAGGGCTAAACTGTGATTGGCAGAGTATTAATTCCTATCTAGGCGAATAAGAGAAGCCAAGCGGGGCTGATGTTGCATTGGGAGAGGCAGTAGGCTTGCCCATTTGCCAGTAGAGCGGGATGCTTGATCACAGAGATGCTCACACTTAATGGTGTTTTTTCTTGTCCCATCAAGGTAGCAGGGTGACCTTATCTGATATTAACAGGCTTTGGAGTTGTTAATGGTTGCAAGAACACAGCGTAGCTTAATTGCGAGCTCCGTGGCTATACACCACAGTGTATTAGCAGTTATTTTCCATCTCAGCAGCTGTACTTTACTATCAGCTCTAGCTACTTAAACCTTAACTCAGCACAGCTTACTAAATACCCGCTTCACATAGAGCAGATAGTTTAAAGATGAGTTTTAGAGGTGTAAAACAAGATGTTTTAGAATCATCCAGCACTTCACTACCTCTAACTTTAGTAAAATGTAAAATATGACAAAGCTGAACTAAGGGAGCGTGTGGTCACGATTTGCCAGGCACTTTGGAAGCACTGAAGTACACATGTGGAAAAGAACAATTTAATGAAAAGGAAAAGAAGAGAAAGATACAATGTTAGAATCTGAAGAATTTAAAATCTAAAACAACTTATAGGCCATAGATAGAAGGTACAAATTCATTGTATAGATGATGTGTGATTTAAATATTTATATGCAAATATAAAGCACTTTGTTCTTTGTTAATATTAAATTCATCTCTTCTTCCTTAGACTGTGAGTATGGGAAGAATAACACTGCTTAAAGTTGAAATATTTTGAAGTTTAGAGTCTGGTCTTATTTCAGTGATTTGTACAAAATGATAAAAATTCTGGTACTTAAACCAGTCTGAAAGTTTAAATCTGTCCCTAAGAGGAAAATGTATATTTTTCACCTACCTGCTACCTTTATGTTTTTGGTGAGTTTTATCTGTCTGCCTCTATGGGTCTATGAAAAGTCAATGTAATAAGCATGAAGTGTATCACATGTGATGAGGGCAGCTGCCCAAAAGTACCTATAAAAAGAAATAATTTTCAGGGCACATTGTGGTAGTACAACCTCAAATTTCCCCTTTACTGCCTTCAAAGGGAAAAGGAGAAACGTCTGTAAGTTGTTGGTAGGAAAAAAAGTCAGCAACAGTCCTGACTCCAGAATGTACCTCTGAGTTCTGCCTAAAAAGAACAACCATGAAAGTTATTCTTATGATTTCATGGCTCGTATCTCGGGGCCTCTGCTGCCATCTAGGTTCCCTATGTTATATGAGTTTCCTTCAAATGATAAGATACAAACAAGATTGAAAGTATTTGTGGGCCGGAGACTCGGTATCTACCAGAAAAGAAGTATGCTTTTGTCCTAGTTCCTTCCTGGTCATCTCCATTTTGGTGACTTGTTAGAGTTAATTGCTCCTCTGTAGTCACATATATTTACATCTCCACATCATGGCACCACATGGTGAGGTCATGTGCTGGAATCAGGTTAGAGAGGCCAAGAACATACGATGGGCCCTTTAGTTCTGTGCTCCTGTGAACACTTCAGTTTCTAACTTGATGTGTTTAACTCTCCTCGGAAAGTTGTCTCATTGTAAACTTTCAAAGTAATGACATTTCTAACTGGAGACAGTTTAAGGAATAATAGGTAAATAATTCAGCCACGTAGAGTCAAATGAAAGTGGTAGTGCACCTGACATTTATTTAATCAGAATTTCAATCACCACTGATTTATTTCTTTTGGTACATGATTTCAGTTACCTGCCAGTATAGGTCATCTTTTCTCAACCTTCACAATTTCTTTGAAAGACATAAAAATTGTAAGAAAAAGAATAAATGTGTCTCTATTTGC
The DNA here is from genome assembly GCF_000247695.1 of Heterocephalus glaber. Next base: position 28,692,588 of record NW_004624739.1, on the reverse strand, counting down.
AGATGAGATGATTTTATAAAAACAAAATCTTAAGGAATTTCTTAAAAAGTATTAGAACTAATAAAATAATTCAGCAAAGTTTTGGGGCAAAAGATCAATATACAAAAGTCCATTGTATTTTTATATAGTATAATCCAAAAATGAAATTTAAAAAAATAATTCCATTACAATACAAAAATATTTTGTGGTAAACTTGACAAAAGAACCAGAAGACATTACTTAAGGAAATTAAAAATGATCTCAAAAAAGGGAAATACATTTCATGTTCAGAGGCTGGAAGATTAAATATTGTTAAAGATAGTAGTATTCTCCAAATTGCAATTCCAACCAAACTTTCTTAAAATTCATAATAAAATAGATTTGGCTTCAGAAAACTAAATCAAAGCTCACCACAAAACTGCACTAATCAATAATACAAGTATATATAATGAAATAAAATTAAGAGTTGAGAAATAAATTTTACATTTAAGGTAAGTTGCTTTTTTAAAAAAGGGAATAAAACGATGCAATAGAGGAAGAATATTTTCATAATAGCCACAGGCAAAAGAAAAAAGATAGAAATTTTCCTAACACCCTATAGAACAATTAACTTCATATGATCATAAGCCTAAATGAAGGAACTAATGATAGAACTCAGAAGAAAAGATAGGAGTAAATTATGGTGGCATGGAATCAACCAAAACCTTCTTAGATAAGACTGTAAACGCACAGTGATGAAAGAGAAAACCTCATAAACTATAAATCACCCTTCATCAAAATTAAAAATTTTGTGCTTTAAAGGACAGAAAGAAAGAAAAAGTCAACCTATAGAATAAGAAAGTATAATTGCAAATCATATATCTGTTAAGGAATTGAATTTAGAATATATATGCTTGGCCATATATCTATAACACATAGATATATAATTATATATAATTTACATACCGTAAATACATATATATTCTTGTATAAATATATAATGATCTAATTATAAATATGTCTTGTATATTATATATCTATATGCATTATAAATGCTCTAGAATTACATATTATCTACAAACTACAAATATTATATGTTTCTATAAATATTGTATTCACACAGTATATATAATTATCTAATTTTATACCATTTTATATTATCTGGATTACATAACCCATCTATCCATTCACCATAGAAACAGCTACATTGTGAAACGTGTTGATTGTCAAACTACAGTCCATATGACAGTCACATATTTTTGTTAGTAAAATATTACTGCAATACAGACCTCTTCATTGGTTTGTGAATTGCTGTCTGTATTTGCACTACAACTGCAGGACTGACCCGATGCAACAGAGACTGTGTGGCTGATATATGTAAAATACATAATAAACATCCGGCCCTTAAAGCAGAAGTTTTCCATGCCCTGGAAGAGAGGAACGAAACAGAATATGAAGCAAGAGGCTGTCGCAAATGTTCAGGAGAACAGCAGGGCTGTGGATGCAGTTCAGTGGCAGAGCGGTAGAACACTTGCTTAGCGTGTCTGAGGGCCCTGGGTTCAATGTTCAGTACCACCAAACAACAAACTGGAACTACTAAAATAGAATATTGATTTTTAATTTAAAAATGTATGGGTGGATTTGAGAAAGCGGATTAGTCATACTGTGAAAGCAATAAGAAAATTGCAAGGCATTTGTAAGCAAGGAGTTAGGTAAGCAAGAAGCTAGAAATACAAATTTGTGATTTAAAATTATGGAAGATAAAATTACATCTTTAGAGACAAATGGAGAGAACAGTCGAAATAGAAGAAAGAAAACATTTTGAGAACCATGAATATGATCACAGTATGTTATACACACGCATCAAGAAACCCAAAATTCTGTAAAATTAATATGCATATATATTGAGGACTTTTCATTATTAAATCCAGACCTGAATCCACAGACATAAGGCGATACTAAACTCAATAGAAAATTGCATACTTGATCACACGATATGAAGATTGTAAAACCAAATTAAAATCAAATAGGGAAATTTTCAAGAGAAAACAACTAGAGAGAAAAGACTGACCATAGCAAAGTAACAAATTAGATCAAAAGGAAACTCATGTCAATAAATTAAACCAAAGGAATGAATTTCTACCATTATAGAATTAAAAGGAAATAGTTATTAAAACTTTTCTTTTAGCAAAAACCTATCTTCTGTACTTGACATAGCTTTAAGACAAAAAGAACCCTGTAGAGTAGATAGGGTGTCTGCTCACTAGGAAAACTAGTTTATGATCTAGATACAGTAGACATAGATCCATCTATTTATATACTCTGATGCAGAAATGTGGGCACGCACATGTATGTCTACATCTGCACATATCTACCAATGTAATGAACTCAGACATGCATTACTAACTTCAAAATATCTTATTACAAGATTGATACCACTACAGGAGTAAGTTTAAAAGCCCATCATTATAGAGGAAGGTTTCGACATACCCCTACTAATGTTGGGAGGTAAACAGTAAAATACTTAGATATAGAAAAAATACGAAGAACATAATTAAGCATGCCCTAATGACTTCATATAGAATTCTGACCTTGAACGATTAATTTGTTGTCAAGCAAATATAGCATGGTTTAATGATGACATAATCCATGAATATAATGTATTGATAAACACAAAGAAGTCTATGATAGAGGTGACCTAAAGTATAAAATGTGAAAAAGAAAAAAAATTATTTTTCATTTGATAGAATATTAAAATTATCAAATGTGAAAAATAAAAATATAAAGAAACCTATCCAAAAACTCAATTGTTTCTCAAAAGAATATGGGGGGTGATGAATGTAACTGGATTGTATACCTAAAATGTACCAATAAACTTAATGGAAAAAAAAGAATATGGGGTATTTAAAAAATGGCCACACATTTTTAAACTAGTTAACAATAAATCCAAAGAATTGTTGTTATAAGATGACATAAAGTGAAAAATGGCAATGAGAGTAACATGGATCCATTATTGAAGAATCCGGAGTTTTTGCAAAAAAAAAAAAAAAAAAAAAAAGCCACTGTTTAATCCAGCAATCTCACTGAATGATCCTTGCAATATTTTTTTGTTCAGGAAAATGAAAGGATTTGGGTACAAATTTATAATAATGTAGAAAATGAGACTATTTTGTGTTTTCCCAGACCCATGACTGTTTCAGCCACTGACCATAATTTTGTTAGCAAATCTCCTCTCAAGCTCAAAGTTAGCTAAAAGGAAATCAGTATTTTAACATTAATTATAATTATAACTATAATATTACTAATATAAATATAATATTTTTAAATATAAAAAGTTGGCAAAATCTTTTATTTTTGTTTTGTTTTGTCAACATGCATCAAGGCAATCTTGATTTGGACAAAATACAGCTATTAGGAGAACAAGAAAGACAAGTTGAGTTAAAAGCTATTGCCTTGAAATGAAAAATATGATCATAAAATTAATAATTTCAGTGTATGCAGTGAAAAGAATCATTAGCTACTTAGCAAAATGTGATAGATATAGAAGCCACCTAAAGAAATTTTTTAAGAAATCAATGAAAAAGAATAAACAAAATATTGAATAACTAAAAGAAAAATAATGCTATTTGGCAAACCAACATACTCTTGAAAAATAACAAAAAATAGAGGTCAAATTAAAAAAATAAAGCCATATTTGGGAAATGTGAAGTTTTATATGCAAAAAAATAAATAGAGCAACACGAAAGCATAGCCTAGTGTTGAAGACTGGTATCTTACCCTTAAAATTAATAATATGGCTTAAAATGAAATTTAAGACCATCAGTATTTATCTGAAAAATAAGTAAAGAAGACAAATCTAGTTGTTTAAACATCACAGATTCCAGAATACAACGATCAACTGAAAATCATTTTCTTAAAAAAAAATTATCCAGGCCAGCCTGAATGTCATTCTTGGGCTAACAGAAAAGAAACATAACTTCAGCCATTAAAAGTTTAACAACTTTCAAGAAAAGAAATTCAGTAAATAACAAAACTGTGTGAATATGAGTAAAAAAAGAAATATAAATAAAATAAATATTTCTTAAAATACTGAATGCAAATAAACACCAAGAAAGCAGATACCCTTCTGCCAGATGGAAATTAGTCAAATAATCAAATCTACAATACTGCTAATACAATTAGTAAAAAAGAAAAAATTGTCAAAAATTAGAACTTTTAAATAGCAAAGAATTTCCACGGAAAAGAACCAAAGTCATTAACTCACTCGTCAGTAAAAGATACTAGAAAATGAACAATAAAGCAACCGCAGAGAAATGGGACAAGACTGGAAACAATGTAGATAAATGAAGAAAGGTACAAATGCTAAACTTTGAAGGCAGTAAAAAATTGAAAAATTGTTTCCTTCGTAGAATCCAGTTTTAATAGAATCCAGTAAGACAAACAAACTGAGGGGATAAGCCATATGAACAAAATAATACAAAGACACAAAGGCAGAAAGGAAATTTTAACAAAAATCAATGAAAACTATGCAGTCACATCAATTTGAGTAAAATTCCAATCATATGAGTTTCTGAGAAAAATCAATTTCAAAGTCGTTCAAGAAAAAAGAGGAGTAGCCAAGCAAGAAAAAGTTGTAAATGGTTAAATTATAACCTTGAAAAAGGTTTGTTGCATGAAATCTTAAAGCTATTAAAAAGAACAAGCATATCCAAAGCAAGTAAAAATGTACAGGACAGAGGAGAAGGGAAACAATGCCAGAGGCCAAGACTGTAGCATCTGCAGCGACCGCGTTAGGTTTTGAAGGAGCCGCAAGCCCGTGGGTCGGCTGATCAGCTTGCGCTCCCCCGCCTGTGGGCCACACCTGGGCCAGGAAGCTGCGGAGCGAGGAGTGGGGTCCATGCTGCTGATGCGACCCTGTCCTACTCAGGGCTGCCGAAGTCCTGCTGAGAGGGAACTAAGCAGAGTGGACTCCCTCCCGAGACTCAAGTTCGGCGGGGAAGAAGGTTTGGGTCGTAACTCCGAGGGACAAAATTCTTCCCAAAGTCCGCCATTCTATCCAGGCTGCCAAGGTCTGGGGCCTCTGCTATTTTCGGGTGGTGCAACGTTCAGGCACCAAAGCGAGGGACCCTGGCAGGGTGTGCTCTCCTCCTGCTCCTCCGCTCTGGAATCCACACGGGGGAGCCAAGGGGAGAGGAGACCAGAGGAGGACGCTCATTTCCCGATCGCTGCCCCTCGAGCCCATCCTGCACAGGCCGCCCTGTCCACTGTCGAATGTCTCTGTCCCGCCCCGGATGCCCACCTGCGTCCGCCTTCGGCTAACGGCCTTCTCCTCGAACCTCTACCCTTTCTGATCTAGCAGCTTACTGCTATGTTGCAGGTCACTGTGAGTTTCTCTAAAATTTACTTTTACAGTTGGTTCATTTAAATACAGTCCTTTGGAATTTTGTTTGAACGTGTTTGAACACCTCATTGAGGTTCCAATCAATAGCTCAGCTCAACGTTTCATAGCCCCGCGAATCTAAGTTAGACTGTACCTGGAATCATCAAAATAGTAAGTTCTTGAAAGTCAGGGAGGGAGCAGTTCTTGGGTCTCCTTGTTACTCTTACAGTGATAAGCATCTGGTGGAAACACAGGTTTGTTTTTGCTGCTTAATTAAATAAAAGGCTTTTCAAAAAGTAAGTCGACTTTCAAATCACAGATGTGATCACCAGTTCCCAGAAACTCAAAAGTATTCTTCGAATAGAAACATTGTTAAAATGCCAGGTGAGAGATGAAGAGCCAATCCGTCTAACGATTTCTCTGAAACTGGCATCGTGGACCTTCCTCGCCATGGCTTACTATGGTCATACAATAAACCGCAGGATGCCTCTCTCCGCTAAAATTTACATGACGAAAACTCCTCTGGAGGACGAATCCTCCGACTGTATTTCTGACCTGCGTCCAGGTCACCAGGGTCGCGCTCCGTCATTTAAATATCACAGTCGTCTGGTCTTCCCTTCAGTTTCCCCGCATCTCGGGACTGAGTTCGTACTGTTTCTGGGTTTCTTCATTTCTTCTCTCCAGAGCCTTTTTCCTGTGTATCAGTTAATCAAGCCCCAATCTCATTTCTCGACATTAGCAACTTTATTTTCTTCATTAAAATTTTGAGGTTTTTTCCTGTCATACAAATATGCACAAGGAAATGTTAGTTGCCTTAGTTACCATAGTTATGACTTTTAATTTGAAGCCAAAAGCAATTATAGAGGATGAGCCGTTATACATTTTAACCTGGGTTAATCGACCACAGTGACATACCTGGGAATATTAATGCAACGTATACTGAGCACTTACAGAAATTAATCATGATAATTTTTCTAATTTGTTATTATTAATATAAAATGTGGTGAGAAAAACGATATGATTAAGACACATTTTCTGCCTGCAAGGTCCTTGTGGGAAGGTAGAGCCAGAAGGAGAATTGGTCCTTGGAGTCTCTCACATGGAATTCATTACATTTAGAAGTCTTCTAAATTAGTCCCCTGCTAAGTGCTTTCTAGTCTGATCCATGCTCTTCTTCTCAGTCAAAAAATTTCACCATGGCTGCCCATCATAAGTTGAGCCTATCATTTCATTGAAAATGGCCCAGAATATATAGTTAATATTTTACATTTATAATATGAATCAGATCATTTCTTCCTATAGCAAAAAAATTATACCCATGCCAAGCCAACTAATATAAATGGTTAATAAACCAATAAAATTTTACTAGTATTATAATCAGAGCTGTGAAGTATTTGAATCACTTAGAGTTGCAATGAATTATTTAAAGACCTGATTTAGTAGATGTCTATATTAATCTTTGATAACAAATATCTAGAAATCCAGCTTTGTATCCTATTTTCAAATTGAAAACAAATAAAAGGTACAAAGAAAGAAGACATAAAAGAAAAAGAAAAAGAAAAACACCAAGCAAGAGAAATAATCTATATCTTTTAAATTTTTTACATTTTTTTTCATTTCAAACAGCATAAAATTTATTAGAAATTTCTGCAGTTAAGTGGAGCTTATCACATTTATTGTGGCTTAATACTGACTTCTTAATATAATGTTTTGGGTAGTGTTGCTAAGGAGAAGATACATTAAAGTAATTAGAGAGCAAAATAAATCTCTGGGTCAAACAGTCTGTTTATGTAATTGATTTTTGACATTCAGACAAATGTTAGCAAACTCTTACATATCTAAGGTTTAAACACACGTTTGCTGCTCAAGAAATGAGAAAAAAGCACTCATTACACCAAAAAAAACCCCGAAGAAATAAAAATCTACAAAAACAAAGTACTCAGTGTCTGTGCTTAATAAAGTTAGCTTCAGTTGTTAAAAATTTCCTTCTGTGGATTTCCCCATGCCTAGCAGTATTGAATGAATAAAATTGCACCATATTTATACAATACAATGAATAAATTGGAATTTTTAATGGTTTCCAGATTGCTTATGAAAAGATTCCTATGAGAAGATAAACTTGATGAGATGGAGAATATACTGCTTTAATTAAGTATGTTTAAATGGTAAGGGAATGAAATGTGCATTTCAAGTAACTTCAGATATATCATGCACCTTTCATTATGTTATCATTCCTAAATACCTGGAGGAATTAGAGTGGAATCTTAGGGATGATATCAAAATTGAAGAAAACCTTAGGAAGTAATTGGCCTAGCTAATGCTAAAGGAGTGGGAGATAGAGCAAATGATAATCCAACCATGAACCTTGTACAATACAGAAAAACACTCAGTCAGGAAATTGTACCAGATTGAGAATTCCTCATAAGGTGAAAATAAAAGATCTGAAATTTTAAAGGATGCTATACATGGAAAATACGAACTGTCTAAATCATATTCTTAAAACCTTTTTAGCAACAATGTCCTAGTGCCTGCATTCCAGAGGTATGTCTCAAAGAATGGCAATTTGATATTTTTTATGTTTTATTTTTTTTAACTGAAGGGCATACAGAATAAAATCTATTTTCAGGCCACATAAAGATGGCTTCTTTCTTAGTACTAGACTGAAATTTAAATCATTTCTCATTTCATCTTTATTCTATGAACTTTTGAAAACTTGCAAAAATCTTATTATTCTCTGCCTTCTTTTCTAGTTAGCTTTGACAAATATATTTCTGAAAATATAAATCAAGTAATTTTCTTCACATGATTCAAAAGTAGGTTAGATAAAAATTAAAGGTCATTTAATCCATGGGACATAATAATAAGGGAAATTAAAGGTTGATAGTTTTGAAAAGGCTAATTTTATAATGTAAATTTCAACAAAATACTCTATTGCTTAGAAAACCCTGGGCTTGATGGACAATGCCATTGATTCAACTGTATTTCTTTTCAGGTTTAAAGAAATTTCTTTAACATAACTACTATTTGGAATTGTCTTCTTGTAGATTTTTGAAAATTTAGATATCTTTGAAGTGAATTTGATTTTTTAAGTTTATATTTTTCAAGGTAATAGTATTTAAACACTAATGAGAACAAGCATAATTTCAGAAAAATATCTAAATAATAAAGAGCTCATAATCCAAACCAGACACTGTTTAAATATTGTATCCTTCTCATCATGAATATGTTAATAAATCCACATATTTTCAGTTCCCTGAAAGGTTTTTTATACATCCAGTGTGCACATATGTATGAAGCGCATCAGTTATTGCATATTTTGAGTGAATAAAAAGGTAATTTGTATAAAAATTTCTTGAAAGAATCCTTTGTCCATGAATAGAACTGATAAAAAGATTATATTTAAAGATATACGACTTCTTTATACATTATTCATTCCAAAGATATTTTTCTAGTATGTATGAAAATGACACTTCTGTCTAAACTTGCAGCATATTCCCTATGAACACCTTATGCAGGACACAGGTTTCTTTGCTGGAAACATGAAAATCACAGGCACACGGGGTTAACTGCTGGTTGCATTAGAAGATAAAGCAAGTGTAAAGACAAAGGAAAGGAAATAATGCTTCTAGGTACTGAGCATGAGCCAGACTACTCCTCTCCTTATTTACATCCTGTAATAATAACAGGAAATCAGTTCTCACTCCACCCCACACACCAGGACCTCCAGCCTCCAAGAGAGGAAGCAGGATGTCTGTTAAAATACTAACAATTGAAAATAATTGGTATTCAAATCCAAGACTGCTGAAACCCAAAGATCTTGTGCTGAAGGTAATAAATCTTTTATTTTCTTTGTTTTCTGAGACAGGGTCTCACTACATAGTTCAGGCTGGCCTTGAACTCACTATGTCACTCAGACTTGCCTCAAACACATGGCAATCCTCCTGCTTCAGCCTCCTCAGTACTGGGACAATAGGTATGCACCACCATGCCTGGCAATATATCCTTTTGTACAACAATCAGGTCTTTTTAAGCACCTACGATACCATAATCGCAAAATGGGGAACATTTTATACTTTTATCATTGTCTTTTTGTCAAAAGCCTTGTTTTTTTGTGTTTTTTTCTTTTGTTAGAATGTATTGGCATAATGATCACATCCATGGTAGGGTACTTCTTAAGTACATGTGCACACACGGAACTTCTTAAGGTACTACTGATTTTACAAAAACTATTTTAGATTTTATGAATTACTAGAAGACAAGCACTCCAAACACAGAGTAATGAAACTAAATTACTTCGATTTGATGCTGGGCATTGTACACATGCATGGAAATATACTGCGACTCATAAACATGTGCAATTATTAGGTGTTAATCAAAAGTTCAAACAAATTTTAAGGAGATAGAAATGTTGGCTACAAAGATTTGATCATTGTACTTTGTATCCATGTATCAAATGATCACTCTCTACCCCCAAATATATACAATTAAAATAGAAATAATTAATATTTTCTAAAAATTAAAAAGCCTCTATTATTGGGAGTTTAATTTAAAAAATCAGAAGAAGAAACAAATAATACAACTAGTATGACTAAGATCTGAATTTTTTTCTTATTCACTTCTGTGAAAAATAGAACACATTCATCCTGTTAGATGTTAGAAAAGTACTTTTAGATATTGTATAGGCAAGTCAATTTGAGTTATGTGAAACAGTCTCTACTCGGAGTTATAATTTGTGAAGTACCCTATCGGAGAGGTTATTTCTGAAGAGAATAATACCTACCAGAAATATTACAGAATTTTGCCTTAAAATAATGGCATAGTTTAGCAACTATTGGGAAACTTCTAATACATTATAAAGAAATGCAGAATTTATAGATCTAAAATCCTACAGAAATCGCTTAGTTGAAATATTTGAGTTGACCTATATTTTCTAAATAGCCAATGAACAATCCAGTCTTCCACAGATGTTAAGAGATGCAAGTTACTGTACTGTAAGCTCTGGCATGGAAATATCATTCTTTAAATTCCACAGACTCTCACATTATATTCAATTTTCTGTAGTTATTTTAGACCCTGAATTTCACCAAAATTATATACATTCTACAAAATATTTTAAAAAGAAAGTACAGGCTGCTGAAAAGTAGCACAGAATGGTTCTGTGCAATTTGCAAGTGGAGACTAACAGGAAAACTATCAGGTTCTTATGGGTAAGGGGTTGTGATCTAGCCTTTGTTGCCCACTGGACAAACTTAACAAGGTACCTTTGGTTTATTATCTACATATTAGAGAAGAAAATCCTCAGGAACAATTTATTTTTAAGAAACTGAAACCTGTCACAACAATTTTACATTTAGAAATTGTAGTTATTTAGGAAACTTTGGTCAGTAACCAAAATTTAGTCTGTGAGATCATAGAGCAAGCCTCAGGCGGTCTATTAATCTCCAGGTTGTAGATTCAGCTGATGTAGGTAGAACATTTTTCTCTAAAGACTGGCACTTATTTCCCTCATAATGGACAGTACATTTTATAGCTATATGCAAAGGGCCAATATTCATAGCAGCGAGCAACAGTATGTAGCCTTTCTTGCATTTAAATTTACTTTATGGTCTTTTCTTCATTTCAGAGTCAACCACAGTGGTTAAATGCAGCTGAGTTTTCTCCTTTTTCACAATATTAAAATTTATCTAGTAATTCTCCGGTGCCCCTGATAATTTCAAAATGCCATAATCCCAAGTGTTGAAATCCAAGAAAACCAAAATCCCTAAAGTCTGAAATCCAAAGAAATCACAATCCTGAAAGAGTAAACTCGCAGATGATAAAATCTCGAAAACCCAGACCTGGAAACTCTCAGTTCCTGCGAAACCAGGTGCCGGAGTGCGCAGGCACTTCTGCTTCTTCCTCCCCAGGACCCCTAAGGCCTTCGGCTTTGTTTCCTGGCTCATGGGAAAAGACCGGGCTCCTGGATGGACAGTCCTGACCCCCAGCGCCCTGCGGCGCCCCCTGCCAGTAGGGCAGCAGCGTTTTTAGGCATCTTTCCAGCCTGCCCGTGGACTTCCGGCGAAGGTTACCCCGAGAAGCAGCCGGGGTGACTCTCGGTTTCCGGGGTGCCACACCCGCGCACCCCAGGTGCAGCTCTCCAGTGCGCCCAGGGGTGCCGCCGTCCTCCCTCGCAGGGCCCTCGGTCCTCGCATTTCTGGTGGTTCGGAAGCAGCAGCTCAGGTGGCTTGAAGGCAAGGAGTCTGAAGTTTACCTTCTTTTTCTGTCCTTGTCATTGCACTACATTCTGGAGCCCGAAAGCTGTTCTTCACTCCTGGACGTGTCTTGGAAAATTCTCAAAAAGAAATATGTTTCCCTTAAGATCAGGAGAAAAAGAGTAGTTAGCTAGAGTTAGCTAAGACTAACCCAGAAGTTTGGCTTACTGAATTTTCAGGAATTTTACAAACTACTTTCATCATCCATAGTGGGGACTATTCTATCACAGAAATCAGCAAATTCTTCAAATGACAGCGCTGCTTTTATTTTATCCTCCGAAATTCATTTTTTACACCAGCATACCACGCAGCATAAATCACAGTTATATAGGTAAGAGTAGGTAAAGGATAGAAAATTAGACATCAAAACAATTAGGAACTGATTTGTATGTGTGTTCGGAGACAAATAGGAATGAAACATCAGCTAGGAAACTAGGAAAACATATAGATAGTGCCTCTCCATGGAGAGAAAGAAACAAAGGCTATTTCACCCTTACAAAACCTGCCAGGCATGGTGGTGCACACCTGTAATCCCAGCGTTTGGGAGGCCGCGGCAGAAGGATCTCTGCTAGTTCAAGGCCAGCCTGAACTACATAGTGAGGCCCTGTTTCAAAACAAAAAAAAAGAATTTCCAGAACTTGCATTGGTGGGGAGATGCACACAGGGAAAGAATACAATGCCTGAGACAATTAATTAGTTCATACCAAGAGGGGACAGAGGACGGGTGCAATAAACCAGCCAGGGATATTAGAAGGAGGAGATTTTCTATTTCAATAATTTATTCAGTAAAATGCTCTACAATTTATCCAAGGTCATTCATTCTCATTTTTCCTTAATGGCATGAAGATAATCGCAAGTCTGAGAGTATTTTATTTTAGATTATATGCCCAGTCTGAGCTTCTGCAACTCTGCTTTCATGTTCGGAACAAACTGCTGAGGATTGTACTGAAGTGAGAATCAGAGGCGGATTTCACACACTTAGCACCGTTAATTGCACATACACATGGCCTTGCCAATCATAATACTTTCAAAATTATTATTGTCCAAAAGTGTTTTTAAGAGTCTTGCTCCAGTCATGTATAAGGATTTAATGGACATAATCAGCACTCCTAGATTTATCTTCTCATAATTCAACCAGTGATAAAGGACTCATGAATTTGCTCAGTGAACTTTTTTTTTTTGAAGTGAAAATTGTATTCTTTATGAGAAGGTTAATACGGAAAAATGGATTTAGGTGATACCAAATTGAATTCGAAAGAATATATAAAATTAAACCAGTCTTTCTCCTGTACCAATGAAGACTTAATTTTGTTCCACTGAATAAAGACCAAGGTTTCCAGTATTAAAAAACTGCCCGCTTTGATGTTGCATGATGATTTTAAATACCTCTTGGGGAAGTTGGGTGCTTCTCCTTTTTCATTTCCCCTTCTCCAATGAATGGTCTGTCTGGAGAATAGCCAGCAAATTGCTGTGAATAACACTTTGAAGTTAGAATATTTTCAAACATCACATAATTGTTCAAGGTCAAAGTGTTTCCATTTCATTACATTTCTATTCATATAGCTTTTTATGCCTATAAAGTAAAGTGGGGTTGTATGAAAATTACAAAACTGATGAGGCAATACTAAAAAGAAAGGCGTAACTTCTTCACTCCTTCACATCAAATTTGTATCCTAGTATGGGCTGTTAGCTTGCCACTAGAATAGACTCAACTAGTCCAACCGCTTAAGAAGGCCCTTCCAGAAAAATATTTTCCAGTAAAATGCACCTATTGAATCGAGTGATCTTACCATTGCTATCGACAGCATAATGATTTCATTTTCCTTTTACAGAAAGCTAGGTGTTTTGTTTCCTGTGCCAAAGCAGTCCTTATGGAGCTGAAGTCTACATTTACCCCTTGCTCTTTGTTCCTGAGTAAATTTAAATCACTATTTTATTTCCCTAAATTATTTGCTATAAAACATTTATTAGTAGCCATGATAGTACTTCTAGTACTTCTTTTTAATTGTTTTCTTTTTATTCAACCTCCAAAAGTCTTTAAAAATTACTCTTTATTACCCTCCAATTAGAAGTGTGGCACATTTCTATTTCAATTATAAATCCAGGTCCTAATTCAATAGCTCGAAGCCCTGAAGAACATCAAGGATAGTTTCCAAAGGCTACATAAAAAGAGAAATGATTTCTGGTTTTGTCTCCTTTACATTATTCCCATCACTTTTCTGCAAGAATTACTCTTCCTTTAATATCTTCACACAAGACTTGTCTGGCTTATGTCCTTCCAACAAAGTTACTAGACTCAGTATAAAGTATCTAGATATAAAGGAGATTTTAGTCCAGTATGATATAGAGGAAGCAGTTTATTAAAATGGCCTTTGCCTCAAGCTGTTGAAGCCAGTGATTGTTCCTCATCTCTCCCTGAAGTAACTTTAAAATCAGAAACGGGAGGCAACTAGATTCACTCTTCTTCCAACAGTGGATTCTCAAGGCCCACAGCATGGTCCCATCAAGGCTTTCTTCCAGTGTAGCGCTGATGTGGGCACTTGTGTGCATTCCTGGGGCTCCCCCTGGGCACTTGGTGAAGAGTCTATCCCTCCCTTGACCACTTGAATAATTTCAAATTTCTCAAATTCATTTAAAAAGTACTCCTTGGAAAGTGTCCTCAAATAAACACCTGAGAGGTAGTAGAGTAGTGCTCTCTACTGACCTGTGCAGGGTGTCCCTCCTGGCGGAAGCCACCAACCCATGTCCGGAAGCAGGAAGCAGAAAGGGACATAAAGTACATTGGACAGCAACTGATTTTATTTCCCTAATTTTACAATTTTATTTCCAGGTACTTCATGGCATTCTTAAAAGAATTGTTTACATGAAGAACTGCTTGTGCAATATTAGACAATGTTATTAATTAAGCACTTGGGTAGGAAACATGTGGAAGTTTCTGAGAAAGTGTATTCTTCTCATTGAGGTGAATGCATAACACATCTGTGGACCAGAAACCCCTGTCTTTCACTGGTGTTTAGTTTTGTCATATTGGATCCAGTTATCTCTGTTATTATTTTAAAGTGTTTTGTGTCTTCTCCATGGGCCTTATTCCTCTTAGACTTCATCTTCTTTTGTAGGACTCTGCATTCTGTGAGTTAATGTTTTTAGGGGATCAAGGTTTCATTCCTTTTTATTCTCATAAATAAGTGACAGGGAAGACAAATGTACAGTAACCTAGTTCTGATCTAATTTTACAAAATCAGCCTAAGATATATACTAAGTCATCAAGTATTTAGAATTAAAATGAAAAAATTGCTTTCTTCAACACTTTCTCTATACTAGAAGGGACAGCTTCTTAAACATATTGTCAGTCTGAATGGGTTCAGTGGCAGCTGTCACATAGTTTTAGCCAGTTTGTACAGTCCCATACAGAAACAATGTCACTACAATAGCAAGGAATGTCATTGATTTCTACCAGAATTTGCATATGCTGCATGTAATAGTTTCATTAAAATTTGTGTTATTCCTTCAAGACTGTAGTACTTAAAATAGATTGACAGATTGGGGCGCTGGTAGACTCTGTTTAGACAGAGCCATCAGAAGCAATCTGCGTACTTTTAGGACACTTTGACTTATATTTAGTAATGAATTTTATTTTGAAATTAGGAATGGAAATACCAATACCAATGATATTTAGATTGGACAGCGGACACCGAAGCTTTGCCATTATGTTGCCACTGGGATTTTATCTTTTTAAATGGTAGGTTCTCATCGTACTGCCCAATCAACCCTGGGCTCCAGCAACCTTCCTGCCTCAGTCTCCTGAGCAGGTAGGACTACAGGCATGTGCCCCCATGTCCATTACCCGTGGAATTTTTGAAAGAACAAATGCTACATTTTATTGACTCCAGCAATACAAGCAACAAGTAAAAAACTATTTTTATATGGGGAATTTGGCTACCCCACAGAATATAAGAAAACATTACCCTAGGAAGTTTAATACCAAGAATTTGCCCTGGAATCTCAATGTTAAAGTTAAGCTATTAATAAGACTGCCCTCCTGCTGTGGTCTAAAACTTTGTGACCCTCCCACCCCCGAAGTCAGATGCTGAAACACCACCAATGTGAAGATATCAGAGACAGTGCCTTTGCCATGAGACTAGATCATTGGGGGAAGCCTTGATGAACTGATGCATGTCTTGTAAAATGGCGTTAGTGTCCTTCCAGAGCTAGCTGGAACCTTCCTGAACAATGGGCTGCCACTGCCTGGCCAGGGCCTCGACCTTGGATTTCTCAGCTCCAAAGTCACTACAAGTAGCAAACTTCTGTTGTGCATACATTACCCATTCAGGGTACTTTGCCAAAGTAGCCTAACTCATCAGAACTCTTCCCTGACACTACCTGCCAGTACCTCAGATGAACAACTCAATGCTGTGGAAGAGCAGGTGAGGTCACAAAGCTTATGCATAGATAGCTATGGGGGAGCCATCTTTGCCAGAGTGGAGATCCTAGCAGAGGCCTCATATACTACGCCACAGAAATGTTGATTATTCAAAGAAATTAATCACAGGGGAAAATAAAGCCTAAAACTAAAAAGCGCTACTATGTTATTGGGCCTCCAACTTGCTATGCACGAAACTTGCAGTTGCTGGCTGAACTGTAACACGGTGCAGCATGGGACAAGTCTGTCACAGGTGGAATGGGTGGTACAAAATTTTACTTTATATTCTTTGAGTCACTTACCCTTTAGATTGTATGCTGACCCACACTGATACTATATCCAACCCCATAAAACTCACTTCACACACCCCCCCCCTGGAGGAAGTCTATTTAAAAACAGCAGGTTATCTCTAAATGAAGTCATTAAATTCATTGTAATATACTAGACTCTATTCTTTATTTCATCAAGTGGGCATTCATAAACTTGTCAATTTTTTTTAGAATAAATTAGGCTGCTAATTTCAAATATTTTACACCAATACCCCTGCAGACCTTAATTTGTCTTGAAAATATGTAGCTCCTGACTTTAGATTTCCACAGATCATAACCCACAAAAAAATCTCACTTTGGCTGATATTTGGAAACATCAAAACATTCAATCTTGAAGTAAGAAAAAGCTGTGAGAAAGGGTTTATTTGTGGGAATAAATCCTCCCTGTGGTTTAAAGATGGGTAATTGCAATTATTATGCATTGTGGCTTATCTTAAATTCTGATCACTGTGTTTTGTTCCCAGCCAGCCCTTTTGATCTTTTTTTTCATGCTCCAAATGGTTTTATCAATTTGATTCTGAAAAAAATCCTTTGTGACTTAATTTATAAAGTAAATGTGCTACAACAGCTCTGGGAGAATAATAACAAAGGTATAATAGAAATTTATGATGAAGTTGTTTCTTCTGAAGTGTACTCTGCCAGATGTATTTCCCTTACCTACTTTTCTGGTACATTATAATTCATAAAAACCCATTTTAGAATATTTTCAATTATCATCTATGGATCATATGGATGTGAATGCATGTGTATGCATATATTATTTATTCCCATCTCTGTGATTTTAAAAATATGTTATGGCTTTAATAATTTCTAAATGAAAAGTACACTATTTTCTGATTTTACCAGGAAAATAGATATGGGAGATATTTATGCAAGGCTTATTGTTAGATATTAGAGTTTCATTCAACTTGTCAAAATTTAATATTTTTATTTATGTGGGAAAGTTTAGAAACTTAGAGGAAATGAATCTTAAAATTAAGTGCTGGAAAGCTGGCTGATTCACAAATGATGATTTAGGTTTGGGAAAGTAAGATTCTATGCTGAAGAGATTTGGTCAAACCACATTCACAGGTTCAGTGGGCACAATGGGGAAATCACCACACCACTTCAATTTCCTCTTCATGGAAAATTGATGATGGCTATGCTCCTAGGCACAAGCCTCGAGTCCGCATGCCAGCCAATCTGGGAAGGGAAAAATCTAAGCATTTCAGCTTTTCGTTTATCTTTGAAAACAAAACATTTCATATAATTCAAGCTTGAGTTTTAAAAATCCATTTTCTTTTGTGCTACCACTCAAAAAGAACAAACACTGTACACTTAACCATGTTAAAAAATGAGCTGTCAAATAAAGTTTAAAAATAAAATTATAGATCTACAAATGGTAAGATTTATTTTTTAAACCTGGGATAGAATAACTAAAACATAATATAGGGCCAAGGATTTAGCTCAGTGGTTCTGCCACCTGCCTCACAAGTGCAAGGTCCTGAGTTTGATCCCCAGTACCAAAAACAAAACAAAACAAACAAACAAAAAATAATATAAGTTGAGTCATATTAACGTTTGTTAATTCTTGACAATCTTTCCTTTTCTCTCCTGTTACTATAGTTCTCTGATAAGCTGTACTAATTCTGCAGTGATTTACCACTTAAAATACATAGATCTGAGAGTATGAGTAAGAATGTATTTGTTTTCTCAGTTACTCTAGCTCCATGGAAATAAAAGTCACACTTCCATTGAGCAACTCTTACCCATCATATTCATGCTTTAAAAGTAGTGGAAGTGTTGTGGATGAGCAAGTTAGAACAATAGAGATGCACCACACTCTGTATCAGATTGAGTGCATTTATTAAAGCCGGCGGCCAAGGAGGGGGAAATGGGAAGCAGTTTGATTTCTCCTTTTAAATCGTGTTTTCAGTTGGGGAGGGCTCAGGGGAGAGCAAGCAGAATCGTACCGAAGCAGAACCATGCCAGGTTAGTGGGGGCACAAGGAAGTTTCACACACACTAGGTGAGCTACCAAACATCCTACGACTGCAGCAAGTTTTCTGCCAAGCCGGATATGGGGTTTTGGGTGCTTTGTTCAAGTGCCAGCACTTTCTCAAGCACGGGTACAAACTGGCGTTGAGGCACAAAATGGAGTCAGGTTGGCTATCACAGAAGGAATAGTTTATTTTTAAATTTTGTTTTACTGTGAATCTATTTACTATTAATATATGTCTTAGAAGCGTGTTTACCAGTCAGAACAGGCAAGGTGAATATTATGATAATAAGAAGCCCCGAAACCTCATTGGCTTGATGCAGTGCAGATTCATTCCTCTCACATGATTTCAGCTGGGTTTGGCAGCTCAGCAGGAAAGCAGTTCTACATGATGGGGTACAGTAGTCCAGGTTTGATCTCCATATCATCAACCTATCAACAGCTGTGGCAGAAGGATGAAAGAAAGCATGGGAATTCACAAACCTGCCCTTTGACCTTTCAACCAGGAAGTAATTCATGGCACATCTGCTCACATTTTATTGCCAAAGCAAGTCTGGTGGCCTCTCTGCAGGTTCAAGGGTTCAAGCATCTAATGATCCATCCCCTGTATGCCTGCCTACAAGAAAAAGGGAACCAGAAATAGTTATGGTCAGTAGTAATATTGAGTATGCCCTTGAGAAGATTTTATTATTTGGTGCATTTTTTTCTTTGTCTGATGTGTTCTCATGATTACAGTGTATTTACTGTATGTTAGGCTGGGTTGGCAAGCCTTTCCTCTGTAGGGTAGCTAGCACAGTGGAGATTTTCCTCTTTGGGGGTTGCTTCACCAAAGACACTCAGTTTATTGTTGTAGCATAAAGCCAGCCATAAGCAATAAGTAAACAAATGAGCCTGGCTCTACTCCAGACTTTTTTAGTGGTCCATTAGTCAGAGCTCACTGTCTTGACTTGAAGTAATACTCACTGATTCTGATACTGACATCAAAAGATCCAGGGATGCTTCTCCTCCTCATCCTCCTCACTGTCTCACTCCCACCGGAGCTGACTCGGACTCACACATCATGCAGTTGTGCCTGATGCAGGCTCAACAGCAGCAGCCATGGTGCCTCTTGGACTCTGCACTGTCACAGACCAATCAACCAGACCTGTGCACAAGTCCCCCAGTGCCTGAAGCATTTGCTCCGTACATGCCAGAGTCTTCTCGTCTTTGTCGTTAACAATCTTTGCTGTACTAGTCCTCAGTGTATTGGACAAAGGTTTTGGGAACCCAACATGCAATAAACATTGTCAGAGTGTTTATTCAATAATGGCTGTACTTGATATGTGATTTGAAAATAAAAAGTTGGAACATGTTGAAAAGTACAGAAACAAAAAAAGAAACAAAACCCTGAATTTTTTAAAAGTTCTAGTTCACTTTCTATGCACACACATATGCACAAGTTGATATGATAATGTATAATCAAATTTACATTATTTCTCTTGGTTTTAATATTTTTATTAGTATAAAGTTTGTGCAATTATCATTTTCAGTGATTCCCTAGTTTTAATTAAAGGAATTGAGTAATATGTTTGATCAATTCTCATGTTTGAAATGTAGCATGTTTCAAATTTTTACTGGTACAAATAATACTGAAACAAAATACTTATAGAGAAATCTTTAAGGGATCTGAATTCGTTTCTTAGGATACATTTCTACAGTGGAGTTTCTGGGTCATCTCTATATAGTCTATATAAAGAAGGTGGGAAAATTCAGAGAAATATTGATTGCATATTTGTATACATGAATAAAAATGTCATACTGGATCCCATAAATATGTATAACTACTATGTGTCAACTAAATATAAAAAAGAACATTTGAATGTTGGTTTCTCATCATCTTTACCAACATTGGGCATATCTTCACATAGATAATTCATGTAAAAATGTACATGATTATTTAAATGTTACTTCTGGACTCAAGAATGACTCCAGGGAACAAATTCATAAACCACACATAAAAAAGAATTTTCCAGGTACTAAAAAAGTAACTATTAGAGAACATATATTTGCTGTACATTTATCTGTCTCTTTGCACAGAGGAATGATTTAAACTTCTTTCAAAGATTCCAGATTATTATTATGATAGTGTAGGATGTGATTTTCAGAGATCATTGTAAATATTGTAAATATTCACTCTCTATGACACATTTCTGTACTATTTGATTTTGTTCACATTGAAGATCTATGATTTTATAATTAAAAAGTAGAAGTAAATTAATACATGCACATGAGTTGGGAATGTCTTAATAAGCTGCTTTCTCAATGTCTGCTGGAAAATTAATCTCTCTGATGTACCTACATCACTACATTATTCCTTTGTTTAGTTTTGTCATTGAGTAGCTGTGTGTGCTCTCATTCCCTTGGTCACAGAGGGGAGGAACGCAAGGTACCGGAGGAGCATGTGTTTGGAAAGGAAGCGAATCTGAGGGCAGTGTAAGAAGAATGACGGGAGTGGAAACAAGTCAGCAGCCTGGATGCCATGGGCTGATAATTTAGGAGTCCTCATCACTGGGTATACTTGTGTTTTTATGCTTTTTTTTCTTAAACTGCTTTTTCCTATTTTCTGAGCCCTCACAAATGTCCCTTTGAAGAATTTTCTTCTTCGTAAAGTTTGACAGTTGGCTTTGATAGCTTTCAGGGAAATACACTACTTCTATACATTGCTTCCTCTTATGCTGCGTTGGGATAAAATAATAACAATATTTAATGATATTTTACAAGACTAAATAAATACGATGACAAAATGCAAACATGTTAATAATATTTAAATAATACTTCATAGTATTAAAAATACTTAAATTAAATATTATTAC
>NW_004624739.1:28611691-28650157 GCF_000247695.1 Heterocephalus glaber | reverse complement strand
CTCTACACAGCCTTCAGTCTTCTCCTGTATCATTTTAGGCCACACTTTCTCCCAGGCAGATCTCAGTGTCCTTAGACACTGGCCCAGGATTTCTCAGTTAACCCCACACTGGAAAGACTGGCATCAGGTCGTAACTCAAGACTTTGGTCATAAGTTAAAAGTAAAATTTCTGTAGTAACCAAAGTTGTTCTATGTGAGGCCAGTCGTAACTGGAGGGTCCACTGTATGGGGGAAAGAAGTGGATGAGAACAGAGCAGTAGAGCTCCAATTCCTTCCTTGGAGCCACTGAACTGGAGAAATGCGCTTACACCTCGTCCTCTGGAAGACACTGAGAGCGGAAAGTATGAGGGTGTGCACTGTGTTTGGAGAGCTCCTGGCTAACCCAGGCTCCCCAGCCCTTCCAGGGAGGGAAATGGGGGCCTGGCAGAGGATGCTTCAGCCTGCTTTTCACAGGATGCTTCCTTACACGGTGCATGGGCTAGTGTTCGGCTGTCTGGCCGTACGATGGCTCTATGGTTTGATCTAAAACATCCCCCAAAGTCTCCCGTGTTCAGAGATAGGGCTTGTGAAGCACGGTGCATCCTGGGGCTCTGTCCTCATCCCAAGTTCATCCATAGTTGGGTTCTCAGGTTGATGTGCTCTTAGGAAGTGCAGCCTGCTCCGAGGAACACGGAATGCTTCATTGCCGTTGTGACCTGAAGGCTGAGTTCTTGTCCCCTGCCTTCCCTTTCCACTTCCTAGTTGCTGTGGGTTGAGCACCTTTTCCTCCCCGCAAGCCCTGCACCTGCTGTTTCTGTCTTGAAGCCATGAGCGCAATAAACCTCTCATCCTTTATGTTGTGGGTTCCGGGTCCCAGTGACAGGAAGGTGACATGGTGAGTTCATTGGAAATGAGGGACACCCTGACCTCGTCCTCCTGATGTTCCAGGGAAAACTTTGCCTGGAGAAATCTCTAGTTCTTCAGATAGAAGGGACAAATTCGATACACTGCTGCAAGAGGAAATTAGTTCTATCATTTTTACTTACAGATCCTGGAGGTCGAGGGGAATTAGCAGCATATATAAGAGGGTGTAGGTCTCCTTAGTTCTGTGGAGGAAGGCTTGGATGGCCCCTTTTAAAGAATCTGGGAAATGGTAGATGCGGGCCACTTGGCAGAGAGACACCTCCTAGCTCTCATTTGTGAGCACTGGTAGGACTGTGTGTGTGTGTGTGTGTGTATTCCCTTATATTTCATCCCTGCCTTTTCTGTTTTGAGCCAAGTTTTGAGTCCTTTGAGATTTCTGAATGCTAACAAAATGAATGGAAAAAGTAATTCTAGAAGTTAGAGGAAGACTTATAAATCATGGATTTCATATTTTATTATCTGTCATCTCAGTTTCAATTTTTCTTCAGGATAAATCCTCAAGGAAGTCAGCCCATCTTCATATCTTTATTTCATGATCTCTGTAGTATTTGGTACCATAGAAATAATTTTTAAGAAGTAGCAGATGGAAACGTAGCTGCATGCTAAATCTTTGTGTACTGTCCATGGAATTTGCGTTTGTTCCCTCTCCAGTCCCAGCCCTGTTAGGACTCGGACAGTCTACTGTTCGCTGGGAGTCTGCTTAGGCAGAAAATATGACACATGCTGTATTTTACACTTTAAAAATGATCTCAGACACATTCGCCACACTTTTGCACCATGACTGTGCAACCTGTGACCAAGAGGCTGCAGCGTTATATTCCGAGGGTGTCCTGTAGCACACTCTCGGGACTCAAAGTGACTGATGCCATTCCCAGGTAGGGGGAACGGGGGTTCCTGCTGTCCGCCTGGCAGCTTTCTGCTCTTTGTATTGGTGCAGCAGAAAGAAGGTGCACACTCCCGCTGCTGTGATGACTAAAGGGAGCAATCCTTAAAAACTGCATTATGTTGTGCTCTTTTACATAGAACCCATTTAAGGAAAGCAGACAGTCCAACTCTTATGTTTAGTATTATTGTCAATGGTATCACCAATGTAAAATAATTTTAAAAAGATTTCATTTACACATGGACATCTTGGTGTATGCCATTCCTATGTTTTTAGCATAAAAGCTTTATTTTTATAACTTGCTATGTATTGATATTCTTCAATACTGCACATTTGTAAGTCAGATGAAGCCAAATGAAATTATATGTTAATTGGGAAACATTACAATTGGATGTAGGTTATACGTGGTTTCTGGGTATTTGAAAGGAGAATTTAAATTTGTGCTTGTCAGGGCTTGGGATTTAGCTCAGTGGTTCTGGTGCCTGCCTCGCAAGCGCAAGGTCCTGAGTTTGATCCCCAGTACCAAAAAATAAAAAATAAATAAATTTGTGCTGGCAAATAAAGTCTGATTGAGCTTGGTGGACAGGGTGTCTCCGGCCCTCACAGCCCAGCTGTTACATACAAGCAGCTCTCTAAGGTCAACTAAATCAGGGGCCTGTCTGTCTCCACCTGTGGGCTCTGTAACTGCTGATACTCTGTTGCTACATAGAATGATTGCACTTCAGTATTTATTGCAAATAAGCGCTGAATAACAAACAAGGTAGCAATGCTCCCTTACAGGGTGAGGACTGCTGGAGTTTCCCTGCGGGTGGACCCTCAGCGTTCAAGGGCTGGGTCTTGGTCCAGAGTGTGGCATGTGAATGCTAAAGGAAGCCCTAGAAGTTGAAGCCGAGAGGGAGGTGACTGGCGACGCTGCCCTCGGAGAGATTAATGGAATTCTGAGGGGACCCTGTTTGGTTCCTGGGAGAGTGAGTTATGAAAGAGCAAGGCTGGCCCCTCCCTCCCCACTTTCCTAGCCTCCTGCATGGTCCTCGATCTGATCTCTCACTCCCACACAAACAGGCCCCACTATGATCCCTTCTACCTGTAGGTCCTCCCCAGAATCAAATCTAGACCTTTGGTTACTAAAACTGGACCCAAATGGCCCATTTGTACACTACCCAACTTTGGGTATTTGGTTATATCAATGGAAAACTAAGACAAGAACTTTCACGCCAGTAAAAAATACAATTTCTAGGGCTGGGGATTTACCTCAGTGGTGCCAACACCTGCCTCAAAAGCACAAGGTCCCGAGTTCGATCTCCGGTACCAAAAACAACAATTTCCTAATCCAAGATTTCTCTTGAACAGCCTAATATGAAGCCGAAACAATGAAGAAGGCATGAGTACAAGCCTTCCCATGCATTTCAGCAATTCCTTGTCTCCTACTGTGGAGAAAATCAATACACAAGTAATTGGAAAAGAAGTGATATCCACATGACTACCTAAGCACTACAAATTCATGCTATTATCCTACATCATATAAAAAAGAATGAGCTAAATTTCATCCGATCGAAATTTAGTTCAATATGTTGTATGGATTGTATTCCAAATTTCCTGCCTGTGGCTTGCTAAATGCCAGTTAGGCTCCAAACTTGTGAGAATGTAGTTTATCAAAGAAATGCTGAGCTCCACAAACTCGGAAGGCGCTGAAGGGCATTGCTGTAAGAATTGGATCGTGGAGCATCCTTCTCTAATTACCAGAACCATCCAGGGAAAAAACCATGTGGTCCTTTGAAAGAAGTTCTCAAAAGTGAATTAAAATTTAGTGTGGGTGTTATCCCTTGCTGGGCATTGCTGTACAGTCAGTTGGGTCTTCCCCGAGAGAAGGAAAGCCCCACTGGGTGGATTGAACAACAAAGAGAACAAGAAAACTCTTTGTTTAGTGATAGCTACACACTGTGTATGTTTAAGGGGAAATGAAAAGAAAACCTGCAGTTGTATCAAAAAAGTTTGTACCATAAAGTAAGAAAAAAACAGCAATGAAAAAGAAAGTCTGACTTTCTTTCTAAACCCTCTGGTCAATCTTCATTTTGTCAGATGTAGACTTCCCCTTTCCAAATGCCTCAGGGCTTTGGAGCTATGAACATCTTCTCCTACTTTGAAGATGCAATGATTCTTCTAGTTTCAAACTTCTGACAAAACCTATTTTATTCCACTGAGAAGAAACAGAAATTGAAGTCACATATCACTTATTTCCCTGTAAACGTTTTCATAATAGAATGCTTTCATTTGCTTAATTTGCTATAGATTTAAAAAATCCACCGTGTGTTATTCTGTAATAAAACAGTTTAGAAAGGCCATCAAAATTATCGAATTGTACATACCATTCATAAAAGCATTTGCATTTTTCATCCTTAATGTAAATAAATATTTCTAAATTTTATATTAGGTTAATCCTTCTTACTTTTGAAAAAAATTAAATGGTAGTATTATTAAAATGTATCTATGTCAGTAAATAAGAAAACAACCAAGTACTACAACTGCCATTAATTTTGAATGCCTTGAGGTAAAACAGTATCATGATTGGGTCTTTGCATCTGTGACTAATGTGTTTCACTTGCTACAAATTTGTGTTATTAAAATCACATCTTGTTATCCATTCCCATTTGTAACCTCTAACTTTGTTCTTGTGATGACCATTGACTGCAGCAAAATCTTAATTCATCATCCCATGCCCATGCTCTATTGGTCACGGAGGGAATTATTTATGAGACCAAGAAGTTAGTGCAAAGTCACCATATGTATTACTGGAACAATTCTGAAAGTCAGATGCATAGCTTTATTCATGATCAACCACACATTGTTGGCATTATTATATGTAATTTAGATTCACAGCCTTTAGAACATATTTTAAAAGTACAAAATATTAGTAGGCATCATCAGCTTTTATTTTTTAGCTTTTCACTGTGCATTGTAATAAGAGTAATAAAAATCTGTTACTGCTCAGAAGCTGAAACCTGCGATGTATACAATAAATTAACATTGTGCTGTACACAAGCTTCCCCCTGATCCTTCATAGTAACCTTCAGGTTTCTAAGAGGCGACTATTTGTGGATCTGTCTTAAACCAGTGGCCACCCAGGCTGAGGAGGCTGCCCCATTGCTGTGGGCAATATTAGTTTGATGGAACAGAAACAGAAGGGGTACTAAAGCATTCTTCCCCCAGAGACGTTTTCCAGAGCAGAGAAAGTCTTCTTGAAGTGGGGAAAGGATGTCAGGATTCTGAAGGTGAAGCAGGGCTACGGGGAAGATGCCGAAGCCCCTCACTTGGAGCTCAACACCACCTTGTCGCTACATCCGCTTGACCTGAGCTCAGCACTCGACAGTGTGTCCAGCTGCTTTGCGCAGCCACGCTTCAGCGTTGTTGTTCCAGATCTCTGTAGGGTTTCCTGACTTCTTCTTATGATGTTCTGTATGCTGTCATCCTTCCAGGATTTGAGAGTGAGATTAATCTAGAAAGCAAAACATTGCCTTAACATGTTGAGCTGCACAATGGGAAATATTCTTGTATGTGCTAAAAGGAAGTAATATTTTGGGGCTTAATGCTACAAGTTAAATGCCCACAAACCAGAAAATATATGAAATGGGACACATTCCTAGCCCAGGCTGGGGTCGTCTTTGAGCTTCTCACTGCCTAGCCACTCTCAGGCCACAGCCCCCTCTTTGGCCCTGGGCAGCAGGCCCTGTGTGCTGAACTCAACGTCTTTTAACTTTTTAAATTTTTTTTGGTACCGGGGATCGAACTCGGGTTCTTGTGCTTGTGCAGCAGGCGGCGAAACCACTGAGCTAAATCCCCAGCCCACAGTCTTTTAACTGAGGGGAGGGGTCAGATTCACTGCAAGCTTTCAATGTGCTCATTTGAACTGAAATACATGAAAGTCCTGATTCCTTATCTCCAAAAGCTTCTGAGATGAAAGGAAAAAAAAAAAAAAAAAGAGCCTATAATTATACATGAGGGAATTTTGTTCAATAGGAAGATTTATTGGGCCTTAATCCAATTTGAAAACAAAGAACAAAAGTTGGATACTCTCCAAGAACTAAAATGTTCTCTTTCACTCATTTATTTTCTCTCTCACTTTAGCACACACCATACTTTGCATTATTAGTATTGCATTTTAAGCATAATCTATAATCCAATCTCACACAGTTATAAAAGTTGCAGCAGGTTGTGCAGTGACCCCCAAAGACATCCAGAGTCTAATTCCTGCATCTGTGAATGTTACTCATGTGGCAAAAGAAATTTTGCAAATGTGACAAAATGAGGTTTTGGGGTGGAGAGTATCCTGGATTATCTAGGCGGGTACCTTGAGTACTGGTTTTAGTTTGGGATCTACCGATATGAATGTTTCAGAGAAGACTGGAACATGGCAAGAAGAAAGAAGCCAGACTATTTCTCCCGTCCCCTTTCCTTCTCTTCTCTCTGCAAGCCCCCCCCCCCAGCTCCAGTGACACAGTGGTCTCGTTCGGTCTTGTCTCATCTCCTCTTTAGTTCCACCTGCCACCAAACTGACCTACCATGGATCAGGTGACCATTAGTCCATTAGTTTGGGTTCCAATAGCACTACTTTCTCTCATGTCTCTCCTTTTGTTTGGTCCCTCTCGATATTGCTAAAGTTTGAGTGGATTTATATTTGTCCTTTCCCTTTCCACCCCTGTCTTTACCTCCTGTTTCTGGTTGAGCCCTGAGGGACAATGTGGAGAGAAGAATCACTGTCTCTCACTTTTGCTAATCACACTGCCTCTCTTCTTGACTCCATTGCTATCTTGCAAGAATAGAATCCATGCTACTTTGTTCATTGACAGTATCAGTGCTTCACGTTCAGCATTCAAAAATCATTGCTTTAACTTGTGGTTGTTATCAAAGTGTTATGATGGTTTCTGCCACTATTACAATGGACTACATTGGTTAAGGAAGTCTTCCAGACACCTGGAAATATTTTAATCTAACAGCAAGTGGCACTTTATTAGAATATATTGCCAATAATGATACCACTTCTCTAAAATAGATCGCAGAATGACCAATCACATAAACAGTGGAAATTAGGCAACTCTTACTAATTTAAAAATAAAATTTTACATTACGATTATTTATATAGCAATAAAAAACTAAACCACACGCTAAGAAGAGAATATTTGCTAACATATATGTCTTGTGAAGACACTGTATCCTGAAGATCTTTAAATTTAACAATAAAAAAATAAACAATCCAATTTTAAAAAATGAGCAACACATGAGCCCACACCTCACCCAAGAAGGTATACAAATGACAAATAAACATATGAAAATATGGTCAACTTCATTTGTAGTTAGGGAAATGTAAATTAAGCTGATAATGGAGAATCACTTAAACCCTTACTTACCTGTTAATATCAGCTGCTAGTGCAGAAGGAGAGGCATCAGAAACACTCCATGGAAAGGAAAACGCAAAATTAAGCCGGCAACTGGGAAGAGAGTATGGTGGTTTCCTACAAAGCTCAGCAAAGTCTCAATACATAATCCAGCAATGGCTTTTCTAGGTATGGACACAATGGATTTAAAAATTAATCTCTATGTGAAAACCTGCATGTGATTACAACAGCTGTATTCACAACTGTCACACTCTGGGGCAGTCAAGGTCCCTATCAAACAGGAAAATGTAGAAACAAACTGTTGTACAATTAGACGTGATTCGGAGATAAATAGGAAGGTCTCAGCCAGGCATACAAGGAAGCAGATGGATCTCAAAAGTATACCGCCAAGCAAGGTAAAAATAAATAAATGTCAGCCTCAAAATGTTACATCCGATGTAATCCTAAATCTATGACATTTCAAAAGAGGTTTGTGTTTACAGATGTAAAAAATACTAGTGGTTACTGGGGAGGGGGGTGTGTGTGTGTGCATGTATGTGCGCGTATGTATGCACTTCCACTTGCAAATTTGAGGTTTTCTGTTTGCACTGGTGAAATGCAGGGGAATTTGGCGATAGTGAAACTACTGTGCAGCATGTTACTGTAGAAGTATGGTAAATACAATTGTAGAACGCAGTACTGATAATCACAACTAGTATTTGTCAGACAACAAAGGCCGTCCCATCACAAAGAGTTGAATTTAATGCATATGCACAATTTTCAAAAAGAGCTTAGGTCTGGATATGCATTAAATCCAACTCTTTGTGATGTGAAGGTCTTTGTGGTAAACAAAGCTTTTGTGAGTAGGGGTGGGTGGAGTGGAAGGGAGTGCAGGGGAATGGGGAAAAGCAGGAACTAAGATACATCACGTACAGGCACAAATTCTCAACAATGAATATGATCATAACCCATACCAAAAATGTACCAATAAATTAGATTTAAAACAAGGAATTTAGGATGTGGCAGAACCCAGGAGAGGATGTAGAATCTGACAGGAGAATGTAACTACATTACAAATATATGTAATTTACAAATATATGTTTGTAAAATGCATGTAAATACATACAAATATATGTATGTAAATATATGTAATTACAAATATATGTAAGGGACAGTGGCAAAAGTGCTAATCTGAGTAATTCGGGCAGCGAATGAAGTCTGGAAGAGTGAAGTAAAGGAGCAATACTCATACTGTCAATAGTAGATAAAATGGTTCACTCTGGATGTAGTTCATAGTTCTGAAACAACTATGCATCTAGTTTGTAATTCATTAAGAGAATTTCTTGGTTGGAGACACATCCAAATATGTGTATCACTGAATTCTTGTAACAAGGAGAAAGTGTAAAGAACTGAACTCTGTCGAGGCGGATGGATGCAGAGTGAAAATTAGTGAAGTAGAGAAAATTACATCAAAATAAGCCAATCTCAAAATGCATTCAAGTAAAAAATTAACTATAGAGTGATATTTTCATAGGAAATTTAAGAACATTCAAGAAGAAAATTTGCATTTTGGGGTGCAAATGTACTGAATAAAAATATAAAATATGCACAGGAATTTTAAATGTGAAATTTGAGATAGTGTCTCTAGTCAATAAAAGTTAATAAAGGACAGAGAAGAATGAAATTGAGAAATAATATAAAGAAAGCTTAAATTGTATGTAAAATGTTGTATTACTTAACCTAGAAGGTGGGCACTTGGGAACATGTTTAGTATTCCATTTTCAGTGGGCTTAATATAATTCATTATAATGAAAAAGAATACAGTATATAGTACTAAATATAAGACCTCTTTAGGTCTATTGTGATATTTTTGCATACTAACCATATTCAAGCTAAAATAACTCCAATTCTGATGCCCTCTTACAGTTAAAATATTTCTCATAATTCCGGTAAGTTCATCTGATCTCTATCTGGATTTGCAGCTTTATTAAGGCCACCATGAACCACTTACTTTTCTTTGCAACTGAAAGTGCAGAGTGAGTTAATACTGTGTAACTCTGGTGATACGCTGGGAGTATATAAAATCCCTGTATGTGCAAGATACATCAGAAATTTTGCATAGTCCCGGTATCTCATCAAATTCTGCTTGTAAATCTGGGGCTTATTAAAGAGTAAGCCCACAGCTGCATGAGGATATTACTCAAGCTGAATCTGTTTAAATATTAAGTTTACTGCAGGCGAAAAGATGCCTCCATTTTTAGGTTTTTAAACTAAATATGACATGTCTTTGAAAATGAACTCAGGGGCCTGATGCAAGTGAGCCGAGTTGTTCAATTTAGAAGAACAGCACATCCTGA
Organism: Heterocephalus glaber; assembly: GCF_000247695.1. The sequence continues at coordinate 28,640,645 of NW_004624739.1, read as the reverse complement.
CAGCATTGTAACAGCCCAGTAGCCAGAGTTGAACATTTGGATCATTGCTTTATTTTTACAAGCACAGAGGCAAATCTGATTCATTTAAATTGAAGATTTGTTTTCAAAGCATAGTCCATGTATTTAAAGTTATAAATCACATTGATGGCAAACATTATCAGTGACCTTACAGAACATCTGAGACTTGGTTAACTGATGTCCGCTAGGGAAAGACAGAAGACAGGACAGAAAACCTGCCTGGCATAATGAAGACTGATAGCTTCCAGCTCTGTAGAGTGAAGTACATTTGCCATCAATTTAAATGCCAGAGGTTCGTTTCAGGCAGAACCAGACAAAATAAGAAAGAAAGTACAAGGAAAGGCTCTGCACTTGGAGCAAGATCTGAGTACAGTAACTTGAAATGTCCGCGAGCGGAATTCTCCTGTTAAATACATGTAATTGGAACAAAAAAGGCATGAGTTATATTTTCCTCTGATTTGAATGGTAGATATTACTACTGTATGATTTTTTCAAATTCTAAATTTTTATATTCTTATATTTATATAATGTTTCTAATGTAAAATTTTAAAAAAATCAACCTGACTTCCCATGACACAGCATCCAATATCAGAAATAGAGCATCGCTCATACTAGTTTGTTGCTTTGTTGCATATTTTCATTCCACATGATAGGAATTTATTCTTTATTCACTATCCTTTTCATGTTTACCCTTTATAATTTCCCACAAAATATTTAAATGAAGTATAGCATTAGTATTTTTGCACCTTTTAAAAGTGGTAGTGTTATTAAAACATTCGAACCCTAACATCACTGCCTTAAGGCATACATACTATTTTTCTGAATTTTAAAGTCTTATATATACTTATCTACTTCTCTGCTCACCATCTCTTTCTGTATTTTGTGATTCACAAAGTATATTTCTTAAAATTTTGTTAAGTGATGGTGTAAATTCTCTCAGATTTTAGTATTACCTGTAGAAACACTTATTTCATTCTTTAAAAAAAACTATATAGTTTATAATTGAGGAACATAATTGTGAGTTCAGAGGGGTTTTTCAGAATACTTTGAAGGTATTATTTCAAGGTGTTCTGGTTTCCTTTTCTCATAAGAAGTAAGTGGTATAAACATGTAAACTAATGCTATAATACATAGCATACTAGATCTATAGGCTAAGACATAGATAACATCATATTAACAAATAAAGAATGAGGAAAAATATATATTATTCAATTTTTTGTATTTAATACAAAATAATCTAAACTGTACTGTTAGTGGATTTATGCAGAAGTAATTATCAACACAGAGCACTGTGTGCTTTTTGTCATACAGAGCAGCAGCCCAACAGCAAGTTTCCTGGAGGACAGACAGTGACCGAGCAATATTCCATTTCTGGGGCCCAGTGTTGATTATGTTAGCTTTCGGCTCTACCAAGGTCTACACTTTTCTCTGAACCTTTAACTCTAATAGTATTACACTGTGCAATTTAAAAGGCTGGCAGTAAAAACAAAACAAACAACACAAAAGAAAATAAGGCACAAGAGCCAAGTACATTCAGGTAGTTGATGACTACAGTCTTGCATGCCAAAATACTCAGCACTCTTCTAAGAGGGACTTTATAGGGTGAGTAAAACAGGGACTGGTAAAAAGAGTCATCAAAAAGGAAAATTAATGTTAAGCTAAGACACTTATCTGATATAAAGACCACAAGGTTAGGAGGAATGGAAATCATGGATTTAATTACTTTTCTTCTACCATATACAGTTAGAGGGATGTGAGCAATGTTATTTATCTTCTTTAGTCTCAGTTTCTTCATCTATGATTTTGGAAAAATAGTCAATGTAGTACAGAGTCACATGTATAAACAAAGATTAAAAACTGTAAAAGGCCAAATTGACCGAATGTAAATACTCAAAGAGTCTCCCTTGTCTTCCTTCAACCTATTTTTCCCAATAGTATAATTTTACAAATGTGAAAAACATATGATGCAATTACTCATCATCTGAATATTGGAAACACATTTGAAAATTATATGAAAAGAGCAGTATCACCACGAAGACTTAGATGCTGTGCTTTCAGATGCTCTCTGCAATTTGATGTGTTCATGGACTTCTCTCATAATGATATTGAAGGAAAGATTCAAATTCATTCTTAGAAAAGTGACAATAAGACAAGGTTTTACATGATTACAACTGTGAAGAACTGTAAAGCCCTTGATTCTGCGATGTTTCTGCATGGATATCACCCAGCAACCTTGTTTTAAGCCGGCACCTTGTTTGTGTTTGCTCTTGCTTCTGATGTCCTCAAGAAGAGCCCAAGGTAGCAATGCTCTAGAGGTGGGAGAATCTCTTCTTCTCTACCCTAAGGGAGTGTGGATCAGGCAGCTTTTATTAATAATACGTAACGATTTTTGAAAGAGGAATTTACAATGTATAAAGCCCTCATTCTTTTTTAGAAGTGTCTTCTATTTGATTCCTGGATTCCAGTTAACCAGTAGGAATCATCTGGGACAAAGAAAGATGATTCAAGGAATTGTGTGTGACAACCTTCTCTCTTCTATGTATTAACAAAAAACAAAAACGGAGGATCCTTTAAACAAATCCACTTTCCAGTCGAAAAAGTCGCCATAAGGAAGCAGAGAGGCCCTGGAACGGTAGCCCCAGGCAGGAGCAAAGCATTTTCTTGCCGGCACCTGGCATCTTCCTGTAATCCTGAGAGGCAGCTGGATGTGTGGCCGCACTGACAGCAGGTGCAAGAAGCCGTCCAGCTGTTTTGTATTTCCACAAACACATGCAAAGCGGATATGATGGCTGGAAAAATAAAAAATTTAGCTCAGTACTGATACATAGAAACTAAAGAAATGCAGCCTGGTGGTAATTGAAGTGGTGAGCACACATATTTAACCATTTTTCGGACATATTTTTAGCAGCATCTTTCTTCTGATTGGGGAGAATGGTTTATGGGCTTTGTGACTGGACAACATAGAATAACGAATCAATGTGTGTTTGTAACCGCAGTCCGAGAACATAGTCACTAACAACGTGTAGCTATTTGAATTTTCATTACCTAAAATTTAGAAAAATCCCATTCTTCTGAAAAGTTACATTCCAAATGCTGGATATGTCTGTGAGCAGTGGCTACAGAGCCCAACAGTGGACAACAGGCCCATCTTCACAGAAAACTCTGTGGCTGATGCCGATCTGCTATTAACACACTCTAGTCAGACATTTCCTCTGGCCAATTTGGATCCCTAGTCTTCCTTCCGATCAAGCCTCAGGTGTTTCTTAAAATGACTAAGATGCCGCACTGAATTATTTAGGGCCCAGTGTGGCTGCTATAAGAGGGGCACCAGTGCCTCAAGCAAGAGGTTGGTGGGTGTCTACTTCTCTTACGGAGAGCACCCTGGGCCACACGATCCTGGACATCAGTGCATCCAGGTCTCTACCAGCATGCTGCCTGCAAACCTCCTCTGCAGATTCCAGCTCCGGTTCCTGGGTTGCTGAGTGGCCAGCCCAGCCCTCACCTGCACGCCCACATCACACTGACCAGAGAGGAAGAAAGCAAAAGGCCCCCCCTGCCCATACACACTAGATCAAACGAGAGGACACTGCTTCCTTGCACACCTCTTTGGGCAGGAATCAGTCCTGTGGCCACACTGACCTATAAGGACACCCAGAGAAGTGACCTTCAGCAAGGTTTCTGCTTAGTCCATTGTCTGTTGCTTCAATAAGCTGCCTGAGACCTGGTGGTTTGCAAAGGATGGAAATTTATTTCACAGGTGGTTCTGGAAGCTGGGAGGCACAAGAGCATGGAGGCAGGATATTCCGGGTCTCCACTGAGCTGATCAACTCTGAAGGGCTTCACTCCCAAGCGCCTTTAACATACAACTTTGTACATTAAGTTTCCAGCACATGGATTTTTAAGACACGTAGTGGCATAGTAGTGTCTGTGTGCCTAATTAGGGCTTCTCTTCTTTTAGAGGAAAGGAAGAATTAATATTGTTAATGCTTTCACTAAGCTCTCCTCCACATAAATACATTTATATTCTCTTACCCATGTTGCTGAGCTTTTGTGCTTCTTTCTATGTATAAGTGTTTGGGTAAAAATTACATAAAAATTTGACTGCAAGTATCCAGAAGAGTAAACAAGACTTGCATACAGTCATCTGATTTTGATAATAGACTTACCAGTTTTCATTTCCTGATCATATAAGCAGTGAGTCATTCCTCCAGGAAAAAAAAATAAATTGAAATTTACTACCATTCAGCAGAACACTTTGAAGAAACAAAACGTTAATTCAAAAAAAATCTATACTGGGCCGGGGACTAGCTCAGTGGTTCTGCTACCTGCCTCACAAGCACAAGGTCCCGAGTTTGATCCTCAGTACCAAAAAACAAAAAATCTACGCTTCACCAGTGTTTGATTTTTAATGAAGAGTGAAATGTACAGTATGCCATCCATTCACCCGAATCTAAAAACCAAGTACCTGAAATAGAAATGTATTCCTATTTGAATCATAAAACAAAATGCTCCACTTATTGCTAATTTTTGCACAGACCAGCACATAGTAAGCATGAATTAAAGATTGTTTTACATAATATCTAGTAAAAGACTTATTGAGTAGAACAGGGAACTACATATGGAAACCTTTCTATTCTCTGAGTTAAAATATAAATTAAGTTAAATTTAAAATATTCATATGATTATGATTTATTGAATTATTTAATAGAAATCCATAACTATTAATCCTGCTTTTTTCCCTCTTTTGAGATAGATTACATGAAAAGAAAAATCTGACATACAGATTATTTTCTTTCCCAGAAAGGGAAATAAGTGGATCTTCATGATAAATATTAAGACTGAGAACATAAGCCTTCATCTGATGGCCCTGAGCTCATGATTTACAAAGCGGCCAGCATCATAACAAAGCTGTTTATACCAAGGTCAGGTTTGACAATTTATTAATAGAGACAGATGAATGCTTGAGTCCTCTCCTAGCACTTTTCATTCTACTTGGTCTCTTCATGATTTATATGATGAAGTGCTATGACTCTGGATTACAAAAGTAGAACTTTTTAAAAGTCAGTTATCTAAAATTTCACTTAAAAAGATGCCTTTTGATCATCCACAGGTAAATATATTTTCATAGTCCATCTGATATTTCATACATGGAATATTTCTCTATCAAATATTTTCATCTTTCTATGATTTCTTTGTGCACATCTTTTGCCTTTATACCCTCAAATTTTCTCCTGCTCTCTTAACTTCACTTCAACCTCTCTGTTCACTTAAAGTTTCTGTCCCTGACTTAGAATCACAATCCCAAGTTACTTCATGCTAGACCCACAAATATAACCTGAAGGACTATCCCTTAACTTGAATACAGGACTGTATATTTGCAAAGTTCTGAAGAGAAGGTCAGTTTAGAAATTATAAAATTACTGAATCCCCTCCAAATTAAGCTTCACATAACTATAATATGATACTACCTAGAATAGTGAAGACTGCCTATTAATTATCGCACCAAAATCTGACTTAACCCACTTTAATACTTTTACTTAACACCACTACTGTGAAGCTCAATCTTTACATTTATAAGGTAGTACTCTCATTTTTTTACTTCCATTTTATGTAGTTATCCCAACTGTTAGCAAAAGAAACCACACCAGGATAATGCAACATAGAAAACTATCTCCATGTCTCCTATAGCTCTATTTATGAATACAGTAACATTTATGTAGAGATTCTGTTCTTTAGATGTGTTTGCTGCTGTGGTTTTCAGTTCCTTTTGGAATGGAGATTTGAAACATAACTTACTCCTGGTGTGTTAGCTGTTACTGTAACAAAACACCCAAGATTGTCAACTTGTGAATAGAAAAGGTTTACTTTGGCTCACAGTTTTTGAGATTTCCAGTCATGAGTGATACCCACCACACTGAACTGTCTCATCCTGTCACAGAGCAAAGCTGTTCAGCTGATGGTCAAGACAAAAGGGGGCCTTGGGGTCTCACTACTTCATTCAAGGGTGTGATGCCCAGTGACCTAAGGGCTCCCAATGGGCCTTGCCTCTTGATGGCTCCGCACTGGAGAGGATTATTTGGGATTACGCCTTTAACCCTATGACCTCTGGGAGACATTTACAATGCAACTACAGCACTCATTTCGGGGGAAACAACCTTGTTCTGGTACATTTATTAGATTTTTTTCATACAAAGAAGTGATCAGAATAATTTTTCATCTGTTTTCTGTTTCAGACCTCTGATATCCACTCCCTATAATAGGCATCTCATAGAGCTTAGACCCCATTTCTGCAGAGGCTGTCAGACCACACCATCCCCACAGCACAAATTATATGTCACTATGCATTTTTAAAAGTAATAATGGCTGTTTGCTTTTCTAAAAATCACTTGAATAATTTTGTTTGTTCACTGCCTACATTTATATCATCATATAAATCACCATAAACTGTGTTTTTACTTTTTCTTTATAAGCATTCTGCAAGAGGCTATCACAACCTTACGTCAAAGTTGTCACCAGATGCTCCTAAATTGTTTTTGCACTTCCACTCAAACACTCATTCGATTTATAGGACAAATTTGAAACATTCTTCTAACTAAGTTACTACAAAAAAAAAAGACATCAGCCTGACACTGCCATCAAACTAAAGTTTAGTCACTCAGTGTAACATTCCAGGCCCTACAGTGTCAAATGTCACCCTGTACTAGTCCACATTTTCATCACAATTGGACACCAAACCTGTATGCCCAGCTTAAGCGTCATCTCCAAAATAAAGAAGAACAAAGGAGGGGGGAAGTTGTCGTCACAAAAAGTACATGAGAGTGAAAATATGTTAAGGACCCTCCTTGATCCAGAGCCATAAAAGAACAAGTTATACTTAGGACTCAGTAAATAACTTGATGTAGCTTTAATACAAATACAATGGCCAGAGAAACTTCAAAATATTACGGAACTTTTATGTCATCTTTTAAAAAACCTAGATTTATGAAATACACAATGCAAAGTCATTAAAGATTTCAGATTGGCATTTTAAAAACTATCCTCAACGGTACATGACCAGTTAATTGAATGGAGCAATTATGGATGTTATTTTGGACTCTAAATAAGATGATACTTCCACAAAGAAAAAAATGATGCTGGAAAAGGAATTATTTGCAAACAGGGACTGACTGCTTCTTAATCTTCTTCTATGTCCTCAACACTTAACAAAGTTCCTATCACATATCCATTCTCAGTTTCAACTTTTAACTCCTAAATTCAAAAAGTGACTAATATACAAAATGACCAAAATATAAAATACCATTACATCTTCCAGTTTATGTATTTGTTTAACACAATGCCATTGAAAGTCTCCACCTGAGGACATTGTTATAAGCTACCTATTAGCAGCATCTCATGTTCTGCCTCCTCATGGCAACACTTTCTTCAATTGGTTCAATCATAGTAATGGTGCAAATCCCCAGAAGAGAAAACTTTCATGCTCTTTTATTCCCCAAATTTTCTCTCTTTTCACATTGGCCAAAAAAAGCAAGCCAAAGCACTCATGCTCTAAAAAAATTCTAGAGTACTCAATTTCCCTGGCTAATCACACACACTGTGTCAGGAACCGTTCTCTCTCCTGGGATCATGTGCTGCATCTGCCATAACGCCAGCTTTCGAGGGTAAGGACTTGTTAATTTCTCAACATCCCTGGAGTTGTACAAGGCACAATGTAATAGGTGCTTTCAAATAGTATTAGCTGCTGCTTTCTAAAATTGAGGCATGTTTAAGTTGTCTATATATTTAATTGTATTTAAAAACAATTAGAGTTAAGGATGAGTTTCATATCACTGGGGTATGAGGGTAACTGCCGAAAATGACTTCTCGAGTCAAAATTTTTCAGATTTTACTGAATATCTAAGATGCCATATTCCACTATTCTTACGTGCACAAAGAAAGGAAGTGTGGTTGTGACTGGAATAAGAAGAATTTAGAAGTGTGGGATAGTTCTGAGCAGGTTTTTCTCCGTAAAAATCTAGCAGTTAGCAGTACCTTTGAGATTAAAACCATACATAGGACCATTATACGATAATTTTGCCTTGATTAAAATTTCCTGATAGAACTCATTGTACTTGATTTTGTTCTCTTTACAGAGTGTAATTTGTACCTGCATTTTTAGCAGTACCAGCCCATTTTTCACCTGTCAGTTTCAGTGTGATTTGCGCAAAATGTTTATACCCTAATAACCAGAAAGGATGATGTGAATTCACTAACTCAGTTCAGATCAGAGATGCCTCTTTCTAGGCAGGACCTGGCCTAATAATCTTTAGTCAGGTCTGGATTCAGTGTGAAGCTTCAGGAAAACAGTCACAAGGCTGCCGATCTGTTACTGCGAAAAGTCTACTGGCCAGGCCTGGCCTCTTAGTCTTACGGCCCCTTCATGAGAGAAGAATCACAAAGTAGATTCAATCAACATTTATGGGCCACCAGTTGTGCACCAGGCAACTGACCTTAAAGATAAGCAGCTGAGCTGTCCCTGTGTCCCGACAGACTAATGTTGGGCCTAAGAAATTTAAACACTAGTCCAGACCATTTATTTGGGTTCAGGTCACACATAAGCAGTTCCCTGGTAGATGTCTCTAGTCATTCAATTGAATAAATTTATGTGTACCTGAGCACATTTTGGTTAGGTAATGCATAAGTGCAATTTAATATCTTGAAAGATTTTATGTGTAGTTCTGGTTTAGCCAATTTTGTTCCTCAAATTTGGCATAGCATTTATCTCACTATCCAAGCTAGATATAAAGCAACTATTCTTTGGCCTTCTTCTAGGTCATCTGCTTTTAGACTAGAAGAGGAAATGCTAATTGATTTTCATGTCCTAAGTGTCCTGAGTCCATCCACACCTCTTCACTGGCATTCCCCAGGCCCTGCTGCAACCTATGCAGGCTTGCTTAGGCCTGAGGAGAAGTCCTCAAAGTTCTTCATACATCACCCTGCCCTGCAATCCATTTTGACAGCAACAAAGACAATTCTCTTAACATTCAAACCAGATGATGTGCACCCTGCTTATATCTCGGACATATCTTGTAAACACCTCTAAAATGTCCTTAGAATAAGGACACAATATGCTTGTGGCCTCTAAGGTCCCACATGATTTTAGCTCACTTTTGTGCCATTTTACCTAAAACTTGTGTTTTATACAAGGTGAGCCAACTTCTCCACTTCATCTGGACATTTCCCCTAGGGGAGTTTGCACTCGCTGCAGTTTTCTCTCTGGGTGTGCAACTTCCTCTGCCTTGGTTGGTGGGGCCTGGTTAGTCTTGTCAACCTGACTGACATGAGGGAAGCCTGGGAGGCTGGTAAAGCCCTTTCCTGGGTACAACCTTACAGTCTGCCATGGGTGGGTGTGAGCTTGGGGATGCTGTCTGGCCCTGGTCCCTTCCTTTCTGACTCTTTCTCCGTGCTCTGCTTCCCAGTCCCCATGAAGCGAGCAGCTTTCCTCTCTGTGTTCCTCCACCACAATGTTCTGCACTAGAGCCAGTCAATCATGATCAGAACATCTGAAACTGCAAGCCCAAAATAAGCCCTTCCTTTGGCAAAGTTGTGTATGTCCGGTAATATTTCCCTGGATTTCCCTGGTAAAAACTGCGGACTAACGCACTGGGTCCGTCACCTAATGCTGTAACGCTGGGGGAGCCAATAGGGCAACCACAGGCCATTTGACTACTGAGCACTGGAAGTGTGGCCAGTCGGAACTGAGATGCGATTGCTCCTTAGGTGTACTGAAGTATACAGCAGATTTCACGAGAGAGAGAGAGAGAGAGGAAGAAGGAGGAGGAGGAAGAGAAAGTGGTAGAAGGAGAGGAGAGGGGAGGGACAGAGGAAGAAGGAAAAAGGAAGGAAAGAAAGGAAAGAAGGGTAGCTCTCCTGTTAGGCACTTTCATCACAAAACAGAACAGCAAGAGCCAGAGACAGAATTAGCTTTTGGAAGTAATGGATAGATTCGTGGCATGGAAAGCAATGCTAGATTCATGAGTATGTGCGTATCTCCAAACACATCCAGTCGTATAAACTTGAATACATACAGTTGAATGTACAATAAGCCATCATTAACTTTTCTTTATTTCATATTGAAATGGTAATACATTGAATATATTGGATTAGATATAATATATGTTAAAATCTATCTCATCTGTTTCTTCCATGTAGTTATATATAAGATTTTGTAAGTGGCTTGAATTGTATTTCTGTTCTGTAAATTCCCAGGTGACTTCATTTCCTCTGCTAGATGCTTTCACTGTGGTTTTTCCTTCCATTGCAGTTGAATATGTATATGTGTGAATTTTTATTTCTTAATGTCTTTACTTCCTTTAAATGGCACACTTTAAGAAATAAGGTCATGTGTGAGCCATTCAATGATCACATTCATTTTGCATAACATTCACATTCAGTGTATACGTATAGAACAGACAGTTCATATCCAATAATTAGCTGGCAAACGAGTAAGTCAATGAACCAACAAACAGAGAAAAACCTAATGTAAAAGTCATTCTTCAGAGGGCTGTCCTGGATGCAAAGCACCCGCATGAAGAAAGAGGCAGAAAGAACACACCGGAGCCAGGAGGCGGAATTGGAAAGGGGCTCCTGAGCTGCTAGGCCCTTAGCAATCTGGACAGAGCCACTGCGTCTGCTGTGGGGATGGACACAGCATGGGCGCCATGGCAGAACACCACAGCGTGGGTCCTTGACTCAGCCCTGCACCCCTGGGCCTGTGCCCCTGGGTTCTGGGGAAGTCCTGCCCTCCCTTCAACCCCTCCTTCCCTCCCTATTTACAAAGGCTTTGTTTCTGGTTTTTCCTTTTCTCATATTGATTCCATTCCCTGCTTTCCTTTCCCCTACCCCTCCCACTTCCCGTTCCCCTTTGCCCCTTTTCTTCCTATTTCACATTATCTATCTTTTAGTCCTTATTTACACTTTCAGTTTCTCACACTAGAGAAACTTTGGTATTTACACGTGTGTGTCCTATTTATTTCACTTAAGACTATGCCTCAATGTGCATCCATTTAGCTATAAATGTCTCTAATTTCTCAGTTTTTATGGCTGAGTAGTACTCCATTTTATTTTTTTAAAAAAACCACATTTTCTTTATCCAGGCTCCAGTTCATGGGCATTTGGGCTGTTTCCAAGTTTTAGCTATTACAAATTGTGCTGCTATGAACATGGGTGCACATATATCACTGTGGTATGATTCTTTTAATTCTTTGGGGAAGATCCCCAGCAGTGGAATAGCTGGGTCAAATGGGACTTCCAGTCCTAGTTCTTTGAGGTATCTCCATACTGATTTCCACAGTGATTGCACCAATCTGCACTCCCACCAGCAGTGGAGCAGGGTTCCTTTCTCCCCACCGCCCCGCCAGCATTTGTTATTGGTTGATTTCATGATACCAGCCATTCTTTCTGGAGTGGGGTGGAATCTCAGTGTTGTTTTCATCTGCATCTCTCGAATGACCAGTGATGCTGAACATTTTTTCATATGTTTATTTCTACTTCTTTGTGTGAGAAATGTCTGTTCATTTCACATGCCCATTTTTGAATTGGGTCTTTAAATTTGGGAGGTCTGATTTTTTAAAGTTCTTTATAGATTCGAGATAGTAGACCTTTGTCTGCGGGACAGCAGGTGAAAATTTTATCCCACATTGTGGGTTGTCTCTTCACATTGTTGGTGCTTTCTCTAGCTGTGCAGAAGCTTTTTAATAAGATGAGATCCCCCTTGTTGATTGTTTGTGCTAGTTCCTGTGGTACTGAGGTTTTGTTCATAAAGTCTTTTCCTACACCAATGTCTTCAAGAGTTCTACAAGAATTTTTAGATCTTGTTCTTCAAGAGTGTGATATTCTGTTGTTGTTTGTTGTTTTCTTGAACAGTATGCACTGAAGCAGACTAAATTTCTGTCTCCCCGTGTTACAATCCCCTCTCTTCCCACCCCTTCCATGGGCTCATTCGTGTGGAATGCTCCAGGCTATTCCTCGGTGTTGGGTCTGGTCATGCCACCCCTACCAATAGCAAATGGGTAAAACTGATATATGCCAATTCCAAAGCTTGGCCTGAAAAGGCTCTATATGAATTATCTCCTGCTTTGCATATCTGCCTTCCCTCTAAGCATCAAGAACCCTACATAGCTCACTGGGTGCTGAATGTAAAATAAGTCATTACTTATTGGTGAGCCTCCTTTCCTTCAGCCTGAAGAACCGTACTGAGCATTTCTTTCAGGCTGCTCTCCTGGTGGTGAACTCCCTCACTTTTGCCGGGAAGACACTTATCACTTCTTCCTCTCTGGCCACAGATTCAGGTCTCACACTCAGTTGTCCCTGTTTTCCTCCAGATCTTTGAATATATCATTCCACTCTCCCATGGGCTGTACGTTTCTGCTAAGAAATCTGCTAATAGCCACATTGAAATTATGTTATGCCTAATTTGCTCTCTCTTGCTTTTTTCAAAGTCCACTCTTTCATTTTTTCGAAATTTTGTGCATATTTGCATCTTATTTTAGTTTTGATTGACACATAATATTCATACATGTGGGAGAGGCACAGCACGATGTCTTGTTTCAGGTACTAATAGAGTCCTATTTGGATGGAATCTGGTTGGGTAACCTGGATCTTCCTGTACTTGGATATCTATACCTTTCCCCAGATTTGGAAAGTTCCTTCTAATTTTTCCTATTAAGTTTCCTACCTTTGTCTCTCTCTTCTTAACTCCTGAAATCAAAATTTTTTTATGCTGTTCGTGTATCAAGTAAGCTTTTTCAAAATTCCTTTTCCTTCTTTTTTTTCTCCCCTGGCTGCATATAGTGAAGTAACCTTGTCTTCAAGCTCACAGATTCTTTCTTCTACTGGACCAATTACATTGTTGACAGTGTCTACTGCATTTTTTACTTTATTCATTGCATTTTATCAGCTCCAAAATTACTGTTTGTGAACATGATTTCCACCACTATGTTAAAGTTCTCATTTTGTTCACTTTTTTTTTTTTTTTCACTTTTTTCATTCGGTTGTTTCTCTGTGTCTTCCAGAAGTTGGCTGAGTATCTTTAACACAATTGTTTCAAATCTCTGTCAGGCAGTTCCCATACTGCTCTTTCTGTGGGATTAAGTACTATGAAATTATCGTGTTCTTTTAGTGGGAAGTTGTGTCCCTGCAGTGTTGTTTATCATCATCTCATATCTGTGTTTTTGATGGAGCAGTCCTGTCCTCCAGACTTTAAGGGCTAGGATTGGCGTCAGACGACTGCCCCCTAGAGGACAGGATGAGAGCACTTGCTGGGTGGGGTGCACCTGCAGGGGACAGCGCTTGACAGCGCAGTCTCTTTGAGCTCTGTCATGTGAGACCCTCACTGACAGATTGCAGGGATTCTTAGCTGCCCATGCTGTGGCTGTCTAACCACAGCGGTTACTGAGGTTTGCAGTGGTGATGGCAGCTGTGGTACTCTGACTCTCTTTGTCCCCCTGAGAGAAATTTGTGGCTGAGGGGATTTCCCTTTGGTGCTTCTTCCTCTTTGGGAAGCACACCGCTGGCCACAGCACAGGTGTCTGCTAGGGAGCAGCCATCTGGTGGCACCATCTGGGATCTGGGATGGTAATGGCACTGGGGGAGGGGGCACAGGCCCTCCCTGCTCTGCACGGGTAGCAGTGTGGGTGGAGCAGGTGCTGGTGAGGCATCCAGGGGACAGCCAAGGAGCATGCTTCTGAGGGCCACAGTGGTGCAGGGCTCGGGTTGGTTCCTACTCTCTAAGGCAGCTGAGCTGGTGTCTGCAGCCCAGGTGTGCTCAGAGACACTGTGGCCTGAGCCTGGAGCACACGCTAGTGAGAAGTGGCACTCCTCCTCTACCAAAAGGTGAGTGGCTGCAGTGCAACCACAGTGCCCATAAGTTTGGGCACTCCACTCGTGTGACGGCCGTGGACCAGGGATCGGGACACAATGCACAGGGGTGGGAGAGGTGGAGCCCCGTTCCCGAAATGGCTCAACAATGGCTGCTCTTTGAGAGTAGGACACATGTGCAGCTCTGTCTTGCTCCTCTGGGATTCCTGGCTGCAATGGCTGGTGATTGTCTCTTCTGGAAAGAATGCTGATGTCCTTTACAGACCAGGACATTAGGACCATAGTAGCTTCTGGTGCGTGGCTGATACCAATACTGTCTGCCTTTCTTCTTTATTTCTAGCCACCTCCTCCCTCTCAGGTATGTTATCTCACAGCAGTTATTTCTGTGTAGTATTTTCCTCTTCTGTAGTTCTCCTCTGTGATCCTACAGGTTCTCTGATGAAACTCTTTGGCCTTTCCGATGCTACTTTAGTTTGTGGGTGACTGTATGTACACGCATTTCTTTGTCAGAACTTAAGACTCATGTTTGCTATTCCTCCACCTGATGATGTCACTCCTAAGAATCCTTTAACTGCTTGTCTGTTACTCAGGATAATGCAGAGAGGCAGAAATGAAAGAATTAGTATTATAATCTCAATTTACATCAGAGAGAAAATCAATGATCTGGAATTTTATGAGGCAAACCAGAATCTGAACACTGACTCTCTCTCTATATATTCTGACATTGAATTGCGGAGATACATTTGAGTGTATTAAGAGGAAAATAGTGACATAAGAAGGAAGTGAGTTCACAGCAACATTGTATTTCAGTGTGTTCTTCTGTGAACCGTGATGCTTGACAGTGACACAAAGAATCCTGGCTTCTATGTCTCACGATGTCATGTATCAATGTAACGAGTCCATTAGTACAAAACACCTAGCTATCATTACCTCAATTTGTGTATGCAATATATTGTAAAATTGTCACAGAACGTACTTTATGCCAAGCTTTAATGTCGTGATATTTAGAAATGGCCATTTTCTAAGAGCAATGTTGCCATACAGTGCCCCATTAAACTATGAGCCTCACTTAAGATAATTTCAATTAAAATTTTTAGACACTAAGGCCCTATCAAAATCCTTTAGATTCTTCTGCAAAAGATTTTTTAGGGATATTGCAAAATATTTTTTATTAGGCAGGACCTTCTATCCTCCAACTAAACACCTTCATTAACATAATTGAAAACTGAAATGCATTCCTCAAAATTAAGATAAAATAACTGCTGAGCAATTTACTCCATTATTTTTGATAGATTTGTCACCAAGTTATGAAAATGGGATGCTCTAAGTAGCAGAGCTCACGACACCTGGAATGCAAAGCACACTCTAGGGCCCAAAGCAGCTATCAGAGAGGCAAGTTGTGTAAGTCCTTCAAACAATACAGAATATAGAGGAAAATTTATAACAAAAACTCATTTTGCAAGATGATGCCTTGTTCTATATTTATACTTGCCATATTTTATAATAATGTAAAGAGAAGTCTCGGCCTCCCATTGCATGGATGGCAGCTCCCAGCGTCAGGCGTAATTCCCTCACCTTTCCCTCAGCTTGAGCTCCCTGAAGGCCCCTGTCCCTGTAGCTTGCAGATGCAGACGTATCGCAGAAGCAACACCTTTCACCTCAGCACACAGGCATGGCGCTAAGCCTCCTCACGTGCAGCCAGCTCAACTGGAGCATCATTAAGAAGTCCTCACAGGATGATTGCAGAAATCTCAGCCCAGAAACAAAGAACTCAGGCAGCAGCCATGAATGATGATGTATGGAACAACTAACATTATAAGGGAATATGAATGTCCTGGCCATCGGAACATAAGATTTTGCAAATGTGAGGAATTTCTCATCTGTGAAAGCAAACAAACCATATGTGAAGTCTGTGAATGTTCACGTGAATGACAAAGATGGAGAAAAGTCTTGGTTCTCTGCTGATCACGGCTTCCACTGAGGACTCTCACCCTCACACTGGAGCATGTCACGAAGGACACAACTCTTCCCTTACTGCAGGACACACTGTACGGTCAACTGTCTAAGTGTCCCCAGCCTCATACGCTTCCCCTCTCCCCAGAAATACCCTTCACAGGCTCAGCCCCCGCAAACCTTCAGTTTCTCTCCTGTAATCACGTGGGTTAACCATGTACCTTAAACATGTTTATTCTCCTATAATCTCTGGTATATAATCTAACTATTTAGACAGCTGAATGGTCTGTCGGCCGGAGGTTCATCCTAGACTCAGAAGGCATGTCAGATGAAGGTAGTAAAAACACATACACACATAGTGTGGGCACGCCCAACACATGTATTTTCCATCTGGAATTTGCTCTCAAGTTCTTTAGACTGCTGAGATTATTTTGTCCAAGGATACTTTTAAAAAGTGAATCACATTCCTACCTCTTCCGTAATGGGAAACATATCACTGGACTCACGTCCCCATCACTAGTACCAGGGAATAGACCACATTTCCCCAAAAATAAGACCTACCAGCCTTAAAAATCAGAGGTCAAAAATGCCAGCCCCGATCAGCTACTGAGCAAAAGAACAGTAGGGTATAGTCTTCTGCATGACACTGGCCATTACCATGGTAACGACCAGCTAATGCTTGGGTTAGGATCAGGTCTTAATGTCAGGGAAACACAAGCATTAGGACTGCTATATATTTTTAACTGAATCACTCAAATCCTACTTAAACTGAACCACTGGCCTTTCTCACATCTACCTCATCCAGAGACATGGGTTTTCCTGTCCCATGATGAAAGCAAAGCCTCTTTGCTTCCCTGTCACCCATAGCCATGCCTTCACGTGAATAGATATTGCTTAACTACTGTGATTCAAAATAGCACATATGAAACTGCTTTTTTGTTGACTACCAAGAAAATTAAAATAAAATAGCACCTATGTTTAAACCAATTTTAAAATAGTTATTTCTATAAAGTAAAATGGAAAAATATGTTATGCCTAACCTCCAAGTTTAACCTCCAGCCAGCTGTGTGTGTGGTATGTGTGTGTGTTGTGTGTGTATTTGTGTGTGAGATGGTGAATGAACTAGACACAGTGTGGCCAATCAACAGCCACCTTTCCCCCACTTTTTCTTCTCTTATTTACTCTACTTCCCAGGCCTGGCGTAAAATACCTGAGCCCCTTAGTTGTATGATGACTTCCAAGCACAATAATAATGTTTATTTTTCTAGGTCTAGAAAATCCAAAGTTGATATAAATCAAATCTTCAGCACCTTAATTCAAAACTTCTGTGTTTTTCCTTAGCTCGAGACTGACAGGCAGGAGAACCCGCTGTGGAGAAACGGGTTTGGTTTGCGTTCTTCTTTTTCTTTCTTCTCTTTACTTTCTTTGTTGCTCTGACTGTCTCCTGTTTTCTTCTCTCTGGTGTCTTGCCTTTGCTTCTGCCTCATCCAGGCTGACTTAGCCCATTCTGCAATTCTCACTCGAACTGAGAAGCTAGAATGGATCTTGTTGCTCTGACAAATCACATTGTCTTAAAACAAAACAAATGCACTGTCTTTTAGTTCTGGAAGCCATAAGTTGAAATCAGCCTTATGGAGTTGCTGTCCCAGGGCTGACAGGGATGCGTCCCCTGGGAGGTGTGGAGGGGCCATGTCCTTGCTCTTCCGGCTTAGTGTGGCCGGCCCTGTCCGGCGCCCTTTCTCAGTCTGGAGCAACAGCACTGGCGCTGGCGCCCTGGCCTCACTGACTCTGCTTCTCTCTTGGAGACATCCTTGTGGTTGCTGCAGCGCGAACTCCCTGTTCAGGATTCTCAACTGCATGTCCGCAGGGTCCTTTTATCATGTAAGGTGTGGCGGCCGGGGCACAGAAATCTGGGGAGAGGGGAGCATGACCGAGGATGCCCTGCACAACGCTACAATCCATCAGTTAAGCAGGAGCTGGTGCCTCGCGAATCCAAGGGACACAGCTCACCCTCTCATCGTGACTCTTCGTGTCACTCTCTCAAGACAGCGGAGGGTCCCAGGGCAGCCCGCCTCACTTGTTCCGTGGAGAGGGAGGGCAGGTGGGCAAGGGGAGTGCCTCAAAATCCCAAGAGCAGGGCAGGGTGCAGCTTACATTCTCGCCACATAAAATGTAAGGTTGGTATTTAATTATCTGATGTATTTATTTGCTGTTTCTACTTCCTTGTCTGAGTAATGTCTGTTCATTTCAGATGCCCATTATCTGAGTAGTACATTATCAAATTTTGCTCCTCCAATTTGGAGCCTAAGCCTTCCTCCTCCCTAGGGGTGCCCCTGTTATTACTTGAAAGTACAGTTTTAGCCTTTATATCAGAAGTCCATCATTTTGTTTCCTTTGGCTTTCACTTAACATCATTTGATATGATAGATTTTATATCATATCATGTGGTGTGACTTAACTCTTTATACTATAAGGCGTTATTGTATATCAATACGGCACAGTTCATTTAGCCAGTTCAGCCAAAATCAACTTATTAAAAGGTATTTTACCAAATGTTTAATTTGGCATGTAACAATTTGCAGTATGTTCTTTTTAAACTTTATGTTGGTGAAATGCCAGAATTCTTGTCTTTTTAAAGGCTTAGTAGTATACCGTCATGTACATATCAGGCACTTTTCAAATTCATCCATCCATTGGTAGACACTTAGGGTCACTGCATTACCTTGGCTACTGTAAATAATACTCACTAAACATGGTGTGCCTATGGGCATATGGATTTCCAATTCTTATGATATATAACCAGAAGTTAGATTACGGGATCGTTATTTTGGCAAAATCATAACCATATGTACAATTTTAATCTTAGGTTTATTCTTTGTTCAATCATAATTTGTCCATTCAGGACAAAATGAAGTGAAAAATCAACTGTGTATAGTACTCATGAAATTTTTAAATGGGCGTTTTGTCAGCTTTTGCAGGTTACTTCAGAATTTAAGTGAGCCTGTGTAAAAGTTAAATATTCCACGTCTTTTAAATTGGGGAAAAGTCAGCAGGCGTGGTGACCCAGGCCTAGAATCCCAGCACTCTGGGAGTCTGAGGCAGGAGAACTCAAAGCTGGAATAGGGCCTGGCCAGCTTAGTGACTTAACAAGACCCAGTTATAAAATACAAAATTGAAAGGGAGGTGCTGGCAAAGGCCCTGAGTTCAGTCTCTGGCTCCTACTCAGAGCCTTTCTGGGCCCCGCTCACCGTCCAGGGGTCTCTGCCTGGATGTCGCCCTGCCTCACTGTGCTGCCCGGTGTCTTTCCTGCCTTCTGATGCCTCAGCTGCAGCTGCGAGTTGCTGAAGCACAACCAGGGCTTCTTAAAAGGCTGCCGAGAACAGAGCGGTGTTAAGGACCACAGCTTGGAATTTCCGTGCAACGCACATTACAGTAACCCTTAAAAACATTTCTAACAATTTAAATTTGGCAAATCGGTTAGTTTGTGGGTAAACTTGTCAATTTGGCCATTTGGGGAATGAGCTTTTGATAATTAGCTTGTGTTCATTCACTTCAGCAACTGTTTATGGTCTCCATTACGGAAATCCAGTTTCTGTGTTGTTTTTTTTCCTCCACTGGGTATTTGCATACAAAATGTAAATGTGTAAATTTATACCAATGTGGCTTTTGTGTACATAAAAAGTGCTGACTTTATCAAAGCTTCAGATGTACACGTTATCATAAAATTGTAGTTTTGTTGATATTGGATGTGTTTTCCTATTTATTAGAGAGATTCAAAATATTTGAACTTTGTAAAACGTGGGCACTAGAATTTCCTCTCCTTCACTTTCTTCTTATTATTCTTTGCTCAATACCATTTTGGATATTATGTCCTTTTCAAAAAGTCACTCTGGAGAAAAATTTCTGTATCAGGTTCTTATTCCATTCTCTGTCATATATGTTTTAAGTATAATCTCCTATCCAATACCATGTTCTCTCTCTCTCTCTCTCTCTCTCTCTCTCTCTCTCTCTCTCTCTCTCTCCCTCTCCCTCCCTCCTCTCTCCTCTTCCCTGGGTCCATTTTCTTTTATGTGTTTTTGTTAGTTTTTTGTGTATAGTTAAATTTGCTAACTCATTTATCACATGAAAGTTTACTTTTAACTGTTAGTTAAAATGTTTTCTATCAGAGCATTTTTGAAATATAAGATGAATTCCCCTAAAGTTATAATTTTGTATATCTTGCCAATATTTTCAATGTTTTTCCTTTTATGTATTCAATATATTTGAAATTATTCTTCAGAATGATGTTCCGTAGAGATCTTAGAACTTTCAGGGTGTAACTTTTAAGTCTCCTTTAAAATATTTTTCTGGATTATAAGAGATTTTTGGATTTGATAGAACAAATGTCCTCTTCCATAATTTCCCTATTTCAGCTTGATAAGTTGACTTACTAATTATACTATCAATTTGCTAAGTTCCATAAAAAACTATAGAACTATGACTGAAATGAGAGCTGATACTTTTAACATATTAAGTATCCATGAATATAGGATATTTTTCATTTTAAAATATTTAGTGCATTTTGTACAAATTTTCACCATATGTTTCTGCTAATTTCTGTTTCCATTTGTGTATAGAGTCCTTATTTTTGTTGCCACTTTAGAGGGTTATGTGTGTGTACACTGCATATTACAGTGAGTTATTGCTGTTTTATGGGAAAGTATTTCTTTTATTGATCTTACATCCTGCCATCTAGTGGTACTTTCTTATGTGACCTAAAGTTTTGGAGAATATTCCCAATGTTTTGCAACAATTTATTTTGCTTGCTGAAGGTATTAGATATAATCACTAAATTGGATTTAATTTCTTTTTATGCTTTGTTTTTAGAGTATTTTAATCACTAATAAAGGTGAATTTAAAAATACTTCTCTGTTATTTATTAAAAGAACATGTCTTCAAATTTAATCGTTACATTACATGAATAGATTTTTCTAATGTAGTACCATTCCTGCATAGCAATAGTAATATATTTCATATGTACACTGTTTCTACTGTTTCTATGATTTACCTACTCCTATTCTTTTACCCATTTTTCTAAAATGTTTTCTGTCATTTTAAAATTTTTATATGATGGAAATTTGCTTTTTGTTATGTGTATGCAAATATTCTCATCCTTTTATTCTTTTTGATTTATAGTAATTCAACAACTTACAAACATTCGATTTGTGAATTTTCACAGATACAAAGGGGCCTCGCCATTACAAATATTTGTAGATGGAAAAATATTGTGGAAGTGGCTCACCCTAACTCTAATCCTGTACCACCATTTAAAAGAAACTGTAAAAGTAAAAGTAGTTTATTGCAGTATTTTTGTGTGTCCGTTTGGTTTTTTATGCTTTAGATTGTATATTTGTGTCAAAGATGTCTGAGACTCACTTTGTTGGACTTACGAACAAATCCAACTTATGAACATTCGCCCGGAACAGAACTTGTTCATAAGTTGGGGAATTGCTGTATTTGTTTATGGTTTTATTTCTACTATATAGATATAGATATAGATATAAAATTAAAAGTTAAATTACTTTTCTTCTGCAGCTGCCTTTCTCCCTTTTGTCCTCTTTTACTATGTCCTTTCTTCTAAAATGCCTGCTAGTTAATCCAATATAATTTATGAAACAGTCCATTTTTACAAGTAATTTCTGAACTCACTTTTTCATTTGCTAAATTCTCAGACATACTCATTTACTCATACCACTTCTTCAACCTTACCTTCTTATTCTTCCACTAGTAAGGATTTATAATGTTTCATTTACCACGGCTTTAATGTGCATTTTAACATATAGTGAGGTCATTTGGTTTTCCACCAGTTACTGCAGTTTCTGCCCAAATATTCTTCTAGATGAGCTATAAATCACCCAAGATCTCTAAATACATATTCTCATGATTTCAGTCAGGAAATTTGTCACTTTTTTTATTATTAGCTATATATAAATGAAGTATTTTATTTTCTTCTGATTCAATTATTTTTATTTCCTCAATAGACATTTAAAGATTTATCCATATAGTTTCTGGAAATTTCTTGTCCAAGTGTACCACTTGCTATTTTGTTTTTGTGCCCTTATGTCATATTTTTCTATTCCATTATATTTTATAACTGGTTACTTTATTGCCTACAGGCAAACTTTTTAAATATTATTTTTAGACAAATAACTTTAATACTATTTTATTTTTTCCAATATATTTTTGTTTTGCATATGATTTCTTTTTTGATGGTTTGGCAGAAATAATGAAGATTTACTGTACAACTTATTCCAGTCTATGGTGTGGAGTTTAAAGCCCTAACCACAATTGTCTGGGGAATTTCTCAGGAAGTCCTCCTATTCTGGCTCGCTGCCTTTTCACAGCTGCTGGGTCTGCAGGTCCTTCTCCTTCTCTTCTCCTTTCCCTAGATGCTGCTGCACTCACTGAATAGGTTTTTCCCTTCAAGTAAGCAAATGAAATTTCAGAACAATTAAATTATCCTCCTGCTATTTAAATATTAACCTATGAGAAATAGGTTAGAAATGTAGACTTCTCCATGAACTCTAAGGCAAATATGCAACAATGTTCGCATAGAATTAAGGCCCGGGTTAATATTAGGAAACACAGCATCCTTTTCATTCCGCTCACCCCTACTCCTCTTTGTGTCTGCTATAGTCTCCAATTAGTGCAAGCCATCTTTGTTTCCCGGCATGCACAGCAGAAAATGGCTGCCATGAACAGCTCCTGGTGAATAAGGCAGAGTCCAAGCATCCAGTCTTTCCAAGTTCCTAAATTGCCAGAGAAGAGACCCCCAAGACTCTGCCTGAGATGTTTACCACTGGAACAATCTTCTCTAGGCAGAAAAAGAAGCACAAATTGTCACTGCAGCTACTGCTACAAATGCACAGAGAGCAAAAAGGAAGAGGGAAATTACCAGCAAAGGGTACTGAGACTACTTATTTAAAAAGTGTCCACTCCACAGGAAAGCCAGACAGATACATTTTACGGTGTGTGTTGTGATTAGTAAAATACAGGGTTTGGGGAGGTACCCACTACTGTGAAAGGGAGAAGAGGTGTTATTCAGGGATCGGTGAAGACCTGGCCATTGCACTAATGTTTCCAACTCTTCCTGAAATATGCAGTCTGTGAGTCTCTGCAGCCTGGAGTCTCTCCATGGAATCTTCTAATTTCATTCAAGTGAAAATGGTCTCAAGTGGAATTAGAAAACTTTGTTTTGATCGAACCTTAGAATTCATTCTTCTCTGGCACAGTGCGGATTCTGTGATGGGTATATAACTATCAGGGGGAGTCTTGCTGAAATGCCATTCTCTTTTTGAAGACCTCTGTGAGGCATCTGCATTTCTGCAAGCCAGGAAGAACTGCTGATAATGCTGATGCTTAGACTACACTTTCAGTTACAAGTTCTAGTGTATTCTGAAGAAAGATTTTCATTTTGGAGATTAATATGCTGCTTCACTCCCTAAATCACAAGGCACCTTCACTACGTACTGGATGAATGAATCAAGTGATAACGAACTGGAGCATAATCAGAATTTTCTAAGCAAAACATGAAGAATGTTAAAGATGAGGCATTGAATAATTGCAGTTGATGGTACAGCACATAAAATAGCTTTTCTGTAACATCTGGGGCATCCAATATAAATAATTTTTATAACCTTGCTATTTTTACATCTGACTTACGGCCATTTAGTGCTTTATAATTATGTTAGGTGTCCTCTCATCGTGTTCTGAAGAAAAAAATATATAATTTACTGGAGCCCACACCAAAGGCTGTTACAGTTACCCTTTAATTTCTTAGCTGGATTTCTGAGACTACAAGCTAATTGGACACGACAGACTTAAATATACATGTATACACTTCAAAGGCCAGTGTTAAACAAATTGGGAAATAAGATCATAATTTCTTCTCAATATACTGTGACATTCTCCTTATAAATTAAGATTGGTAATGGAATAATAACGTTATTTAAAGTGTTTTATACTAATGAACCCAAACTAGTTTATAGTTTAAACCGAACATGGTAGGATTCATTCCCAGGAAGTAGACTCAAAACTAAATATTTGCATGCAAGATTTTTATGGGAGAATACTTTTTACAAAACATGCACACACACACACTCACACACTCCTAAGGAAGTGAAAGGAGAAAGAGAACATGGCGGAGAAAGGAGTTGAACCGTGCAGAGCCACAGTGTAGTCTAAAGTTGGCCTCTCCGAGGTTTTGCATTGCAGCACAAGGGTAGAATTGCCTTTTTCTCCACATTGTCAGAAGGCAGGGCTCTGGGAAAGGTGGAGCCATGACCCCTAGGCTGCCAGAACCCCCAGCGTTGGTAGGAATGACAGTCTCAACCCTGGGAGATCCAAGCCAGATACCAGCTTCCAGCACAGGACAACTCTTGCGATAGTCATCATTTCTCCTCTCTGCCCTTCAAGATTGGCCTCTGCACAGCTCCTACATCTGCTGTTCTAGGTTAGTTACCAAGTGGAAGACCCAGGTCTGCATTCTTGAGGGCTCAGATATATGGTATCCTGCTCCTCTGCTGTGACTGCTCCACTTGCTTGTTACTGTTTAAATCCTGGGACAATATCAAGTGGCATCCCAGTATGACACCACATGCTACAAACATTCCTTCCTGTCCCTATTTTATAACAGTATCCTTCCTTTCTCCTGATGGTCAGAGTTATTGTCCCTGCCCAGGATAATAAATCTGGTCCCTGCCTCCTGGTTTCTTGGTGACCAGGTGATAAATATAGCTTGGTGTTTGAGACATTATTGCAGTGGACCCGGTATAAACATTGTCTCTCTGGCATTCTCTGTGAATACACACTGAGTTTAGCTGCATTCCCCAACATTTTTGGCACCAAGGATTGGTTTTTGTGGAAGACAATTTTCCATGGAATAAGGGGGAGGGTGGCAATTTCACAATGATCCAAGCACATTTATTGTGCACTTTATTTCTGTTATTATCATATTGTAACACAAATGACATAATTATATAACTCACTATAATGCAGAATCAGTGAGAGCCCTGAGCTTGTTTTCCTGCAATTAGATGGTCTCATCTGGGGGTGGTGAGAGACAGCAACACCCAAAGTGTGGGATTATGTCCAGTCTACTCCGAAATCTTGCTTTGGTTTTTGTCACTGCAGAAATCCTTGCATCACAAAGAAAGGTCTTGGAGATCGAAGCAAATTTCGCAGTGCTTTTGTGGCAATGTCAGGTTATTCTGCCTTGAATTTAATCCAGAATATGAGGAGATTTGAAGGTGTCTCCCATGTACTTTCAAGGCCACTGTTATTTACAGTCTGGAGCAGTTGATTCTCTTCTAGTGTGGGCAAAGTTGATTCACCTGGCTTAACAACAAATGGGTCACAGATCCCTTCCTTCCCATTTCAGAAATCTTTTGTGGCTGAGAAGTAATGCTCAAACTGATTTGAAATCTGAGATGAATGATCATGTGCCAAAGGGAGAGAGATGGCCCTGCTTCAGGCTTTTGCAAAATCTCTGCTAATGTTTGAAACACTTAGAATTCCTAATCCCATTCATTGCCCTGAAAATTGTAGTTTAGCTTTAAATGCAGCTACTTTATCTGCTAATTTGAACAGAGTTGTCATTCTCCCCTGAAGTGGCAGATTGAGTTTGTCGAGCAGGTTGAATGTGTCCAACAAATAAGCAAGTTTTGTGACCCATTCTGTGTCACAGAAATGTGCTGCCAGTGGTGACTGCTTTTCTAAAGATATCTCTGGAACAGCTCGTGCAACTCATCAACTGCACCCTTACAAAGCCATCTCCTTGTGTGTATAAGAGGAGACACTTGTGCTCTGCATCCTCCTCCCCTCCTTGATGTGTACAGACATGAACTAAAGGTGTATGCTTTAATGTGGTTGGTAATTTTAATGAGTGTGAAAAGTTTGTTAATTTCAGCTGACATTTTTCAGCTTGCCAGCATTTCTCTATGGATCACACACTGTGTAGACTTTCACTTTCAAGTGATTTCTTGAGCCAAGTGATGAAACCAGAAAGCTATCCAATAATGGGACATACCTATCCCTGCACTGACACAAAATGAGCAATTCAGTTTTCCAGAAATGTAAGGATATAACTACTCGAATTTCAGCAGTGCTAGTGTTGGTTGGCAAGAGAAATACACATATCCTTATGCACAACCTCCTGGAAATATATCACATAAAAATAAGTCCCTGTATTGTCACAGTGATAGACTTGTCAACCTGGATTGTATGCCACAATGACTCATTAATCTTCTCTAACTCAATATCCTCTGCTATTTCATCAATTTATCTAGTTAGGGTGCTAGCCGAAAGAAGAACACTTGGCATACTTTGGACTGCATTCGCTTCTGAAAGTTATGACAAACATCTTTAGCAGCAAGCAGCAACAACTCTTAATAGTAAAGGGCTTCTTTGTTTTAGCGATTTTCTTAGCCATCGAGAATGGTGCTCTCAGTACAGACCCATTAGACAAAGTGATGGCCTTCAATAATTGCTTTTTTCATCTTTTTTATGTTTTCTTCATGGTTGTAAGATATTTTATTTTATTTTTAAAATTCCAAAGGCTTGTGTTTTAATTTCAAGCTACTTGGTCTCCACGTGACAAAGTCATTTTCAAGATTTCATGGCTTTGTTGGCTAGCTGGTCTCCACATATTGTACAAAGTGGTCTTGGAGAAGGTGAATTATTTATTGCAAGAAACTGGTAATGTTAAAAAGCAGCCTTGGTGTTTTCTTTTCATTACAGCTTTCTTATTGGCAATTTTTGAGTCTTTTTCTGTCTTCAGTGGACATTTCCCTTTTCAAAGACCTCTAGTGAGGTGGATTTTTTCCATTTTGTTTTTGTTTTACATATTTTGGGGGGTTACAATCATTTTATTTTATTAGTACATATTTTCATACATAACTAAATTCCTTGTGGGAAGGAGGTGCATGTACATTGAACATCTTAATTCTTTTTACTCCCCTCACCCTCCCTGATAGGACTGATAGGAGTCCACGAAAAATCAGGAGAAAGTGCAAATGACGTAAAAAACCATTCACAGAATTAATAACAGAAAACTTCCCAAACAGAGCAAAAGAATTTGGCATACAGATAAGCAAGGCATATAGGACTCCAACTAGCCATAAGCAAAAAAAAAAAAAAATCTACACCTAGGCATATAATAATCAAGATCCCGGAAACCCAACAGAAGAAAAAAATACTACAAGCAATTAGAGAAAACAAACAAATCACATACAAAGGAAAGTCCATCAGAATCACAGCAGACTTCTCAACACAAACCCTCAAGTCAAGGAGCACCTAGAGTGAAGTATTTCAACCCCGAAAAGAAAATAATTTCCAAGCTAGACTGTTGCATCCTGCAAAATTACCTTTCAAAATCGATGGGGAAATTAAATACTTCCACGACAAAGAACACCTGAGAAATTTCATGAACACCAAACTGGTACTCCAAAAAATTCTAAACAATATCCTAGAAAAAAGACAATGAAGGGCACAACCCCATGAGGCCTAACAAAGCTGGGCACCAGGCAAGGAATGAAACTAAAGGGAAATGGGGAAAAATAAAAAATAAGAGCCAACAACAGTAAAACAAAATGAAAAGAATGAGTCAATATCAATTTAAATCCACCAATGTTAATGGCCTCAATTCATCAATCAAAAGATAGACTGGCAGAATGGATTAAGAAGCAAAATCCTACAACATAGTGTATAGAAGAAATGCATCTAGTTCAAAAAGAAGCTCATAGGATGAAAGTAGAAGGATGGAAAACAGTTCTCCATTTGACAGGAACCCAGAAAAAAGCAGAGGTAACTATCTGATTTGTAGACAAGGTTGTTTTCAAACAAAAACTAATTGAGAGAGACAAAGAAGGTCACTACATCCTTGTGAAGGGAACAATCCAAGAGGAAGAGATGACAATCATAAATATATATGCACCAAATACTAACGCCCCCAACTATACAAAAAAAATATTAAGGGACATGAAAAACCAAATAAGCACTAAAACATTTGTAGTCGGGGACCTCAATACCCCACTCTTTCAAATAGACAGATAGTCTAGGCAAAAAATCAACCACGAAGTACTCCAAATGAACCAAGCTTTTGAAAAAGATGGACTTAATAGACATCTACAGTGTTCTGCCCCATAAAATCAGAATATACATCGTTTTTGGCTGCACACAGGTCATTTTCCAAAATAGACCACATACTAGCTCATAGAACATGTTTAAATAAATGCAAAGGAATCAAAGTTATCCCATGTATATTATCAGACCATAGTGCAATTAAACTGGAGATCAACAGAATAAGAAACCACAAGAACTTCAACAAACACATGGAAATTGAATAACACTCTCCTGAACAACCAATGGGCCACAGAGGAAATTAAAGAAGAAATTAGACAGTTCTTACAATTAAATGATAATGCCAATACAACATATAGGAATCCATGGGACACAATGAAAGCAGTTCTACAAGGGAAATTCATAGCAGTGAATGCCCACACTAGGAAAATAGAGCAAGCTCAAATAGACAGCCTAGTGCTGAAACTCAAGCTCCTAGAAAAAGAAGAGTATGACAAACCCAAAGCTCACACAAGAGAGGAAATTATAAAGATCAAAGCAGAAATCAATACCATGGAGGCTAAGAGAATGATACAAAAAATCAATGAATCAAAGAGTTGGTGTTTTGAAAGAATAAATAAATTCAATAAACCCTTAGCCAAACTTACCAAAAGAGAAAGAAAGAAAGAAAAGGCTCAAATCCATGCAATTAGGAATGAGAAGGGTTAAGTCACAGAAGATCCAGCAGAAAACCAGAGGATCAATACCTACTTCGAGAATCTGTACCCTAATAAAAAATGGAAAACACAGAAGAAATGGACAGATTTCTAGGTACATATGAATTACCAAAGTTGAACAAAGAAGATATAAAAATTCTAAACACCCCAATTACAATCAGAGAAATTGAAAATGTAATTTAAAATTTACCAACAAAGAAAAGCACAGGTCCTGATGGCTTCACTGCTGAATTCTACAAGACATTTAGAGAAGAACTGTCACCATTACTCTTTAAACTCATCAATGAAATTGAAAG
>NW_004624739.1:28587870-28606711 GCF_000247695.1 Heterocephalus glaber | reverse complement strand
TTTTCTGGTACCGGGGATCGAACTCGAGTCCTTGTGCTTGCACGGTAGGCGGCAAAACCACTGAGCTAAATCCCCGGCCCTAAATTTGTGTTCTTTTCCACCTCTAGTGTGGCTAAATTTGTGTTCTTTTTAAAAAAAAAAAAAAAAACAAACAAAAAACACATAGCCAGTTGAATTAAAGCAATTTATTTTTGTTTTTTGGGGTTTTTCTGGTACCGGGGATCGAACTCGAGTCCTTGTGCTTGCACGGTAGGCGGCAAAACCACTGAGCTAAATCCCCGGCCCTAAATTTGTGTTCTTATAGAAAACATTGAGTTTGTAATAATCTCCACTTATAAACTTCATTTCATGTAAAACACAGAAAAATATAACAAACCTCATGAAAATATAAACTCATTAGAAAAATAGTGCTAATACTATATTTGTTTTTTCACAGGCATTTTTTATTTTCAAATAAATTAAAATGAGATTTTCCTCAAAATGAACAGTATAAAGTTAAAGAGAGATATATCTGAAACTTGAGTAACTGATTACTTCAAAGTAAAATAACAAAAATTAGGATAATTATAGTATTAATCAAGTAAGTATATTTACTTACCACGTGATTTGGGAAGACACTGTTAAATATTGTATATGTATTTGTCTTATTTCATTAGAACCAATATTCTAAGAAATTGATACTATTATCAACATTTTACGTATCAAGAAACTAAGGCTAGCAGGCATTAAATATACTTTACTGATTGTGAGCACAATTACAGTGGAGTGAGATCTGGGTTAAAATTCTAGTTCTGCTACACATGAACTCTGGGACATTAGGAAAGTTATGACATCTATCTGAATTTAAGATTCTTAATCTAATGATTAGAGTCATCTTATTTATCATGTGACATCATTATTTAGAGATAATGCTTGAAAAACCTTGGCCCATACAAGCTACTAAATGTATTGAAAATTCTATTTTACTGCTTTACTTCTTATGTACACTAGTGAACACTTCTTGTGTGTCATTTTCATGTCACTGGCACAAAACATCCACTACTCCAAATTTAAAGGAAAAGAGGTTTATTTTGGCTCATGGTTTCAGGGGTTCAGTCTATGACCTCTGGCACCAAAGCAGAAATGGAATGGAGATAGGGAATACTGAGGAAAGGAAGCATGGAGAGAGAGAAAGAGAGGTGGAGAGGAGAGGGAGACCACATTCTTCCAAGTCACAGCACCAGTGATGCATCTGCTTCAACTGGGTCCCACCTCCTGCCAGCACCTTCAGCTGTAAACCTGTCAAGGGATTAATCCACTAAAAGGCAGTGCACCCTATAATCTAATCACCTTCCAAAAGGCCTACCCCTGAACTTTGGGAGGACATTTTAGATCTAAACCATAATACTAGTGTAGCTGTTGTTTTACTACTGTTCCCATTTCTAGCATCAGGAATACCTTCATATTTACTACTTAAATTTTCTTTCTTCCCATATGATTCAAATGGCAAAAAGTGCAGTAATAACTGTGAGTACTCATTGTCAGCCATTTGTTTAGAGATGACATTTCCAAAGTGTCTTATTCCACAGTGAATCCAATCTCTTGAGGCACTAATTGAGTAGGTAAAAAGTTCTACATACACAGATGAATAGCTTCATACCATTTCTAAAAATGCAAGGAACATCAAAACAAATTACCATATTAACTATTTATTCTCCTGAAATTGACATTTCATAACACTAGCTGATTATCAGTGGCTAATTCAAAAGACAATCATTTCCCTTAATTGGCTCATTTTCAATAGTTTTGGTGGTACTTTTAGTAAAAGGTCACTCACTGTCACCCTAAGGGAAGAATTCCAGGAGCTTAGCAATTCTTTCCCTGAAGTAATATTATTTGCCCCATTACCCTTTTAGGTACAATTACTTGAGATCATTAAAAAGAAAAATCTATTTGTTAAAACTCAAGAGAATCTTATGACACATGACTTGTCATTTTTAAATATGTTCATCTCACTCTTCTTACATCACAATCAAACCAAAACTAACATAGACAATTCAACTTATATACTATAGCAAGCACAAAATAAAGGTTTAGGATTGCGATGTAATTATTGTTCAATGTCAGTAAACTCCTACCTGATTAGTTTGTCTTCTCTAAGTCCATTTATCATTACATATTTGTCTTAGTTATTTTCCTGTCATGGCTGAGAGAAAGTAGTAGACACTTAAAGTTAAGGAAGGGGAAGGTTTACTTATTGCACAGTTTGTAGAGGTTTCAGTCCATAATAGACTGGCTCCAAGGCAGGGTGATGCTGCAGAGGAAAAGTGGTTCATGGCAGGTAGAAGGCAGCAAAGCAACAAGGGAGGACCACAGCTCTTTCTATCCCTTACATCTTATCCAGGCTGCTTAGGGTGGGTGGCACTCACACCCTTAATCTTAGTGAGCTTGCTCTTAGCTTTGCACCATGAATCAGTTCCAGCATCACACACTCTACATCCAAACACTTCTGAAAAGCCAAACCAATGACTGACCACCTGAGGCTTTGGGAGGGAAGACATCTAGACACAAGCCTTAGCAATATTAGTAAAGATGATAACATTTTGAATACTGCCCTATCAAGAATAAGGTTCATTTAACTCAAGATCAACTGTTCTTTAATATTCCCCTGCACTACAGGAATAATTACCAGTCATTTTGTTTTCAGATATCCAGTAGACAAATTACGGAGCGTATGGAAGAAAAGACAATACAAATGTTCACTCTTCCCAGAAATATGTCTTAACCTTCTCTCTCCCATCTCAGAAGTGATGACGCATCTGAAAGACTCGGGGGTCTATTTAACCGAATGTATGCCAACACCCTTTTAGAAACCTACTGGTGAATACAGGCAAACTGACATTCTATAAAAGGGAGAAAGAAGATATGAATGTAAACAATGAAAAGAGCATTACAGCTGTAGAGGACACCAAGCCCTAGGAAAATAAAGAAAAGGATATTATAAAGCACTGGGGTACCATGGCTACCTTAGATGGGGAAGTTGAGGAAGTCAGCTCCAGGATGAAGATACTGGAATGAGCAAATGTGAACAAGAAATTAATGAACTGAGTGGCAGGAATAAATTGATGAGCTGAACCTCCAGGGTCTTAAAATCTCTACCTTCTTATGCAAATGTGCTCTCCAGTCACGAGGGCTGGCTCTGAGAAGGGACAGGAACTGAAGGTCAGAACAGGGTCCTGTGGACTGCACACCTTTCCCCAGGAGTCCAAGAAGTAATTCAAGCCTGGATGGTGACTGAGTTTGTTTTTATTTTTTATTCATAAGTAATGGCACAGATATTTGATAATACTTACATAGAAAGTACTGTTCTTCACATTTTCTTATCAGTTGATAATCACTTACTGGCCCCAAGACTAGATTAAGTCATCACAAACTAAATTGTTTATGGATTAAAACATTCAGTAGAAAAGCACTGAACTGCATGTAGTACTTGGCCAGCAGCAACATGATCTTTAAATTAAACTGCTCTCCCTGGTGATATTTATTTTTTTAAAAACTGCATTTGACAAGCTTATCTTGACATGTTAAGGTAGAAGGTTAAATTTCAGATTCATAGCAACATTTTCTCTTCTGTTCTGGATGTGACACCTCCATCCACTTTGGTGGGTATTATCCTGGCTGTGTCCACCACTTTGACAGTGTTCAAAGCCAAGCTATGACTTGTTCCACAAGCCTTTCCCAAGTCCAGAAAGCAGGTTTCATCACTGGGTACTCAAACAAAGCCATCTTTGAGGGCCATTATGATAATTTTTTTAAGTGGAAAGCTTTCTAGCATGCTAAATTCTTTCAGAATGAAAACACAATATTTATAAAACAGATCAAAAGTGCTTCAGAAAAATTATTACAGAGTAGTAAGTCAATAAATAATGAAATCCTATTTCAGGACTGCAGCACCTTTCAGCCAAAGTGCTTTAAGTATGGAGATAGCTTTAATCATTCCCTCCAAAGTAGAATATACTTTATATCACAGCATTTATGATAGAAGAAAATAGAATGACTACACCTCTCTTAAAACAGGGACTGTTAGATGACAAATTGTGATCAGTAAAATGCATCTGGTTTAAGACGGCTATACTCAAGCCAAAAATTCATGAAAATTAATTTCAGCCTCAAATCAATTCTGAGAAAGTAGGTCCAAATGGCAAAGTCAGTGTAACTGAAAGCCATGAGGAAGATAAAGGACTTACCCTCCCGTAAGTTAGAGGCCAACTCGCAGCACATTGACCTTCACATCTTACCATGAAAAACTTTTGTGCATTCAAAGCACCTGAGGTTTCACTGACAAAAGCAAAAACAAACACAAAATAAATTGATGCGTACGCTGCTTCTGTCTTGCACATTCAACTATTAAAAACTCACTATCACAAAAACCAGTATGTCATAAACATGAGCTAAAAAGAATAACAGGAAGAATGAAATTGGAGAAGGGCATTTAGAGATGAAGGGAGGACTATAGGTTGGGAGGGGAAGGTGATTACACAAAGAAACAAACTGTGTTACCTACATGTACCTACTTCCCAATGTGAATATAAACTTCATGTACTGTAAGGGTGTACCTGTAATAATACAATAAAAATTCTTTAAAAACTATAGGTTTTTATGCATCTGAATTAGACTTCATCCAATAACACAGAGTAGTTTAAACAATGACAACAAAACTTGTTTAAAAGACATTTTGTGTTGTTGGGTTTTGTGCCTGTTGAGGAGATAGGTTTCAGTCTGTAGCTGCTTGGAACTTATGAGGAGGTTTGCCTCTCTACTGTGGTTAGTTGCTATTGCACATTCTTATGTTGTATAATTCCACCACTTTCACTTTGATTTAACCACCCCTTCTGTAGAGACTAGAACCCGGTATAGTGAAAGCAGGCTCTATGGCAATTCAAGAGGTTTAGGATTTTGTTATCCTCTTTTATTGCACTACATAAAATTTTATACTGGATTTAAGTGGTTGGTTTAGGGTTCTATCACTTATCTTAATATGTTATGTGCATTAATTAATTGTTATGATTACTCCATACAAATGGGTAAATTTCAAGAGTAGACATGACGTTATAGAAATTAATGCCATTTTCTGGCCTGGTGCATTGAAAACTCCAGAAAAGTAATTCAGCATCATGCTATTTTTTTTAAGTCCATGTGTGTGCGTGTATGTATGTAGTTTATTGTTGTTTTGGTTTTGGTTTTTTGGGGGGGATTTTTTTGGTACTGGGGATCGAACTCAGAACCTTGCACTTGTGAGGCAGGCACCAGAACCACTGAGCTAAATCCCCAGCCCCTCAGCATCATACTATTATCTGTATGAAGTCAAAGTCATTCTGTATACTTCATAGATTATATTTTCATGATTATAAAATGATCCCATAATAATGTCAACTTCAATAGTTTACTACTGCTTCTAGACTGTGGTACCACGGTCAAATAGAGTGGACCCTCAAGTTACAATTGGCCTGATATACAAACAACTTGGGTTAATTAGGTTAATGGAAGATTCATCTGCCTCTTGTTATCTATAGTGTATACCCAGGTAAACATCCAAATCTCAGCTCTATTGACCTACAACCAACTTGAGTTACAACCAGCCCCCGGGAACCAAAGAGTTGGTAAGTCAAGGGTCCACTGTATTTCATTATTTATTCTAATTACTGATCTATTTCATATATAGAGGGAGGATAAATTATTTCCTTAAAGGTAACTTACTTTGTGGAACTGAGAACCTCTGTAACTTCAGAAAAGCTCAGATTAACATTTGAGTTAATTTCTGTGAATTGTATGAACTGATTGTCTTTTCTTGACTTTCTCTCTTTGCTTCATTTTCTTCTTTTCCTCCAAACTCCCTGTAACATAGTGTTCTCCTTTCCAGCTTGGGACTTTATTTTGAATACAAGTTTTCCTTGCAACTGATAGTTTTATGTTTTTCTATGCCTACAGAACCATCTGCTCACTAGTAAACTCCAGTTGCTTTCTGCATTGCCATTCCTACGTGCTTCTTTCGGCTCCACTTGTATGGTTTTTTATTTTATATTTTCAGCCATTTACTGCTCGCTGACTACTGTTAAGTTCCTCAAATTAAAAATTTCAAATGAAATAAACATCTGATTTTAGCCAAATGTTTTGCTAGATATTTGGACCCAGTCTGATTCTTCCACTAGGAAAAAACTAATTAAAGGTCAAACAAATAGACACAAAATTTTGAATAAGCACTGTTGGGCTAGTAACAAAGCCTCCACGTCAGACGGGGAAGAAGGCAGAAGCAGAACCTGAGCAGACTGTTCTCTAAATGCCCTTGCCAATGCGGGGCATTTGGGCCCAGAAGAAGTTGGTGAGGTGAAAACATCTGCACTCGAGTCTGGCCAAGGTAAGGACACCAGCAAGAGAACTATCACCCAAGAGCCCCAGAACGGCAGGTGGCTGGAGCAGTGGGCTATTTCACAGGCCGCTCCCACACCCAGGGCAGCTGGGCCGCCTCAGGCTGGCTGAGGGTTTGCTAGAGGGAATCAGAGCTCACGTTTAGTATGAAAAGATGTATTGATTATTACATTGGCACTGTTGCCAATTCTATTTATAAAATAGTATTTTTAAAATCTCATTTTCTTATACTTTTCTTGACCATATATTATTAGTACTGGAAATTTTATAGATACATATATAAAGCACTATAATTTCCAACTTGAAAAAGTGAATTATCTTAAAATTAAAAATTAAATACTTGTGATTTGTAACAGAAAGCAAAACAAGTATGAAAAGAGTAGCATATTCTTCACATATATAAATTGACATTTTAGTAAATATGGCTTATATTTAATATAGTCTAACATGTAAGCATCTCTACATATCAATATTAGAAAAGACATGTAAAAGCAGTCACATGTAGTGCATAATTATTAAGTGATTATATGATACGTGATTATTTCAAAGCATGGCCAGAGAGCAAGACCAGAGATGAAACCAACAAACAAGACTTGTCCAAGGGGTGAGACTGAAGTTCTTCCCACAGTATCAGGAAAACATCTGAAAATCATGTGTTTCTTTGTAATGGCACACAGAAAGAGAAGTAGCTGCCAATGTGTGATTTGGCTACACAAAACTCCCGTAAATATGATCAAAGATGGTAGCAGCCTTTCGGCTGGGGATTCAGCTCAGTGGTTCTGCTGTCTGCTCTGCAAGCAAAAGGTCCTGAGTTCGATCCCTGGTACAAAAAAAAAAAAGATGGTAGCAGTCCTCCACCTTCTAGAAATAATTACTATACTTGTGCTTGCCACTTACTTTAAATAGTTTACTTAAATTGTGATCCTGTATTTGCACCAGTAAATCTGGAGCAGTATTAGTGATGAAAACATGAAACCAAATATATAGGACTTAATGGCTTGTGTTGGTTGCTTTCAGATTTGTGCATGCGAGCACGTGTGTGTATGTGGGTGCGTGTGACCTGAAATTAGAATCTATACTTCCACTTGAGCAGAGTGTAAGCACATTGTTATGAACAAAAAATAAACAAAACACAACTCCTTCACCTCCCTCACAAGTCAAAAGTACTGATGAGCAGGGGAATCTTTTCTGGAAGGGTAATTGGCAACAGTAGAGAAAAGTTTAAGCAAACATCACATGCCCACTTTGCTGAACACTTTGCACATCTCCCTTGGAAAATTCTATTGCTCCTGGCCAGAACTCAATTGTCCCCCTCTACGCATCTAGCAGCCTCGCCCTTACCCTCAAATATCTCCAGCCCCATTTCCTATATGGAGACAGTTTGATTGTCTGCTTTCTTTTATTTCTTCATATCCCCTCATGGCCCATCCCCAGCCCATGCCCAGCACTAGTAAACTAGGCATGTACTTCAGGAGGCAGAGAGAAAAAGAAACGTGCAGGCTCCGACACTTACTTACTTCCCGTCTTGTCTAATTACTAAATTCAACTAAAACCAAGATGAAAGAAAGTGAATATGACTCAGGTTAACTTGGAACTAGATTTTTATTGATGACATAAACTATGCTCTTTCATGTTCAGATCGCAGCAAGCTCTTTCCATAGCATGGGGAAAGAGGAAGAGCATGGCAGGGTGGAGAAGGAAAGCACCATGTGTCGGAGAACTGAGGCATAATTCTGAATGAATTGACCCTAATTTGCTAGATAACCTGATGCACATTTCTGAGAGCTTCCAAAGCAAACTTTGGGTTGGTTAAAAGAGCTTTGCAGCCATACCTCCCTGTCTATGTGTCTGATGCAACGTCTGGATGGCCTTAGTTATGAACTTCTTGGAGACTGGATAGTCAGCAGCACCAGTGCCTCCTGACTGTCATTCTTAAATCTTGTTTCTACTCACAACAGCAACAGGGGAGAAAGTAGCAGCAAACCTCTTCCCCTGTTAACTTCAACAGCTTTGTCTACTCCTGCATTGATTTCCCAAATTCTCCCTATCTTGCCATGGTTTTTACACTGGGACACTTGGATGTGGTGTCCTTTGGCTCCCCCGCTTCCCTGGTGACAGGCACTCACCTCTTCAGCAGTCTGAGTAGCTGAGCAGCACATGCCTGCTGCTTAGAAGTCAGAAGATGGGAAGGATTATCGATTACATTAGCCACACATTCCCTCTTTCAGGAAAAAGCAAAACATTCTGATTCTGGTCTTCCACTCTAAAGTTGGTGCATTGAACATTCAGTATGGAAAAACCACATTCAGTCACAGGAGTTGAGAAGCACTGATGTAGCGAATAGTTAAATGTCTAACAGGTTCCAGGGCACATTAGGGTAAGAAAAAGTCCAATGAGAGAACCAAAAATGAACTCATTGAAATTGAGATGATAAGGACTGAAGCTGCTTTTGAATACCTCCAAAGAGGGTCCTGTGCAATATTAATCAGTAATCAAGCGTTTAATCTGCTGTTCTGTTCTTGTTTGTATCACAGAAATCATCCTATGATAGTTCTGAGTCATTTTCTTATGTCTTATCTTTATTTTCTGGAGACAGAGTGAACACAAAGTTACCTCTTCGGTAACTTTTAGACAAGACTCCTTACTTGAACTTGCTCTAATAGACCTAATTTTCTAACCCATAGCTAGTCTATAAGTCCTAAATATCCAAACTTTAAGAGAGCAGAAGCAAAATGTTTGAAATTCAGATTAGTGTTTTATTTCATTCATTTCTCTGGGAAATGTCCTTCCTGCTCTAAGAGTACCGTAATTCAAATAAATGCTAATATATATAATATGTATATTTCAGTATTCCCTTTTTGTTTCTTCTTGTCTATAAAAATGTTTCAGCAATATGCTATGTTCCATAGTCAATGTCAAACACAGTTATGCTGGCTGACTTAATTTATTAAGTACTATTCCTAAAAGGGAAAAACTAAATAAATTCCATTTCTACCTGCATGTAATTGAAAGTTTTGTGAAGTGTTTAGTGATTGTCATTCACTTTCATTTCTTGATGGTGGGCGAATGCTTTGTATAAAACAAAGAAAAAAATCAACTTTTGCTGCCTGTACTGCTAAGTTCAAGTTGACATTCTTATACTCGCTTGTTCCCCAGAAAACCAGTTGTTTTTACCACTACTCAGCAAATAGACTCCATACCGATGGCTTTTAGAGCAATTGAACTCTGGAATTGTTTTGATTTTATCATGAGTCTTGCACTTTCTTCAACAGCTCTCTGCAACACCTGAGCCCTATGGGAGTATCTTGAAGTTGTTGCTTCCCAATGCATATCATTCGCTCGCATTCTGTCTTGAACTGCGGTCTTGTATACATACCAGGTCCTATAACAGCATAGCATCTATACTCTATATACATGCATATACTGTATATTACAATATGCAGTATAAAACATAGTATACTGTGCATTAGAATCTCACACACTGAAGAAGTCAGATTACTACCTCAAGCTCGCCTCCCATCTCCCACCTCTGTCTTTATCATTTCCTTACTCAAATAATAAAGCAGTCA
This sequence comes from Heterocephalus glaber, assembly GCF_000247695.1. The sequence goes on along the minus strand of NW_004624739.1, from coordinate 28,596,737 downwards.
CTTCCTCCGCCAGTAAAAACAGAAAAGTAAAACCTTGACGCTGTTCTGTCTCCATGTCTGCTTGTTTAACCTTTAGTCCGACACCCAAATCTTCCTTCAACTACTGAAAAGGCCTCTTTCTCTTTTGTCTCACTCCACCCTAACATTCAAATCTGATTCTAGCGCTCTCTCCTTGTTATTTCCTTATCCCATGACCCCGCTGTGACATAAAGGCCATAGGATAATGTCATTGCATTGTCACATCCTGGGAGTCTCCTTGGACTCTGACCGGCTGATCTCTCCAGCAAAGCCAGCTTGTGTGGGGTCAGCCCCCCAGTGCTGCCTCCCTCTTGCCTCCGTGTTCTGTACCTTTACCCTACACCTCCTACATCATTTAACATTCTATACTGAAACCACGGGCTGACCCAAACATTGAAGCCAACCTAGGAGCACAGAAAATAATTGAGAAAGGCTGATAATCAAATTATTTAAAGAGGAGGAACACAGGAGAGGAGGCCAGAGTTTGCAGGTGAGTTCTGCCTCGCTGGATCAGGAGGGCAGCACTGGCCCGGCTGTCCAGGACCCTCAGACTCACTGCTGCCACTGCTGCTGCAACTCTGGCCTTAGGGAGGGGGCAGGTGGCCAGGCCTAGGAGTTGGGCTCATGCTCTATTTCCCGGAAAGACTCAGAAATTAAATCTCTCTGGTATTATTTGCTATCTCCAAAAGTGGAGAATTTCCAAAATATAGAAAAGATATTCTTCAGAAATATCTTTCCAAAATAAACAAGAACACATGGTGCTAGTTTCCTATTGCCGCTGTAACTAATCCCCATAGATTCAGGGGCTTAAAACAACACAGATTTATTATCCTAAAATTCCTGGAGGGCAGGAATTACTGAACAAAAATCAAGATGTCAGCAGGACATGTTCCTTCCGGGGGCTCTAGGGAAGCAGTCTATTTCCTCCTCCTCCCTACCTGCCAGAAGTTGCCCGAATTCCTTGGCTTCTGGTTACATGTGACTCAAACTTCTGCTTTTGCTATCATATCCCCATCTCTAAGACTTGGTAATCCACAGTGATTCTCTTCTTAATATTCCTCAATCACATCTTCAAAGTCCTTCTCACTCTTCAGGGCAACATCTTCACAGGTGTTAGTGCCTAAAACGCGGAAGTTTTGGAGTGACCATTAATCTGCTGCCACAAATAAAAACTAAAATAACCATGTTCCCTCCCCCAGCAAGCATTCCTGGATTCCGGGACACACCGAGGCTTGTGGCCAGTAGACTCTGTGTACCTCTGCTGTTAGTACTCATACCGATTGCCCTGTGGGGTCCACTGTTGTCCAACAAGCAAAGGAATAACTACAAAGGAGAGGAAAATTACAGGATGCATAAATGGAGGCCTTCCCATCCCTTGCTGACTGAGAATGTTTACCTCTATTTGGTTTCTGGAGATTGTGATCATGGTAAGAAGAGATAAGTGAATTAGTCTGCTCCAAAACTAGCCATTTTCAAAACTCACAAATTGAGTTATGTATTCTCCTCCACTGATGTTAGCTGAGGATTTATTTTCATCTCTTTTCTATAATCATCAAAATCATACTATATTCATGTGAAATAGTTTTTCATCTCCGGGAAATGGAGAAAATTGGCAAACTGTGTATTGTAAGAAATCTATCATCTTGGGAAAGAATATGAATCTTCCTATAATTATATTTATTTTTAAATATATTTTTTAAAGTTGGTCAAGGCATTAAGCTACAGTACTAACATATGACAACTAGAATTCAAGATTTACTTTTATGTATTGTTCCCAGGAAAATTTGTCACTTGTATATTATTGAAAGTAAGGAAAAGTAAAATATAACACCCTTACAAATTGTTCCAAGCAAAACTGATTTTGTCCAGGTAGGTTGACAACACTAATATGGAATCATCTCAGTATTTATTAGTGAATAGTTTATTAGTGAATATCTGAATATCTGACAGTTTGCTGTGATGTAAATGACAGTTTTCCAATAAATTATTTATTAGGTCTGTAGCACCGTCTACAGATTGCAGTATAATTGAGAGACTGGCACACACTTGATCGATACATGGAGAGCAGACACAGCCTGGGTAATTTAGAGCTAACTGAAAGTGATTTCTGTGCATGTACCTCATCAGCACCATCCGTGGGAGATAACAGGCATTAACGGCTACAGAGCTGGGTGCCTACCATCATATTTCAATAAGGGGTGAGATTTATGGCTCAGTCTTGCCTAACCATTTCCCACCTTTGCCAGCCATAAATGAAAGCAGTAGCTTTCTCATTAGATGTTTCTAGGAGCAAACTAAAGATGAGACACAACATGAGACAAATAGAGCCTTTTTCTTTATAACTCAGCTCCTCCCTGTCGACTGGTACCACAGCCGATGCATTGAGATTGCCTTGTAGGTCAGCAAATAACCCTTTTTCTGCTACCAATGGGGTTGAAAAAAAGTTAGTAGATGTTAATGATGCCATGAAATGAAAAAACCTGCAATGTAATTATGCCAATGATAATGGCATAACTTTAATAACCAACAATCTTGAGAGACGAAAGTATTTACAAAAATAATTTTAATTTGTTCACGTGTTCACTAATTTATCCCCAAAATTTATTGTTAAAATTCTAGCAAGTTAAGGAGAAATTTAGACTATGCTAATGAGAGGAACCATTCTTCTATAAACAGAACAATGGCTTTGAAATATCCATATTTGAAAGTTAACTTCTTTAGCAATTATATTATTGCTTATAAGAAAGACTAAAGTTTCTTTTTATAGCTTTCATAAAACTGACACGCTTCTATGTTCTTTGCTCTCTTTCCATGTTAACTGTAACTGTCTGTGCTTTTCCATCCAACAGCCCTGAGAATCATCTGTTCTGAAAGAAGAGAAACAGAAGAGCGGAGTGGAGACCCATTCTGCAGAGCTCTGTACGCAGTCAAATGCTGATTGGTTTTTCACACCACGTGGTGCTCTTCAGCGCTGTGACCCCCACAGCTTACCCTTCCTGCCCCTTCTCTAGGGAAACCACCCAGGACAGTGACGGGGAGGCAGCAGCCCTCTCAGCCCACGCCACTGCATGCCCATATGTTAATCTGAAAAGGGTCAGGTTTTTTTCAAATGAATTTTCTCCAGTTAAGGGTGTAAGAGAGCAAAAAAAAAAAAAAAAAAATCATTCTAGAGAATCCAGCTAAGTGGATTTTCTTCTGACAATAAGTGGGAAGATGGAAGTTTGCATGAATAATGTTCATAAGGTCTCATATAGGATATTGTGAATGTTTAAATTTAAAAGTTTATTACAGTAATAAACATATTGCCATGAATCCCCTCAATACTGGCCCTCGCTTCAAACACAGTTATCCCATTCTTCCTGCCACTTTCGGATGCAGTTCTAGAAGACTCCTTTCGTGAGTGCTTTTAGTTGTGCTGTCCTCGCTGCCTCAAAATACTAATTTGATGCCAAACATTTCCTTTCATGGTCATTTTAACTTTGGGGAAGAACCAGAAGTCACCTGGTGCCAGATCTGATGACTAAAGTGGACAAGGACACACACTGGTATGTGTTTAGGAGCCTGCTTTCCAGGATGACACTCAGCAGCAGCATTCACTGAGTATTTCAATCATACCTCATATACACAAAATGCAGGGCCTTTGTGTATGCACATCTTTGGCAAAAGCTAATTTCCCATTAGTTTAGGGAGACATGTAGTAACTCATATTTGTCTTATGCATTGCTACAGACTTTATTAGGTACGTCTACAGACATTATTTTAATTAAATCACACCACTTCCTTTGAAATAGATATTCTAATTTGAATTGGAATAGAGAATCCGATGCTCATAGATCTTATTTTATTTACTCAAAAGCTAAGTCTTCCATTTCCTCTGTTCTTATGTCATGTGTATAACATGGTGCTCTCAAAAGGGAAGATTTTTGAGATTTCTATTAAAATTTTTATCACTATATACATTGATTGTTTACTATTTATAATAAATTTGTGCTGAACAAAAGGATAGTCTTTAATTTGAAAGACTGTGAGTCGAAAGAAATTTAAAATGCAGGGGCTAGATAGTCTAAACAAAATACAAAGAAATCTTCTTGTTAGAAAAACAAACATATCTTCAATAGTAAATGTAAACAATTTGGCATGCTTTAAAGAACCACATAATTTTGAGTCACTAATCGAATAAATTGAATTATTAAATATTGAGGTACATAATATAGTAGATATTATGGTACATAATAAAAGCTAAAATTCACAAAAATTACAGCCAAATATCCCAGTTAATTCTCCAAATATACCAGCTGGAATTATTAAAAATTCACTTTACCTGGCTGCTTTAAAGGCTCTTCCCAGAGAGTATCAGTAGAATTCACTAGGAAAGGATTCAAGAGAGAATTTTATCGGAACCAATAAAGTCAGTGTGCTTCCCTTTATCTCTCTTCTTCCACATGGACAGGAGATGCCCAGTGAAGAGCACAGTGTCATCAGGTAACGGGGATGACAAAAGCCATACTGCATGATGGGAAATCAAGCAAATGGAAGGATCTGTCTGGAAACCGCTTCTAGGCTTCTTATTCAGAGAGACATAAAAAAATTCTAATTGTTGTCATTGCCATTATATAGGATTACTGTTAATTGTAGCCAATGAAATTTTAACAAATATAAAAATTGTGCTGGAAATTGGGAGTCTCACAAAACAAAAATGAAAATATTGATTCTATCATGTGTGAAAGAGGTAAGGCCCTGGGAGGCAAAGTCCTGCCTGTTGCTAGGTAGGAGGGTATTGGTTCTTGCTGTATGAAGACAAAACATTTGGTCCAACCACATGCAGCCTGCTATATAGACTCAGACTGTAACATTAATGGAAAAATACAAAAAAATTCAGAATTTTGGTCTATGCCAATTTCAGCAAGTTCCTACTAAAAAGAATGGTCCTTACACATTTAATCTACCAAATCTGGAGACAAGAGAGATGCTGTTTGTAGCTGCAATCAACATTGATGCATTCCTGTCACCTGGGCTATGTAAGTGATAAGAATACTTCCAGGATGAATGGATCAGAAAGAGAGCCTGTCACATGAGCAGATTGAGAGCTGCAGATAGAGTCCTCCTTACCCTAACAGGACTGAGCCTTTGGCATTTCTCTAGCTTCCAAAAATAGTTTCCCTTTCAAATATTTGGAAGTGGCTGGCAACAATGGAACTAAAATTTTACCTCACTAAACTCCCCATTTTTAATTGCATCAAAAATGCATCAAACAGCACCAGGAGAATGGGTAGAGGAGAAAGACAAGCAATGAAGACCAAAGCATCTGAGGTTTAAAGAGCAATTACTTGATTCCTTACAGGTAAAAAGCTGTGAATACTTTCTCATAGACATGACCAAAAATGTTTGGTTGAGGATCAAAGAATCCTCTTAAAACATGACTTTTGATGGAACAGGGATACTGAAGTGGCTAACTATAATATACAAGAAAGACTCCACTAGTCTAAGATTGCCTTCTTCTAAAATTCTTGCTGTATGATAAATATAATACAATAACTAAGTCTAAACCATAATATATTAGTTAACTCCCAAAGCTCAGTGGCTTATCACTTCTGTAGGTGGGGTACAATATGCAGAATAGGCTTCTCTGGGGTAGCAGAGGAGGAGTTGCTCTGCTTCTCGTGTCTTAAATTTTTCTGAGACCATGGCTGGAGCAAATTCTTCTCCTAGTGATGGTATTCTCAAAACATCCAATGGAAGCCCAAGAAGCCATGTTAAACATACTGGCATGCTTCTTTCTAAGAACTAAGCTGAATCACAAAGATGACATCTATCATGCCTTGTGTTTAGATGTCCACCAAAGCCCCATGAGAAAGAAGTGGGGCTTTTTCTTTTTTCAGAGGTGTCTGAATATAGACTGTGTGATGCTGGGATTAAAAGTGTGTGATTACTGACACAGTCCACTGATTAGTTTGATACTGCACTAATTCCAGTAACCTAGATAGAGTATAAAAGGGGCAGAAAGATCCTGGTAACATCCTTTGTTGGTTCCCTTGTTGTTTTTGCTACCTGTGTCCGCCATGGACTGTTTCTCCTCTGTGACACCTGTCTGCTATGCCACCCTGCCTTGAAGCCAGCTGATTATGGACTTAAAACTCTAACAACTGTGAGCTTAATAAAACTTTTCCCTTTTAACTTTGACTGTTGGGTATTTTGTCTCAGTAACAAGAGAAAAGTTACTAAAACAGCATCAACTCAAAGTAGGCTCTACCACACTTAGTAGAGAGAAATGCAATGTCATAATAATGTACAAATAGGTCTAAGAAAGTGGTTAAAATTTTGGTCAAATAATGCTAATGGACTTTACCAGAGCTAATTTATTCAAATTTTGTTATTCCACATAAATATAAATATAAATCACCCACATGATTACTGGAAACTTTAAATTAGTGAAGTAAAACCCTCAGTATAATACTAGGAAAAACAGGTGAAAAATATTTATTATTGTTATTATGCAATTGTATCTGCAACACAGTTCAAGCTGAAGTCAACAACAAAAGAATACTAAAATTCTAAATATCAGTCATATATATGACTTTTTACTATTACCAATTTCATTTTATGACATGAATTAATGTATTCTAGTTTTAGCAATGACAGTAACATAAAAGTATAATATGACTGAAGAACATTCTTGGTGATTTTTTAATTCTTTTGTTATCTGCCTTTTTAAACAATAGCTATAATGAACAATAATATTCAATTCCCTCATAAAAATAAAGATTACATTGATAATCAGTCTCATTGATATGAAAGCGATGCATTTATCTTAGAAGATGAATGTTTTTATTGGCCATTTTAAGTCTTCATTAAAAACAAATTGATTGAGGCATGCCATAGCTCCCAGCACAGAGGAGGCTTCCAGGTCAATATGCCACAGCTCCCAGTGCAGAGGAGGCTTCCAGGTCAAAGTGCCACAGCTCCCAGCACAGAAGAGGCTTCCAGGCCAACCTACCACTGCTCCCAGCACAAAGGAGGTGAGCCATGCAGGCACCAGCAGCACCCCTCTACCCATCAAAATGAGAAGACATGTAAACAAGCCTCAGAACTAGACTTCCAGATCACCTATGGCAACCCCAAAGGGAGGCAAGATGGAACACTCTGATACTCAACAACCTGGACTCCCTGCACTAGCAACGAAAGAGGGATCTGGAAAAATGAAATCAGAAATAATTTCTCGCATAAGACCAGAGATTGTGCCCATAGTGCAAGACATGATTAATAAATCTAGAGAGGATACAGATACAAAAATAGAGGAGCTGAGGAACATGATGGAATCCCAACATAGGAAACAAATGGAATCCATAAAACAGATGCAAACAGATTTGCAGGAGAAAAATTTCTTTAAAATTGTAAGGGACCATGAGAAATCAATCCAGCAGCTGCTAAACGATGCAAAGAAAAATAACATAAGACTGATTAGAGTCAATGAAGAAACAGGAGAGAGTGCAGACAACATAAAAAAAAAAAACTGTTCACAGGCAGGAGAAAAGAACTTGACATACAGAGAAGTGAGGCATATAGAACCCCAACTAGCATTGATTAAAAAACATCTACACATAGGCATATAATTGTTGAGATTCCAGAAACTGAACAGAAGAACAAAGTTCTACAACCAGTTAGAGAAAAGAAACAAATCACATACAAAGGAAAGCCCATCAGAATCACAGCAGACTTCTCAACACAAACCCTCAAGGCAAGAAGAGCTTGGAGTGATGTATTTCAAGCCCTAAAGGAAAACAACCTCCAACCTAGATTGATGTACCCTGCAAAACTATCTTTCAAAATTGATGGTGAAATAAGATACTTTCATGACAAAGAGCACCTTAGGAACTTCACGAATACCAGACCAGCACTCAAAAAAATTTTAGACAAAAACCTAGGAAAAGGCAACAAGGATCAAAACCCCAGGAAGCCCAGCACAATGAATCCACTGGGAATGACAAGAAATTAAAAGCAAAGGGGAAGAATCCAACAAAAAGAAAATGTCAGGACAATGATAACTCAATACATATCAGTTATAACAATCAATGTTAATGGTCTAAATTCACCAATCAAAAGAAATAGACTGGCAGAATGGGTCAAGGAGCAAAATCCAACAATATGCTGCATGAAACAAACTTAATTCAAAAAAAACCTCATAGACTGAAAGTTAAAAGGTAGAAAACAATACTCCATGTGACAGGAACTCAAAAAAAGGCAGGAGTAGCTATCCTCTTTGCAGACCAAGTGGATTTCAAACCCACACTGATTGAGAGATGAAGGATACTACATCCTTGTAAAGAGAACAATCCAAGAGGAAGAGCTGACAATCATTAATATCTATGCAGCAAGCACTAGTGCACTGAACTATATAAAACAAATACTAATGGACATTAAAAATCATATAAGCACTAATACAATAGTAGTGGAGGACCTCAATACCCCATTGTCACAAATAGGAAGATGAACTAGACAAAAAACAAGCACCAAAATACTAGAACTCAACAAAACTCTTGAACAAATGAACTTACAGATGTTTACAGAGTGTTCCACTCCACAAAATCAGAATACACATTCTTTTCAGCTGCACATGGGTTGTTCTCCAAAATAGACCACATACTCACTCATAGAACATATTCAGGTAATTGCAAAGGAATTGCAGTTATCCCCTGTATATTATCAGACCATAGTGTGATAAAATTGGAGATCCATAGCAAAAAAACTGTAAAAATTTCATAAACACGTGGAAATTGAACAACACACTTCTGAATAACCAATGGGTCATAGAGGAAATTAAAGAAGAAATCAGACAGTTCCTTCAATTAAAT
>NW_004624739.1:28554302-28585111 GCF_000247695.1 Heterocephalus glaber | reverse complement strand
CACATTGAGGAGATACTCTTAAGTGAAATAAATAGGACATACATGTATAAATACCAAATAGTTTCTCTAGTGTGAGAAACTGAAAGTGTAAATAAGGACTAAAAGGTATAATGCAAATGTGAAATAGGAAGAAAAGGGGCAAAGGGGAATGGGATGTGGGAGGGGTAGGGGAAAGGAAAGAAGGGAATGGAATTAATATGAGAAAAGGAAGAAAAGGAAACAAAGTGTAAATAGGGAGGGGTGGAGGGGTTGAAGGGAGGGCAGGGAAGGGGAAAAAAATAAGAACCTAGAGAGATTATGTAAAGGTGCAAATTTCCAATGATGAATGTCATTATATTGTATACCTAAAATGTTCCAATAAAAGGATATATGGTTAAAAATATTATTTTATACCATAAGATAATATAAAAGAGTCACATGGAATTATTATACACAAGAAGTAGACATTGCAAACATCAAAAATTTATTTTAAAAAACTCAACTTTGTGGCCTTCTTGCAATACTTGCTAGCTGAAATTCTAAAATGTAAGTACAGACTTATTCGTGTAATGCTAAGCACACTCTGGCTGCGTTAGGGAGCAGGTGATGAGAACAGCAGCCATCCAGAAAGTAGAACAGTAGCACAGGAACTGTCTGTCGCCCAGACAGTCCTTACCAGTGAGCGACTCCCGCCTTCCTGGTCACGTGAGGAGTGCAGTGTCAGAGCACAGCCAGCCAGGCCCTGCTCATCAGAGAGGGCAAATCTGGTCCGGTGACTGTTTAGCAGTCCCGCTGCCCGAGGTGGGGGGTGGCATTGTCCAGAAGTACTCGACACAAGGGCACTGCGTGCTCCGGACCACCTGGGACTGAGGCAACCTCATCGTCATCACACGTTCTCAAGACTCCGGGAGAGCCACCCCAATACGTGAGCAAAAGGAGCCACTCTCTCTTCCTCTCTCTCCTCTCCATATCTCACCCTCTCTCTCGCTCTCTCTCACACACACACACACACACACACACACACACAAAGCCAACACATGGCTCAGCCTGTCACTTGGGATCGAATGTGCACACACACTAGGGCAGGACGCCAGGACACAGCCAGCAAAGATCAGAAGCTAACCCTGGAATGAAGGCAAGCTCGGAGGCCAAGGGAACCCTTCTCCACTTCTGTAGCACATGTCCTACGAAGGAAGGCAGCGTGTCCAGGTTCCATGACGGATTCTGGCTTGGGTTGGTGCAAACTTTGGAGAGGTGGTACTTTGGAGGTCCAGAAGAGATTCCTTGCTAGATGCTAAAGAAAGAGAGAAGGCAAACAAATTAGGGCATAATCATTCCTCTCAAAAGCATGAATAAAATAGAATTTACTTCACATTGTAAAAAAAACACAGATATCTAAACTTTAATTAGCCCATTATTGCAGGAAAGTTAACTTTTAACATAAGATTGATCCTTATGCATTAAATGAGTTTTGCTCTCTCCTTAAGTAATATGTAGGTATACTTTAGTAATGTGCAGAGGAGTATTAAACATCTATTTTCTTTTTCCCTTTATGCCAAAAGCCTGTTTCTGAAGGTAATCAAGAATTACCATGCTTGCCAAATCATAAGTAACAGGAAAATGCTTTGTACAATTAACTCATATCACTCTCAAATCCATGTCTGTGTGGACTTACACTAACATGATAAAACATGTAGCAATTGCTCATTTTACTAAGTATGCCCTGATATTACTCAAGGAAAGAGCACAAATCATTTACCAAGTGAGGATAAAGTTCATGATAAAAGTTAACTATTAGTTAGTAAGGTGATAGATACAATTTACACTTGCGTGATTCTTTTAGAATGTTTGAATATGATAGAAGAAATTCATGGTAATTTCTGAATCTAAGTATTGCTTTAAGAAAATTACTGGTAATGCCAAGGTAATGACAGCTGACCAGACCAAACTATCTCTAAATACAAGTAATACAAATAATGTCTCTAATACAAATAATGCACAACAGAAGAAATACAATGTTTCAAAAAACATTTAATTTGACATGACTGTCATAAGAACACAATTTATTTGGAAGTAATTATTTTAGAAACAATTTTGTTTGAAATGAAAGAAAAACAATTTTATAAAATAAATACTAAATAATTTATGAAGCGCATGTATCAGTTATGCAGTCAAACTTCAAATGAACAATTGACAAACTGAATTGATTCTGCATTTGGCCCACTTTCAAACATAGGGCTACATATCTATATCTATATCTATATATATTTTATACTTTTCTTATTGAAAAGTGTACTAGTTAGCTCTGTATCAATACACTGAAATAGCTGAGGTAGCAAACTTGTAAGAAGAAAACGTCCCTGGGGACCAAGCTTTAACATGTAAACCCCTGGAGTATACAAAAAATTAAACCATAGGAAAAAAGTACATCTCCCAGTGTAACAGACAATACATTCCAGCAATTTACAGCTTAAAAATATTTAAACATTTAGTGTGTGGACCTCCATTTGTGTCCTTACTGTTGATCCTGAAAACATTTTAGATTTGCCACAAAATATTAAAGTTTGAAAAAGTTTAATCGTCTTATTAAAAAATCAAATTATCTCAGATTATGTGATCCTTAAGCATTACACACACAGGCCAGTAACTGTCAGTAAAATCTTGGTTTATAATAAAATAAGTAGACATAGCCCTTGAACCCTGATTTTCCACATGGATTGAGAGGAGCTGCTGCTTAGGCACAGAAATAGCAAAAGATGTCCTGCCATGAACTCCTGAAAATCACTCACCCCTATATCCACATACACACCCCACACCTGTCCCACATCTGCCCCCACACAGAGATGCAGAAAACCATGCTCATGGGAAAGTCTAACTGGCCCGGGAGTCAACGAAATAAATAATCTTTTAACATGCAGGACCATCTCCTAAGGACACAATCAATGAAGTAGGAAAAGGTGGCCACTACGCTAGGGCACTTGATATTATTTATATTCTCTTCTCTTACATTAAATTCTTACCCATGATGAATCTCAGACATTCACAGAAATAGATTCCAGGCAACTTCCCTTCTTCAATCCTATATATACCTCTATAGATGCTAAGATTCTGGATTTTATATTAGAAATACATCGACATGGATAAATATTCAAAGCAGTGTAATAAACACATTTGGAAACCTTGATTTAAATGTAGGTTTCAATATTTACCGTGCTGCCGTAGGGTACTGGTGATCTATTGATGTGTACCAAATAGCTCCAAAACATAATGGCTTAAAATAATAATAATCTCTCATCTCTGCTGATATCTGTAGGTCAGGAATTTGGGAAGGACTCAGCTGAGTTGCACTTACCTGAAGAATCTCTTATGATGGCAGTCAGAGGGCCTCAGAGCTGTAGTCCTTGGAAAGCGTGACTGGAGTTTGCGTTTTCAAGACAGCAAGCTTAACGTGTGACAGCTCACCACGCATTGTCCTTGAAGGGGGCTGCCTGGCGGTGCGGTGGCTCGGCTCCCATCCCCGGAGCCAGGCGTCTGAGGGTCTGTGTGAGGCAGTGCTGTGAAGGCGGCCAGTTCACTTCTGCCGTGTGTAGCGGCCGCTCAGTGAGGAAGGCGGCTCAAGACCTGAATATGGGGAAGGAGCCTAGTGGAGGCCCTGATGCGGACTGGCCGCCTCGCAGGGAAAGCAGTCAGTCATACTCACCGGCACGCTGCAGAGCTGCAAAATTAACTGCCAGTCTCTGTCTCATGACCGCTTCGTAGTGAGGGGACAATTTTCTTAAGCGCTTGGTACACGGCAGTGACTCAAACATTTCAGACCTTTCCCCTCTATTTCATATCCGTTTATGTGCTTTTCAGCAATCTGTATACTGCTTTTATTTGTTTTTGTTAAAATCTAAGGGACGAGGGGACATATGATTAAAATTGAGATTTTAATTTTCTAGGCAAGCAATACAGGAGAGTCCTATAAAATTGCCCACCTTGAATATTTTCATCTGTCAAATGAGTATAAGTTAAATGATGTAAAAGACTTGCTAAGACAAAATGTATTGTTCAAATTATGAAAGTTAACTTTGTAAATTCCTTGTGCCTTTATTTTGCTACTACTCTTTCTACTGCTTTCTTGGCCTAGGTACTTTGACAAAGCAAACTTCCATGTGACAAAAAATGAATGTAGTTTCTAGTCAGAGGCCACCAGGGAATATAAGGCCTCCTTCTCTACTCCCTTGTGAAAGCTACCAAAGCCACTGAGTTTAAGAAAGAAACAAGGGAAAACTTCCCAGTTAATTGAATGGGGCTTGTATTACTATCATACTAAAAGTAGACGAAGACATTCTTTTAAAAAAAGAAAGTTATAGACCAATATTTCTAATAAACAGACACAAAAATCTTTAGCACAATTATTAAGAAACAAAATATAGCAATACAGCCTTGCAAGCACAAGGTCTCGAGTTCGATCCCCAGTACCAAAAAAAAAAAAAAAATGGAGCGATATATTTAAAACAAACTACAGTATATAATACCATATTCAAGTGAGTTTTATTCCATGGATACAAACCTAGCTCAATATTAAAAGTCTATCAGGGCATCCACTATATTAAGAGGCTAAAGAACAAAGTCATAGGATCTTGCTAATTAATGCAGAAAAAGCATTGGATGAAATTCAAACACATTCACGGCATGAATGCCCACAAAAAGCAGAAATAGAATGACTCTACTTCGACTGGGTAAAATCCCCCGCAAACTCACTACAGCTAACATATGTGATGAAAATCTGAATATTTTGCCTCCAAGATTGAGTCAAGGCAAAAACCTCCACTCGTGAAACTTTATTCACAATAACCCTAAAATGTCTGGTAAGTGTAACAGGCTTTTAAAAAATAACAGAAATAAAAATTGAAAAGGAAAAAATAAAAGTGTCTTTATTCACAGACAATAGAATTGTCTACATATTTTCCTCGGTTTTGACTGAATCAATGCCATTATTGTGGGTGCAATATTATTTGGTGAGATTTACTGCTTATAAACCATGTAAAGCACACATAGGGATTCTCTGTACCTCTTCTTACACCTGCATATTAATTTACAGTTATCTCAAAACAAAAAGTTAAATTGTAGAATAGTACTGTGTTCTAAGAGGATTTGTAACTTGAGCATATTTTTGCATGAATACTTGTGTGTATATATATATATATGAAACTACAGTCATTAAATATTAAATGTTAATCAATATGTACATAGCTAAGTAAGTTATAAAATATCTGTATTTGGGAGTGCTGCACAGCTGTAAACACAAATTTTGAAATTCTTCCTTTACAAAAGAAAGTTCTCCAAAAGAGTGTTGTAAGTGTATTATATCATATGCATTGTATTGACTTGAATGAAATATCTGAAAACATGGTATCTAAATGTTATTTGTTACAAGGCAGAGGAGGTGGGGATTGGGCAAATGGAGAATGGGGGAGATATTTTATTATATGTCTTTCATATTTGTAACACTTCACCTATAAGATTATATTGCCTAATCATAAAAAATTCTATTAAAATTGCTCTGACTATACTAATATACTAAGGATGGAAAACTCAACAGCACTAACACAAAAGTGCAAAATAGAGCAAATGAATGTAAAGAGTACCACTATTATTCTAAAGAAGGGAACTTTCTGATCAGTAGAGAAAAATTACTACTTGTGTGGTAAGGAAATAACTGATAGAATATCTGACAGCTAATAGTCCCCAGGCCATACGAATTCCATTTACAGTGCAGTATGCTGAATTTAGAGAGTTAGTAAAGCCATGGAATATCTGAGATACAATGTGAATATATGTTTCTCTGATTTCAAGATAAGAGGACTTAAATTTGTATGAAAAAGCCATAAAGAAGGAAGAGGATAATTTACATTGAAAATAGACCACAGATAACACTATTCAAAGTTTCTCTAAGACTGAAAGAAATTAGTAATTTCCTTACAACAATATTTGGCTTCACACATAAATATGCACATCATTATTTATGTGGCCATAAAAATAGTAAACTAAAATTTGGATCAAAATGAGGAAAAGATCAATAGTAGTTTTCCGCTCTGACGGTGTACAGTCGAGCCAATATGAATCGGTGGAAATTGGAGTAAGAACACATGTTTGTGAATATGGAGAAACAGAATATAATTTACATGCAACAGCACAATAGATAGAAAAGCATGACAGAAACAAAAGATTCTGGAACAGAATTCTATGTAACTCTGCCCTCCCTTTTTGGTTTTCCATATTTTCCCGCTGTTTATCTAAATTTGCTGGGGAATGTGCTTATCTGTTCCACATCTCTAAAGGATAACTTTTCTGGGCATTTTCAGTTGGCAGTTTGTTTATTTGTTTGCTTGTGTGTGTGCTGTTCTCCACTCAGTACAGGGAAAATCACTTTCCACTGCCTCCTGGTAAGTAACTTTCTGTTGAGAAGTTTGCTGTCAGAAAAACTGAGAAATTCTTATATATTGTGCTTCTTTCTCTCAAAGCTTTGAGAATCCTCTCTTCACCTTTGAGAGCTGATTATCAAATGTCTTACAGACCTGAGTCATATTCGACTGCTAACCTGTGCCTTTCCTTAACCAAATATTTGTATCCTTGTCCAGGTTTGAGAAGTTATTTCTTACTTTTGTTTTAAATAAACTTTCTACGCTTTTGCATTCTGAAATCCTCCTGGAACTCCAATAACCTGAGTATTTGCTCTTCTAATCCCATCACAGAGTTGCCATCAGCTTCCCTCATTTCTCTCCATTCTTTTTGCTTTCTTCTCTTTCAACTTTGTATTTTCAAATAACCTTTTCTTCAACCTCACTAGCTCTTCTGCTTGTTTTATCCTTTTATTAATGCCTTCCATTGTACTTTTAAATTTCATGGAGTGTATTTTTCACCTCAAGCATCTGTTTGCTTTTGTAAATTGCTTCCATCTCTTTTAATTTCTGTTATAATATTGAAACACTTCTCAGTGTTTTCTCCAAGTGCGTTGAGTTTCTTTGAAGTAGCTGTTTTAAATTCTCTGCCTAAGAGTTCTGCCATCCTAGCTACTGCCAGGTCAGCTTCTGGTGCTTTATTCTGAAGATTTGGGTAGGATGTGTTTTCTTGCAAGCTCTTGATGCCTTTGGGTGCTACATTCCCCGGAAGTTGCAGGAATAGAGATTTATGCCAGTGTTTCTAATCTGGCTGCTTCTGCTGGCCTTTTTAGTCTGCTGCACTGCTCTGAGCCTGTAGTCAGTTCTACTATTTCAGCACTGAATATTCCCAGGTTTACATTTGCTTTTGCTGTGCTCTTTTCAGTCTTACTCAGAGGCTATCTAAACCCAGGTTTCATCTGCATTCCTCATGATGTATTGAACAGAAAGGACCTGGAAGGTACTGAGAAAGTAGCCTCTCCCCACAGGCTCCTCCCTGGAGCCAGGCCAGCTACAGCTCCTCTCTGCTCACAGCTGCCCAGCTTTCATCAGGCACGGGTGCATTCACAGAGATTGACTGGCTTCTGAGTCGGTCTGGAGTCACCAAATCCACCAAGTGGTGTCACACCCTAGGTCCACAGTGCAACACTGGATTGGTCAAGATCACACTGCCATGGGCTGCCTATTACTGAGCTGGAATTGTGCTCCTAGACTTAAGCTGCACCCACAGATGATTCTAGCTGGATGGACGTCCAGTGGAGTGAGCACTGATGCAGGCTGAATGCAATTCCATCCTCAGAGGCATGGGTTTCTGCCGGTGCTGGTGCAGAGCTAGATCTCATCTGTGAGCTCAGACTTGCTAACAGCTGTGCTGCCAGGCCAGGGGATGAATGGCGGAGATGGGTGGATGCCTAGCTGGGTGGCATCTGATTCTTTCAGCTGCCACGGCCTGAGCAGTCTGGAGAAAACGGGTGTTCCCAGGCTGACTCCAAGCCTAGGAATGACTGTGTGAAAGGTGAATCCTTCCCAGGGCCCACAGGTCTCTTCCTTATTCCAGTGCCAGGTGACAGAGTCCATCTGTGAGCTCTGGCCTCTACGTGGGCCTTCTGTGTCTAGGGGAGCTGGGTTTCACCACAGCGGACGTGGCCTGGGCAGAAGACAAAGCCCCGTGCTGGCTGCCATGTCTAGCTCCAGCCACTGTTGCCTGTGTTGGGGGTGGGGAGAGCAGTGGGTGCCGCCAGCCTTGAGACGGACGGCGGTCCAGAGACTCAGCCTGAGTCTGTTGGCCATTGGTCCACACGCTGGAGCCTGCCTGACTCAATTCTCTCCCCCTCCACCAAGCAGGAGGCATCTCTTTCTGCTCAGGGTGACATGAATGACTCATTCTTTCCTCCCTTTAGACGGCCTTCTGTTTTGTTATACTAACATCAGTCACTATGGTGTCTTGCTCGATTTCCTTAAATCTCTGAACATTGTTTGGTGCATGAAGAGCTGCTTAGTTTAGTGCTTCCGGAGGGAGACAATCAACACCTGAGGGTCTTACTCACTCATCATCCTGCTCTGGTAAATGCTTTTAAAGCCATTAAAGGATAATATAAAGCAATGTCACCTATAAAAGCAAATGAGTCATTATGAGACACCCAAGGAAGAGATTAGTCAAACCAGATTTATATAGAAAAGCATCCATGGGAATCAGCAAGTACACCTTTTTCTGTGACCCAATTTCAAAAATCAAACAGGAAATACCCTGTGGATTTCTCCAACAGAGCTTCCTGTGATGATGGAAAGATCTGGAATTTGCATATCTAATATTGCAGGCTTCAGCCACTCATGGCCACTGAGCACTGGAAATAAAGCTATTGTGACTAAGGAACTCAAATTTAAATTTTTAAACTATAATTAATTTACATTTGTTTAAATAGGCACACATGCCTGGTATCTGCTCTGGACAGCAGAATTAGAAGATAGTCAAAGGAAGATATTTGAAGAATGGCACTTAAGAAGTTATTCCAAAAAGTGGGATAAAGAGACACCTACAAAAGCATAAAAGTATAAATAAGACAATGATAACAGAGATTTCAAAACCCGTCTAAATAAATTTCCAACCTTAGAATATAAAAAGAATTTTGGAAAGTAGATATGTAAAGAAAAACAATAAAAATTATACAGAAATAAAGTGAGATTTCATACTGAAAAAATGTCAATCCTTAAGAAAATAAAGATAAAAACTTGAATATACAACAGTGAAACTGTGGATTAACAAGAATAAAAAATCTAAACTAAATATTACAAGAGAGAAAAGAAAATGTACTCATGATTGAATGACAGCTAGGCTAGCACAAAAATTTATCAACAACAATATTGGCCATCATAAAAAAAGTTTATTTTCAGAAGGAAGAAAAATACCAAAAAAGCTACAATTCAGTGTCAGACAAATTCTTGTTTAAATCTGAGGGTGAAATAATGATTTTCCAGAAAGAATAAAAGTCAGAATATTTACTTCCCTCATGCTCACTAAATGATTGCATGATTCATTTCAAAACAAAGAAACAGTTACTCAAAAACCAGAAAAAGAAGGAGCAATAAATTAGCAAGAAACATTTGTAAATCCAGCTGTTATATGTGAGGGGTTGTAAGAAACAGACTTCTCCATCAAATTGATTTGCAAATAGCAAGAACCTGTTCTGTTAGCATCTGGAGAGCTCCAGCATGACGAGCTTCTGGTGGCTTGGTCCGGTGTGCTGTGTAGCAGACGCAAACACTCAATTTCCCTTTCTCTCCGACTTCTGCTACGCAGGGTGGGCTTCAGTCTCAGGGTTGCCTCTGTCATGAGGACACCTCCTGGTAGGACCACGTCAGAAGTCAGCTTGTTACGTGGGTTCACTTCCATATTCAGCAGAGTGACAGACTCCAGCTTTACTAGGATTGAGCTGTCCTAGTTTTAGACTCTGCAAACAGTGCTGTACCCTTCAGTTTTTCTGCTTGAGAATAGGCAGAATTTAGTTATATTCTATAAAAAGAGAAATTGATGGGATAATTCAGTGGGTAGTGTAAAAATGTAGTTTCTTGCTTTTCTGAGTGTGTATATGAAGCTGTAGATACTGAAACAATATTGAATAGTTACACTATGAAATTTATTTGTTAAAAAGTTTAAGGATATACACTGAAGATGAAAAAAATAATTTCTATAGTTTACAAAAAAGGACTAAATGGAACATAAAGGAAATGCTTTAAATCTAACAAAATATAAAGAAGTACAAACAAAGAAATGGCTTGTTGAAAACTTAAGAATATTTGAAATGTGGCCAAATATATTAATAACTGAAATAAATACAAATATGTTTAATTTACTTAATAAAAGACAGGAAAATGTGTCTTTAAAAATTCTAGTTATAAACTATGCATAAAAAACACTTTAGGAGAGAAAGCTGCTACATAGAATGGTTATAAAAACTATAGCTCTGAAACATTACCCAACAGAAAATATATGTCACTATATTGATAAAAAAATTGAATTTAAGGTGAAATATTCATGCAAAGAAGGGTCACACTATTAGATGGCAAAAATAATGATGATGTATTTTAACAACATACATCTGTGACCTAGATAACATTGTTTAGAATGATGCAAGGCAAAGTCAACAAAATTAGGACAGATTGATGTTGGGAAATTCATTTTAGGGAGTTTTTAACCTAGCCATGACAGAAAACAATGAATAAGAAAATCCTGAGTGTTTAGTTAAGATTTAAGCAACACAGTTTAAAAACTTGACCACACTGCTTTATATATAACTGTGTACTACACGTGCGTAAGGCGGTAAAGTAATAACATGAAAATTATTAAAAGATGTATATGACAAGCCACAGGCTGCAAGTAAAATATGGTTCACTATAGGCCCTGGGGACAATTGTTAGTAAGCTGTAGCTCAGAAAATGAGAAGAGATGAGGAAACAGCATCTGTTGTTAGGAGAACCTGAATCCCAGCAACCTGGTGTCAGAAATAGATGTGGCAGGTGGGGAGAATGGACTCCACCAGGAGCAGCTGACCATTCAGGAACAGGTTCTGATCATCAATATAAATAGCTTCATATTTTGTACCATCACTATTACTCTCTTACCTCAGTAAAAATCTTTTTATGAGTAACAGACATTTTGTTGAGGTGCCTAAAAAATGACACAAGGGTGAGTATGTTCACCTTTTTTTGGAGTAGTAATGTAGATGAAATCAAGTACGCTCCACCAGTAGGTAGAAAGAGCAGGTGAGCCAACCTGAGCCCAGATGGAGGAGTCATGGTGGCCGACCAGGACATGGTCTCGGGAATGCTGGGAAGGGGGACATAGACTTCCGACAGCTGTGAGGCTGAGTGAGCAAATGGTCTTCTCAGAATAAAACCCCTTGGCAACAGCATTCAGGTTATCCTTCCACAAAATCTCTTGTTTACACAAAGAACAGGGTTTCAGGGAACTCCAGGCAAGCCTGTTTTTCTGGAGAAACAGATTTTCAGTCTCACATGCATTATACCAACCTGCTACAAGCTCTCTCTTCCCTACACAAAAATGGATATCCACATCTGTATAGAACAAATCCAAAGACAGTGTGTTTCTTATTTAAGAGAGAAACCCAGATTTACTAGGAAAAGGCAAAGCCGTCATTTTTTTAAAAAGTGAATTCAAAAATAATTCAAGTGATTTTGAAAGATGAATTTTAAATGAATTCCAGGTGAATTACACATACAGTAAGTCTGAGAAAACTTCTTGTCTCTATGTTCAAAGAATTTTAATATACTTGTGAAATCCACATTGCGTCTTAATTCTTGATTCTTAAGGTTTTAATCTTGTAGGAAGATGAAATACAAGGGACACTGATAGTGTCTTAGTAAATCTTGGTAACTTAAGAAAAAAATCTCAATTTTCACCAGTTCAAGGTGAGCTTGATGGGCTCATACTGTATATTCAAGAGTAAGTAGTATGTTGGCCTATTTGTAAGTTAATTTACATTGACTACTTCAAATGTTTAAAGTTTATAGTGAAATGGACACCTTCCAGCACTGGTTCTTTCTTGCAGTAGCACTTGAATTATGTGATTTAAGCAGTGAATCTTATTTACTTAACACTTACCTTGGAGTTGATAGCAGGTGGATCTCTCACACAGCCCTCAGTGGTGGTACTGTACCTCTTCTGCTCTCCCATCTGAAAGCTCTCAGCATGCCTCTAAGCAATTCCAAATGATCAGTGGAAGAGTTTGCAATATCTGAGAAATACCTAATCAATCCTTCTGTCCAAGATGGCGGTCCTTAGGAGATCTAGTGACACTTGAGCAAGTTTCAGCCAGTTTAACACCATCAACACAATCAGTTTCCATTTTTTAACACACATCCTTGAATGTGCCAACTGACTTCACTGCGCTTCAAGCCAACTACTGAGTGCCCTCTCAGTGACTGGGGAGGAAATGTGGAGGAACCAAGGTACTCAATCACCAATACAGAAAATCTCCTCAGAGAGCATTTTCCACTGAGTACATTATCTTTGATTCACAGTTATCAGCAGCATCACATGTAAACTGGCTATATATTTTAAATAATTTGAATAATATATTAGCTTGTATGTCCAAATGTTAATTTTCTTATATGTTGAGTTTAAATGCATTGTAGTGGACATATCGGATGATGTTCCAGCCCAGTGCCCATCATAAGTTCCAATCAAATAGGACTGAAGTCTGCTACATCACAGCATCTAAAGCAAGTTGCTCCAACAAGCAGCTGGCAACAATCTTCAGTGAATCGGGTATGTAGGATTCAACAGTGGACCCTCAAGTTATGACCAGCCTGACATACGAACACCCTGGGTTAATCAGGCTAATGGAAGATTCACCTGCCTCTTAATATCTCTAGCGCATACCCAGGGAAACATCCAGATCTGAGTTGTACAGACTTAATTACAATCAGCCCTGGGGAACCAATCGAGTTTGGAAGTCAAGGGTCCACTGTACAAGACACCTTCAGGAAACAGGATAATATAGGCTACAAATTCAAAGCTTTGTCAATTATTCATTCAATCACTCCAAATTATAAATAAAATCATCGCTTCTTGGCCTTTTGGCTAAGATCAAGTGTAGTATAAATAAAAAGCAAAGTAAAAGATTATAGGAGGAGATATATCTTTCTGGAATGGGAAGGGGATCAGGAGATAGAGGGAGAAGAGGAGAAAGGGATGGAAAAGGAATTAAGATGTGCTGTGTACATGAACCAACTCTACCCAAAGAATGCAAACATTACGTACTGAAAACATACACTAATAAAAAATAATTTTGCCTTTCTGTAAGAAAGCAGCATCCGAGTCCACGTTTTAAGGGTCACTGTTAGAATCATGCTGGGGAACTCATTGTATCTCTCGAACGAGGAAGGCCTTAACTGCAAAATGGGGCTAATGATAATATAGCATCTTCCTCACTTACCTAACCATTTTGATACAAGGCCCAAAATTTAACATTAAAAAACAACTCAGAATGAAAGCCTTTGTGAATTGTATAGCATTAGGTACATCTAATTTGAAGGTCTTTCCTACCACCAACGTAAGTTAGGACTGATTTCAATTGGCAAAGTAGGAAACTTGAATGTTTGTCATAACCCTCTAATGAACTAAATTGAAATTACTATTTTATAGAAAACATATGCCATTGACATTTTCTCTAAGAGATAATATTTCCTGATTAAAGTCATAGCTTAAAGAGTGAGATAACAAGCAAATATGGCTGATAAGCAAAATACCATCCAGACTTTCAAAGCAGAGCTTTATGGCATTGACGTGAGCATTAATCCTGATTCGTCACCTTCATTGGATGAGGAAAGGCTTCCCACATTCATACAGCAGGCGCCTGGGTTTGTCTCGGGGGCCATGGAAGTGTGGCTTTAACTATTGTGTGTGTTTGTTCCCTCCCTGGGGCTTTCCCCTGTTTTACTTCCTGGCCGCTATGAACTGAGAAGCTTTGCCTGCCACCCCTTGCACCCTGACATTTCTGTCTTGGAGCCAGCTGGCCATGGATGAACTCCTTAAACACGAGGCATATTAAACTCTCCTGTAAGGTGTCAGCATGGGGTATTGAGTTCTTCAGTCAGGAAAGCAGACTCATACAGTCAGCTTCCTAGAAAACACTCGTATTTTTCTTAAATCACAAAAAGAAGGGTAAAGTAAAAAAGAAATTGATACTAGCCTAAAGGTACCGAGTTTCTGACCACAGAGCTCAATAACTTGGAAAGCACAGCGAGGGATCTCAGTGGTTCTCTATTTCCCTAAACTGGGCAGAGTACTGCAGTTTGTGCATGAGTGCGTGTGTTTTGTTCCTGTCGGAACATCTTTTTTCCCTCTCAAATGCTCAGTTATTTGGCCCCTGAAAGATTGAGAACCATTTACTTAAAGGCAATCAGATAATAGATACACAAAGAAATAATGAAAAAGCTTTCCCATTAGTTATGTAATTGCTGAAAATGTGATAGCAGTCAATGTTTATGAAATTTTTTTGTGTAAGATCCAGCAATGTGCTCTTCTTTATTTACCTAGTCTTCTTCATTTCCTGGTAGAGAACATTTAGGCAATAGTGGCTGGGACAATACACAGTGTTCAACAGAATTAATTTTGTAAAATTATCAATGAATTTTAGTTGAAGATTTCTTATAATGTCCATAACTAAAAGTTATATTTTAATGGCTAACTCAGCAGCCCTTCCCAATGTGATATAACATTTAAATACTGCCTAAAAAGTACTTGGAGTACTGGAGAAATAATAAAAGTACAAGAAATACAGTATTAATATTTTGTGCTTTACACCTTTTAGTTTCTTGTGTTCTCCTTTATGACTTTTGCTTTGGGAGTTTGGAAAAACCAATAAAAATTGAACACTGAAAAAATTAAGGTTTTTCATTTTACCAATGGCTACATTTTGAAATTCAGAGAAGTTACCTACTAAAAGTAAGTTGATTTTTATATTTTCTGTCTTAAGTCATTGTATTTTCAGGACATATGGACTCAATTTTTTCTTTAAAGTTTCATGAAAAGACACAAGCAATTGTGAAAGTTTTTAAATAATTTAGTATAGCTTTCTATCACTCCATCCTAGAAAACACACATTTTTTTCATCACACAAAGAACTGTGAAGTAATAAAGAAATTAGGCTAGCCTGTGATTACTGAGGTATCATCCTACTCTCCACAATTCCTCTCTCCTATTGTTAGAAAAACATCCTGAGCAAAGCCCAAACTTCACTTTCTTTGTAAAGCAAGAAAATAATGGAATTATCGCTTCTCGGCCTTTTGGCTAAGATCAAGTGTAGGAAAATAATGGAATGAAAGTTTTGATAATATTTTTATCATTGACTTCCTAAACATAAAAAATTGGTAAAGACACCTTGAAATTTTATAAAAATATAGGTGAAAGTAGATGGTCCTCGTTTATTTTTCCATGGCTGAGAGGGAATATTAGAGAGGGGAGGTTGGCCGCAGAGACATCATCTTCCATGGGGCTTACTGAACAAAATATCTCACAATTACTGCTAAAGACCTCAAACCCACGGACCAAACACATGAGAAAATATTATTTAAGAGCATGTGAGGGTCTCATGCTATGTTTTATACTTTCTTGTACTTTAATTTGCAAAACATTTAAGATACATTTTTACTTGGCACATATTCTATTCAAAATTAGCTAAAATGAAATCTTTCTTGTTCAGAAATCCTTTCAAAGAAGAGATATCCACTTCAATTCATATAGGTTACTAGAAGGTGCAGGAAAATATGGCATTCATATTTACCAGAGGTAAATGCAGGTGTTACATGAACTAGAAACTTATGAGACACATTTGTTCTCTTTGTTCAAATCCTACTTTCTCTTTCCATTGCCTTCTGTATCTTAACAGTGCACTCAACTTCTGCTTCCAAGGTTGTGCCTTTCTATGTTATATCAAGTGTTTTTGTAGCTTGCCTGTACAGCCCCTCGCATTGGTGTGAGCTTAGACTTTTCAGTGCAGAATGTAGGCTTAGCAGACAGTCTTGTCACAGCCCATGACATGTCAGTAGCACACGTGTGGTCTGCATGGCTTGGACGACATGCACCTTTGCTTTGGCATCCTGTGCTGCTTTAATTTCCTGTGAAAAGAGCACACTGCTGGCAGACATGGGCCCGTTACTGTGGGTCTCAGAGTAAAGACTTGTGAGGACACAGGACAAGAACCATCCTCTGAGCAGTCAGTGAAGTCCCTGGAGACCTGGAAACTTGCAGGCAAGGAAATGACCACCATCGTGAGCCACTGAGACTTTCAGGAGTTTGTTTACACTAGGAATGGACTGACAAACTCTCACCTGTTGGTATGTTTGCTCTAGTGCTCACTGCTTCCTTACACTGACTTTTCTGTTTACTTTTCATTGTGTAAATTTACAAACTGTTAAAAATATTTGCACTTCCAAGATATATATTACCTGATAGCTGTACTGAGTAATCTAATACTACCTGACTCTCTGTAGTCTGTTTCTAAAGTCAAAATTCAAAGGAGAATTTGATTGCTAGCCAGAAACCAGAATAACTAGCAATGAATCACTTGTCCATTCAACTAATAGCTCCATTTTGACTGCCCATTTTGCCCAAGAGGAGAAGTTATTTTATAATTCTCTTTAAACTGAATGTGAAGAAGAGATAGAAGTAGGATTTCCAAATACGATGTTTAAAGTAAGAATGCGTATTTTCAGCTACTAATATACATGGTGCTTGGCTAGCACTCTGCTTTAACCAAATTTCCATACTCATTCACACACACACATTCACACACACACACACACACACACACAAAATCAAAAATATTGGATGTCATCTTCAACATTACTTGTCATTTGAGAGATCCAGACGAAAACCCTGAGATTTCACCTCAGCCCAGAAAGAATGGCTACTATCAAGAAATCAACAAATAACAAATGCTGGCGGGGTTGTGGGGAGAAAGAAATCCTTCTCCATTGTTGATGGGAGTGCAGACTGGTGCAACCACTGTGGAAATCAGTATGGAGATATCTCAGAGAACTAGGACTAGAGGCCCCATTTGACCCAGCTATTCCCCTGCTGGGTATCTTCCCAAAAGAACTAAAAGAATCATACCACAGTGATATATGTACACCCATGTTCATAGCAGCACAGTTTGTAATAGCTAAAGCTTGGAAGCAGCCCAAGTGCCCATCAACTGGAAACTGGATAAAGCAAATGTGGTTTTTATACAAAATGGAGTACTACTCAGCCATAAAGAATGAAAAACTAGAGTTATTTATAGCTAAATGGATGCATATCAAGGCCATATTAAGTGAAATAAATAGGACACACATGTGTAAATACCAAATAGTTTCTCTAGTGTGGGGAACTGATAGTGTAAACAAGGGTTAAAATGATTAAAATGAATAATTGATAATTTGAAATAGGAATAAAGATCCAAAGATGAAGGAGTGAAGAAAGGGGAAGGGGAAAGGAAAAGAGGGAAAGGAAAAACTATGAGAAAAGAAAAAAAATGGAAATGAAATCTATGTAAATAGGGAAGGGTGGAGGGGGTGAAGGGTGCACAGATAATGGGGAAAAAAATAAGAACCAAGATACATCATGTACAGGTACAAGTACCCAATGATAAATGTAAACAAATTGTATACCTAAAATGTACCAATAAAAGAACCAAAAAAAAAAAAGAAAAGAAATTTAACTCACAACTCTGGAAGTTCAAGGGCTTGGCACTGCCTTGTTGGGTGAGGACCTCCCTGTAGATTGCATCGTGGCAGAAACACATTTAAGAGGGAGAGGTCACATGGAGAGACAAGAAGCCAGAGAGGGGGCAGTGGCCAGCTTGCTCTTCTTATAGCAGTTTACTTTCATGAGAACTAACTGAAGGAACTACTTCATCCCTTCTGGTGTACCATCCTCACAAACCTACGAGCTCCTACCTCCTAAAGAAAACACCTATCCACATAGCCACAGTAAAAACCAAGCCACAACACACGAACCTTGAAGGACAAACCACACCCGAACCACAATGAGTCTAGAACATGTTTCTAATAAAATAAGGCTGATAGCAAATTATATTAAAAATTCAAGATTAGTAGAATGACATCAGCAGAATGGATGGACCATGTACAGTCCAAGAACAGCTGAACTGGATAAAAAAATGTCATTTTATTTAAACTCTATCAGCTACTCTTCCAACCCAGCACATCTTGCAATGGAAAAATCCAGTTGTTCGCTTTTCCCTTGGCAGGGAAAGAGGAGGGTAGAATTAGATCCAGTGTT
Organism: Heterocephalus glaber; assembly: GCF_000247695.1. The sequence continues at coordinate 28,566,904 of NW_004624739.1, read as the reverse complement.
CCAGGATGGGAGTAGAGCTGCCCGGTGGACTGGTTTCAGTCTTACCTGGCTCAAGATATTGATGGAGCAGCCCACTTAGATGCCTTTGGGGTGCGGAGGGAAAAGAAGACAATGGATTGCGGCCATGAACGAGAACCTGTGGATTGTAGCCAGGCATCAGGAGAAGAGACGGAGTTCGAGCTCCCGCAACAGAAACTAGCAAATCTCTCGTAACTGAAAAGTTGCTCAGACAAGCCAGAGACCAGGCACTTTTCACAAAAGGCTTGGGAGGGCCCCAGACTAACTAGCTGGACTAGCTAGTGAAGGTTTTCTCAGTAGAAGACTAGGAAAGGTGGTTATTTTTTCAATTGCATAAATAGCAACAAAAATAATTCTTAAGGAAAAAATATTTTCTTCAGCGCATGCTGAAAAAATAGAGAAACATGGCTCAAAGAAAGGGAAAAATAAATCCTTGGAAACTGACGAGTGGATTACCTGACAAAGAATTAAAAATTGGGCCGGGGATTTAGCTCAGTGGCACCATGCCTGCCTCACAAGCGCAAGGTCCTGAGTTCGATGCCTGGTACCAAAAAAACAAAACAAATCAAAAAAAATTTTTAGAGAATTAAAAATAACTCCCTTAAAGAAGCTCACCTGTGCTACAGAACAAGGAAAGGGGAGCAGGAAAATGAAGCATGAAGAAAATGATAATATCAGTAATGACATAGAAAAGAGAGAAAAAGAAGTTCTGGGGCTAAAACATACAAATTACAAAAAAGCACCAAAAATGTTAAGGTTATGAATACAATAACTGAAGTGAAAAGTTTGCTCTAAAGGATCAAAAGCAGTCTTAGTCAAATAGAGAAAGAGCCAAGACTTGAAACCAGGACAGCTGAGACTATTGAATCAGAGGCACAGAAAGAAAAGGAGGAGGAGGAGGAGGAGGAGGAGTAAGTGAATTTAAGAAAGTCTAAGGGATATCATAAGGCAGACCAATTGTGAATATGTCAAAAGGGATTTTATGTTTATAATAACAGCATTAAAAGATGGAAATCAAAAATTTAAAAATACAAAAAAAATGGATGAAAATTCTGTTGTCACAAGGTATTTAATTGTACTTTCTGGACCAAAGGCAAATAAAGCAAAAAATTAAATACATGATAGTCTTTGTAATGTAACAAAAAGTCTAACAAAATCATTTATTACTTTCATCTTCATGGACACTATTTCTTATTTTTTAGCATCAGAAAAACAAAATCTAGTAATATCACATCTTCAGCTTGATTTCGATCTGGGAAATCATTCTTATTAAATTGAACATAATTCAATAAACTTAGAAATAAATTTTAAAAGTCCTAGCATACCAAAAATGTCTATCAAATATGCTAATTGAAAAGCTTTTGATATCTATGTAACAGATATTCTGAAGATAAAATCTAAATTATAATTTCAAAACATTTGAAATGTTTATATATCAGCAGCTAAAATGCTTGTAAAGATGACTATTATTTATATTATAAAACATAACAATGAATCCAAGTTCAAAGTGACATATGAATATTAAAATTAGCTAAAGAATTCATCAACAGTTCAACCATTAGTTCTTCACCAAGATTTATAGGGAGCAGCAGAAAGTAGTATACCTTAAATCAACAGCCAGAATTCTCTACAAATGAATCGTTATTCTCATCACTGTTGAGAATGCTGTACATTACCATGATTGCATAAAAATACTTTCAGGAGCCTCGGTTCAACTATAATACCAAGTCAGACCTAGGTAAGAAAACAGATTATTGATTTGATAAGTAAGCATGACTACAACTACTTCCTAAAATAATTGATCATGGCACCAAAGCAAGAAAAAGTAATTAAAAGAGTAAATCAAAATAGCTAATTTTTTGAAACACAAAAACCAGAGAATGTTCTTTATGCTAGTTCTTAGTATTTAACAAATTTAAAGCCACTTCAAAAAGAAAGAGATCAAAAGAAGAAATATTAGTAATAATACTGATGAGATATGGCTGCATCCAAACAGAAAGGCTAAATTTGCTTATGTAAAATTTTAAAGTTCTTTTTATTCAAGTATTAAAAGAAAAATGAATTGGAGGAAAAAAGATGAAAAAATTATAAACTTTTTATATAAAAATTCTTACAATATTTATAAAAATAAGAGATGTGCAATTTTATTTAAAAACAAATGTTTAATATATGTTTTGTCAAAAGACATTTTTAACAAAAACAAGGAATGTAAATTTTAAAGCAATGAATTTGTTTGCTTTTAGGAAATTTTTTGCTAGCATTTGAACGAATATTAGGTACTGATGAAGATCTAATAAAAAGAGCCTAGGAAACAGACCTGACCTTCATTAAAAGTAAATTTCTGAAACTGATTGTGCTTAAAAAATATTGGTGCCTTTTATTTAGAATTTCCTTTTCAAGAAATCTATTTTAAGTAAATGATTGATGCTATCTGTTACACTGTTATATTTATGGGTCAAAATTTTGATAGCAATCCAATTGTCCAAAAACCTGAAATTCCTTCACAGATCTCCATGCATCTACCAGTAGAATATTATGCCATACTTAGTAACATGTTCAGTGGGTATTTCTCACAGTCTCAAATCAAGAGGATGGCAGGGTTGCATTTCTTCTGGAGGCTTCGGGGGAGAAATGAGAATTGAGAATTGAGTCTACCTGGATAATCCAGAATCACAGGACGCCATCACAAGACTCCTAACCATATCTCCAAGACTTTGTCGCCATGTAACGGAACATGCACGCACTTGAGAATTAGAATACAGTAAACCTTGGGGAGCCATTGTGCAGTCTTCCATCATAACACAGAGAAGAAAGTCAAGCTCGTGTGAGCAGTGGTCTTCACCTGTGGGCCTAATCACCTGTGCAAAGGTACCGAAGGTGGGGCCATGGGAAGTGACGGGACCATCAGAGCTCAGCCCCACAGTGAGATCTCTGCTCTTATGGAAGAGAGCCAGACAGTTGCCTTTCCTCTCCTGCTGCACCAGGCCACATCGACATGTCCAGGACAGAAGGAGCCTTCCCAAGGAACCACGTTGCTGGTGCTAGACTTTGGGTTTCTCAGCCTTCAGAGCCAAGAGAAATGGATTTGTGTTGTTTTTAAGCCACTCGGTTTATGGTAATTTGCCGTAACAGACCAAATGAACTGACACAATACATGATTTTATTTTTATAAATAGTGAAATTGTATATGTGCTATTTACCTCTTTCTGACTCTTACACATTTTTGTATTTCAGTACCTAAAAACATTTTAATTCTGATCTGCTTGGATTGTCTAAGAGAAGTTGTGAAATTATAAAGAGATTTTTTTCAATATTATTATCTTGATTTTCAGATAAAACTAATTCATGAAAGTTTGAGTATCCAAAATAAGTAACTAAAGACTCCATAACACATAAGCATACACTTCTTGAGATATATCATTTGAGATATATCATTACCTTTACTTCAAATAATAATTCCATTTCCTATGTATTACTGTGCTCTCAATAATATCTTTAATGCTAGCATGAAAGTCAAATAGATATTTGTTCTTGGCTTACACAAACAAAATCAAAATAAATACAGTGCTTTTTCTATTCATTTGTTATTTCTCCCTAACCCTTGAAATATTATCAGTCACGTTGAGAAATTTTTGTAAACAAAAGTTTACAGCGATTATTTGGAAGTTTCACATAACTATTCATCAGCTGTCCATGTTAATTTAATACGGAGGACTGGGTTGTTTATAAACACTAATTTAAGCATTTTTGTCAAAAATCATAGACAAATGTATCTGATCACTTATGAAAAAACTTGGAGAACAGTACTTTTAGTACTTTTTAACAGTACTTTTAGTACTTTTATCTTGAAATGCTTATAGCCAGCTTTTTCCCCGTTGTTTATGCAGCATGATTTAATCAGTTGGTCATTGATTTAATTTTAATCTTCATTCAAAATGTTCATTTTCTTTATTTTCTATTGTCAATTAAATATTATTCCTTAGAAATCTGAATGAACTTTCTTTACTATTTTGTGCTGGTCATTAAAATATTTTTCCTCTGCATATAGCATTCAATAGTAATGCTGCAGATTCATTTACCTATTAAACAGAAAGAAACAAAACAGTAATATTTTTCTGTTTTGGTTAGCATTCAGAGTATCCTGTCTGAATTTGTTTGCATCCACTCCACCATCCTTTGTTTAGTCAGTAAGGGGAATGCGGTGTCCCTGGCCTCTGTTTTTGGATATTTCTATTTCATCTGATAACCGTGCCAAGCCATCATGCTGTGAGATTTATGTAGCTCATGGGTGAAAGTAATGCAAAGTGTAACGGCATTCATTTGATTATTACCTTAATTATGCAACTCACATTAACCTTCTCTTTCACGATTATTATACATTCCATTCCTGTGTTCCACTTGGCCATGTTTCTGTCTTTTATTTTTCTTTTTTACTTTTATTGCCACATAATGAGAACAAAATCATATGCTGATTTTCATTCTAATTCTTCTAAGCTAGTTTCCAGTGCTGCAGGGTTTGCTATTTCTGCCCCGTAGCATTGTGCTTCCACATACAGGACTCCTTCAATAACTCCAAAAGGTCAGTTGAAAATAGTTTCTCCATTCAAATTTCACGACATAGAATTGACTTTTCGTGAAGATTTTGAATTCATTTTACCTTACAATTCTATTGAAAATATATTTCACTCCATATTCACTATTTCCATTGTTTTTGGTAACTTTCCAGCCTTTACTATCTTTGATCTGAAAAGAAAAACAGATCAGATGTAAAATAATTAACCCAAATCAGCAAGCTTGATGAATATAGACCTCATTAACTTCATATTATGTGCCAAGTACATCATTTAGCCTGATATAATATAACTAATTTGAGGTAAAAATATTTATGATTTTCATGAAGACTTAGTGTTATGCAGGTTTTCTTGTACTGCATTTCCTTCTTAAATTGTTATAAGTTTATGATAGTGGATTCCAATATTTCCAAGGGATTGCTTCACCTCTTGTTTCTTGACTTTTCTTTTAGTGAGTTCTGGTGGCTTTGACTTCTCCTTTACTTATGTGTTCGGGGCTAGCAGGAATTGTCTCTGCTCAGCTTCTGAGTAATTTGCTGTGGTAGATTTCTCAGGACTTACTAACAAGCCTTTCACTCAATGTCTGGTTTTGGCAAAATCTCCTCCAGCTCGAACAGGCATATAGTCCCATAAAATATTTCCAAATTATATATAATCTCAAAATCATATAAATTTTTCTATTTTTTATGTTGTAAACAAATTTAATTTTTTTCTGGATTTTGTATAACATTTCTACTTAAAATTATAAAATTATGATTTCATAAGTAAAAAGATAATCCATCAAGTAATGTATGTAGTAGAATAAATCATTTTCTATTTTAGAATGGTTTCTACCAAATTTTAAAATATAAATTTATTACAAATAAATTTACAAAATGTAATGCAACATAATTTTATTTATTGTTTAAATTTAAATGCAATGATAAGTAATGAGAGAAATAAATATCACCATTTATTCAGTAGGTCTAAGCATGGGAATATGAATTTGCTTTCATAATTATTTGCTATGGAAAAGTTTACTCTTTTCTGTCCACAGTAATTGCTTCTAGTCTTTTCTAAACACATGAAGGAAGTGATTCATAGACTAAGTTATCAAAAAATTGTTTATATTTATGAAATATCCAACTACTAGTTCTCTTGATATTTCATGATAAAATATTCATTACTTTAACGTTTCTTCCCTGTAGCAACATATAGAAAACTAATTAGTTGTTATAATTGAGCTACTTACTAATCAACTTTTATTTATATAAAAATAACATAAAAGAATCTTTAAAAAAATATTTTCTATTGCTTCAAAAACTTTATATATATAATAAACACAGTAATAAGAAAATAATTCACCTTGCAAATTTTTTTAAAAAGCACTGTTTTTCTCCTAGTTATTTTTACTAATCAGCATGTATTTTTTAAATGATAATTTTGGACAGTAATTTTATTATATATTTGTGTTATTCACTTATATTAAACATTAATCCAACAAAAGGTAATTTATATTGAAAGTATGTTTTGCTTCTATAGGAAAATGCTAAAACTTGAAAATATTTTTAGCACTGCTTAACAAATTATTTTTTGTTTTAGAATAGATAAGTCAAAGCAGTTCAGCAGTCAAGCAGTCTTTTAAATAGAAAATATTTAATATCACAATTTCAGAGTAATTTACATAATTAAATTTACAACATTACAATTGATTACTAGGTTTGTTATGCCTGCATTTTTCTTTAAAAACTTTATCTAGTATAGAAAGAGATTCTTCCAGATATACAAAATGTGTTTCTAATAACCGGAGTTATACTTTCTTGTAAAATCTAGATGTGCATAGAAGCAGTGGGCAAGGTACAGTGCAGACCAGACTCATGGCCTGGGGGTGGCCAGGGCAGGCAGGGCTTCAGAGCAAGTTCTCATGACAAGACGACCACACAAAGGGTCAGCACGGAGGCTCAGGGAGACCCGGAGTCCGGCAGAACAACCACGTTCAATACAGAAGGGAGGTAAAGGTCAGTGGAGAGCTCTGGGTAGGATGTTAGTGAGCTATGCAGAAGCTACCAGTTGCTAAAATACGGAGCTCCATGTAGGTGGACACTTAGGCACTCAGGGAATCATTAAATTCCACTGATTAAGAGCAAAGGCGTTATATTCACTAAAGTCAAGAACAACCCCATGACGATTTTTTTAGATATAAGCAATGAGTGAAATTAAGTAAAGAAGTAGGGATGGTGGCAGAATAACAGTAAGCCGTTTTAAAATTCTGCAAAACATAACCAAAGAGAAGTAATTATGTTTAACAAATATACATGAATATTTTAACAATAATAACAAAAACAACACACATGACCAGGAATCTAAGAAATGTTCAGAATTTAGATGAAGAAAACTTGTAAACTTCACCAAAGATCATAAAAGCAGACTTTAGTAAATACAAAGATGTACATTCTTACTAAATAGAAAAACGCAAGTGTAAAAATGTTCACTCTTCTTTCATTTATGTGACCCAAATGAGGCAAAAAAGGTTGGGGTGAAACTAATACATTTTATTCTAAGGATTCTAAAGAATATAGAACTTAAGCATGTCAGTATGATATACTGAAAATAAAATAATGAAGATTTCCAATGCCAATTTTTAAAATAAATTGTAAAGCTAAAATAAATAAATAATCCTGCATAAATTTTGCCAGAACAATAGAATAAAATTTGGTCAATAATGAATGTGGCATTTAGAATCTGTGGTATGGAAATTTTACTCAAAAATATTGAGATTATTATCTAGCCAACATAAAAATACAGATATCTCATTACTTGTGCACACATAAGTAAGTACCAGGAGATAAAGCATTTTCTGAAACCCTAAAAGCTGTAGAATAAAGTATATTAAAATTTAACAAGAATGACGGTCTTTTCTAAAAAGATACAGATTGTACACATCATTGTTGATAAGTTTAACTACATAACTATTTTAAATTTATTCATTAAAAATTATAAAACTAAAAAGTTTTAGAAAATCCATCATGTACAATTTTCAAAAAGATAAAGTTTTCAATAAAGACCCCTTAGAAAAGACAAATGGCAAACTTCCAGGAAGATGGTGGAGTGGTGAAGAGCAGAGAAACAGCCTCTCTGAGGAAGAGAAGGAGGAGAGAAGTGGGTCTCCGAGACCCAAAAAGGATCTGAAGTGAGAATTGAAACCCACATGAAGAGTGAAGAGAAACTTCAACACAGAAGGACTTAGCAAGTGGTGCTTTCTCCCTGAGCCCTGACTGACTGCGTGGGAGGGTCAGCTCAAACCTTCAGATGCACTGTGGCTACTGGGGACCATGCGCCTCCATGAAGAAATGCACCGGTGGAACCGAGCAGTAGACATAGCAGATTGCAATGGCTGGTGCGTTATTAGGGTTCAGACATCCCCTAGGACAGGAGCATTGGCCAGTTGCCATCTTGGAGAAAAGCCAACTGAGCTTGAATGCAGAGAATCTGGGGGCAGGCTCCATCCAGAGCCTCCCAGTGTCAAGATGAGGTGAAAAAAAAGTTCAAGTCAGCAGGAGGTCAAGGAGCCAAGTTCAAGCCTGGAGGAGGCACATGGGATGCTGCAGGCCGAACAACTTGGGTTCCAGCCTCATAGTCAGAAACCAGCCTGAACTTCAGTGCAAGTAAAGGTGCAGGCTTACTGGGATTATCCACACCACACCACACTCCTCCTCTCCCCACTGTAAACCTGTGGCTGGCTTGCTGCGATGCATCAACACGGATTTGGACTCTCTCTGCCCATTCAGTCTACCAGTGACAACAAAAACATGCTTTAAAGTGGTTTTTTTCTTTTCTTTTCGCTTTTTTTTTTCTTTTTTTCTTGTTAGTACTCATTTCTGTGAGTGTTAATGTTGTTCCTAGGTTTTCTCATTATTGTTTGGTTGTGATCTTATTTTTATTTCTTCCTTCTCTTTTTCCCTCCAGTCTTCACCAGTTTTCCAAAGTTTGTAGTATCTTCTTTGTCCTTTGGCCTTACTTCAAATCTCATTCTCTTCTTTTATTTCCCTAGTTTTTCTGCTTCTAAATTTTCTTCCCTGAGGGTAAAAACACCATAGTGAGAGCATATTTACTGTATACAGTTCTCTGGTTTGTTTTAGATTTTTTTATATGACCACAAATCTAGTCCACTCAAACTGGCCTGTCTGTGCCACAGATCCCTTTGCCTTCCTCTCTGAAGTTGTTATTATTATTATTTATCATTTACAAAAGAAGATTCCTCCTTCTTTCAAAAACTAGTTTCTCCTCTGCTTCCACTTTCTCCTTCAAGAATTTCCTTCACTATTGAATCCTATATATTCATGTTCTGTATCTTTCTTCTTTTTGCATTTTTCCTAGAGTAAACAAACAAGCTGACCCTTCAAACTACTGTTCTCTTTCTCTCTTTTCTTTCATCATCATCATGAACTTTAAATATATACAATCACTGTTTATTCCCACATTTCCCACTCACCTAATAGTTCTTTAAATTTTGTGTACTTTTAACTCATATAGTTTTAAAAAATCAAATATTCAAATATTTAGAAAATTCTATATGTGTACCTCTAAAGTTAGTATCTGTTTCTTGATTCCAAGGAGCAAATTAAAATTGTGCTCAAGTTAAGTGGGCAAAATTTACTGGGAGGGTTCTGGGTCATATAAAGAACTCATGGGAAGTCTATCAACGTAATTCATAAATGGAGTGGGAAGGAACACTTAAAACACTATAATTTAAAAATTCAATTTTTTTAAATGACCAAAGACTTTAAAAGGCTTTCTCTAAAGAATGTCTATGAATGGCCAATAAGCACATTGATAGATTCTCAGGAGCATTCTCATCTGAAAGATATGGCAAAAATCATAAAGAATCTACTTCCTACTCATTGGGATATCAACAGCAACAAAAAAAACACTGTAACAAATGTTGAAAAGAACTTGGAGCAATTGGAAAGCATCCTAAAGATTTCTTAACAAATTGTCATCTTAAGTGTCCATAGACAGGTAAAGATGAAGAAAATATGGTACAAGTGTGAAATACTGTTCATCAGGAAGAAATAAGGGAATGTTGTTATTTGTGACCACATGGGTAAAATTTGGAGGACATTATATTAAGCAAAATAATCCAGGCACAGGAGGACAAATGTTGCAGGGTCTCCTCTTCATGTGAAACCTAAAGCAGTCAATCTCATAGAAGCAGAGTAGGCTGGTGGTTGCTAGGGCTCCTGCAGGTGGGGTGGGAGGTGGGTGGAAGAAGTTGGCTAAAGGGTCACGTTTCCTTAGAAAGACAAGTAAGTTCTGGTATTCTGTGCTACAGTGTGATCATCATGACTGCTACAAATAATTGGATACTTGAAAAGTTGCAAAGAGATTACATCAAATATTCTCAGTGTTAAAAGTATGAGGTTGTGAATATGCTAATTAACATGTTTTAGTCCTCAAATTTTGTATCTTTGATGTAGCCTTCCTGCATTAGTATGTAAAGTATCATGTTCTTGTTGAGCATTGTTGAAATAAATTAAATTTTTATTAGGATGTGTCAATCTATCTGTTTGATCATTGCCAAAAGTTAAAGGTCCAGGTAAATTGGAATGCACCCTTATATGAGTAATATAGATAGGCTGTTGTCTTTTTCTGATCAAGGCTTGAATTTCTTTAGTTAGAAATTGTATTATGGATGAAGAGGTGTATATAACAGCAGTTTCTAATTGTTTAATCAAATTAACCACACACATTGAATCTGAAACAATATCAATAGCTACATCAGGCTTCCGTTGTAACAGAGCTAAGACAGCAAACAATTCATTTTGTTGTGCCATATGATATGGGATTAATATAACCTTTTGTTCTTTGGGTGACCATATAGCAGCCTGTTTTTCCTTGGTGCCATCTATAAAATAAGTTTCTGTTTTTGTAAGGGGTTCAGTAACAATGATTTTATTAATAACCCATTCTGTCATGATAAGAAAATTCCACATTTTTCCTTTAGGGTAATGAAACATTATATTTCAAAAATAGTCTGCTAATGCTAATTGTAAAGTATCTGTTTTCATTGTTTCCTCAAACTGTTCTTTGGTAGATGGTAAAATAACATTATCTGGTTCTTTACTTAACATTCGTTTGCTTCTGGTTCTTCCTCCTAAAATTAATTTACCAATTATACTAACATATGAATTAATAGAAGAAGAATATTTATGTTTAGAATGTATCCATTCTAAAATTCCTTGACCTTGAATCAAAACTGCAGTAGGATATACTTTAGTGGGAAGGATCATGAGCCCTATAGCCAATTACCGATCAAATCTTGTTAGCATTTTATTTTTAAAAGCTTGTTCTACCAATTGTAACTCTTTTTTATCTTTTGGTATAAGAATTCTGGGGCTGTTTAAATCTGGATCTCCTTCAAGAGTTTTCAATAAATTTGTTAGATTCCCAGTAACCATGCCTAAAGCAGGACGGACCCGATTAATATGACCTAACAATTTTTGAAAATCATTTAATGTTTTTAATTTACTTTTATCAATGGTAATTGATTGGGGAATTATTTATTTATTATTATTTATTTTGAAAATACCTTGGTGGTCGTACACGCTGATGTATGCGATGTCCACTGTCACGGCCCACACCACCAGGCTTGCCACGTCGAGGCCTTCCAGCCACCGGGGGCTCGCACCACAGGAAGCCGAGTGGCGCTAGGAGCACGGTAGCGGCGGCGAGGCAGCAGCGCCTCCAGGCCAACGTCCAGGCTCCAAAGCAGGCACGCAGACGGGCGGACAGCACATGGGGCAGGCAGCTCATGCGGGCCCGTCCTGTTCGCTCCACACCAGGTGCCCGCTACCCCCTGCCGCCAGGGCGGGCCATCTTTACTCCACGTCTGCCCGCGTAGGCACTTCGATCACCAATGCCTCACCTCGCCCTCGCCGCCATCTTCCCCTGAGCTACTTTTTGAGGAGGAAGAAGAATCAGTATTAAATTCCTGTCTTTTACGATTTCGGAGAGGATATGATTTTATCGTGGGCTGTTTTTTAGATTTGGCTTTTAAAGATTTATTATTGTTTTTAACTAACAGCATAGGCTGATCTATGGGTCCTAAAAGATCTTGTTGCATGGGCATAGTTTTATTAGACATTTTTGCCCCTTGTGCTGAGGAACAGAGGTTTCTAATTTTTCCTTCAGCTAGAGTTAGCATAGAAGTAGTCAAGGGTATAACTTGAGGGAGAGGTAAAGGAGCCAAAGGACAAGGAAACCTTTCTTCATCAGATTTATCATCCTCATCCTGAGGTATAGTTTGAATTAAATCATTTGTTGCATTTTTCTCATCTTCCTCAATTAAACCTTGTTCTTTAAGAGCTAATTTAACCTGATCTGATAACTCTGTTCGTGCAGTTAAGCCTTTAGCACAATGAAGGACAAGCTGGATTGCAATCTCAGTTCCCCAAAACCTGTCATCATTCATTACTCCTTTTATATAAGCCTTTCAAACACAAGCAAGCACCTCACTCCATTTATCCTTGGACCAGCCCTCTTTGAACTCAGCCAAATTATAAAATCCGTTTGCTCTATGCAAACATCGTTTTAGATCCTCCTTATGTATCTTAAATCTAAACCTCTTTAATAAAAGTTTAAGGTTTGAAATGGCTTCACTAAACTGTGAAGACCCCTGTCCCATTGTTACCCAGAAATTCCCGAGTCTTCCCTGACTCACAGAATGCCAATCGCTCCCTTATTTTCACCTTACCTCCGCTGAGAGGATTCAAGGTCCCTGTTCGGGTGCCACTTGTTGGTGGTCTCTCTAGAAGGAGACCTGAGACCCCAGAGAGCACTGACATTTAAAGAAAGAACAGGAGACAGCCTGGGGGACCAGCAGCAGTTTACTTCCTCTGACACTATTCGACAATCACAAAGGGAAGAAGTAGGCTTTTATACATGTGGGAAAGCAGCTTAGTTATTCTGGCTATCGTCTTTCTGATTTTAACCTCTGGTGACAAGTGACTGCAAGTGACTCATAAAAGCTACAGG